>WOVY01001722.1:0-561740 GCA_013436015.1 Rhipicephalus annulatus | reverse complement strand
ACATTCGTCTGTTCTTACTACTTCGAGTAATCTTGAGATGCTTTCTTTGAAATACTCTCTTGCTGGTCTTCTGTCTGGGTCACCATAAAATCCAGCGATTCTAGAGCGCCATATACTGTGCAAGCAGTCATCATCATGATAATCGAAAGGTAATCCATCCTCATTCTCTATTGCCAATACCTGATCCCATGAGGGTCTAACGGGAACTCTTTTTTGATTGTCCTTTGTAATACGTCCCAAAATAAAACTCCTTCCCAACAGTGCAGAAAAACATAGTCAATAGTTTCCGGTTTCTTACAGATTAGACAGTGAGATCCCCAAAGCATATAAAACCCCCGCTCCTCTAGGAAGGTTCTTACAGGAAGTGTTCCAGTGTGTAATTTGAAAAAGAACGTTTTAGCACTTGGAGCTGCTGGCATTTTTTTTAAACTCGTTTAAGTACATTCTGACCCTTGCGTGCTGTATATAGCGCTCTGTACAGTGGGATGGGGAGCATCGTGTCACATAAATCTTTGTACAGTTTTTTCTTTCCAACAGACCACAGGTAGTCAGTTGAAAACCGAACACACAAAAACCGCACGCTGGCCACAACTTCCTTCATGTATCCTTGCACAGCCCCTGTGGTAACATGAGTGCTCACAACAACTCGGGCAACAGTCTACTTAGTTTTGTTTGACACACTGTTAATAGGAAAGGATCTCTTGCCTCGCGAAAAAAGAAAAAACCTATTTACTAACTGCTTGATAAACAGATGTCCTAGCCCAAGGCCTCCACACTTCACCCGTCTGAACAAATTCGTGCGACTGCACCTTTCCCAGTTAGAACCCCACACAAATACTGCAAACACCCGATGTAATTTTTGCACATTGACCTGGAACAGTACAGCACTTCCATCACTTACCACAGCTTAGACACAAAAAACCAGTTGCATGCAGTAGCCCTAGCAACATGGACAGATAGGTTGCATTCCACCTATTCGACTTTCTCTTTAATTTCTTTCGTTGCTGTGTCCAATATTCATCAGTACTTTTGTATAACTCGAGCGGTACTCCGAGATATTTAACTGGCGTTTTTGTCCATTTAATGGCTGCAAAAAATCCTGGTGTTGAAGGCCAATATCCATGCCAGAAGCTGAGGCATTTACCCCAGTTTATATGGCTTCCTGTAACTTCGGCGAAAGATTTAGAACCTCTGATTGATTCTTCAATACCGTCATAGGAAGTGCTACAAATCGCAACATCATCAGCGTATGTGAGTAATTTGACCTCTGATGATTGTACTCTAAATCTATTAATGATGTCATTCTGCAATATCGACTGACATAAAGTTTCAATATAGATGCAAACAAAAGGGGACTAACAGGGCAACCTTGACGCACTGAGCGCTCGATTCTTATGGGGGGGCCCAATGTCTTGTTGATAATTAGTCTCGTACTACCGTTCCGATATGCCATGGCTACTCCGTCAATAATATCTTACCAACATTATGTGCTTCAATACTGCAAACAAAAGAGCGTGGGAAACGCAATCAAACGCTTTCTCCAGATCCAGCTGGAGTATGGCCACACGAGCATGACAGGTGTCAACACATTCGAGCACAGATCTCATTTTATCAACGTTTGTAACTATGGACCGACCTTTTATTCCACACGTTTGGTGTGGACCGACGATATCTTTTATTACTGACTGAAGTCTGGCCGCCAAAATTTTCATTAATATTTTGTAGTCCACGTTTGTCAGTGCGATTGGCCTGTACGCTGTGACGTGCCTGAGCTTTTCAACCTCGTCTGTTTTCGGAATCAGAACGGTACGCGATTCACCAAAGGATGGTGGTAATTTCTTTTTCCTCATATGCCTCATTAAAAACGCCCGCAAGTATTGAAGACATTTCGCTTTTAAAAACATTTGTACCACTTGGCACAAAGACCCATCTGGTCCTGGAGATTTCCCAGATTAACTTATCAATCGCCCGTTCAACTTCAGATGCAGATATAGATAATTCAAAGCGTTTTTCACTTCCTCACTCACTTGCGGCATGCGTCCTAAATATTCGTCTTTAAATCATTCTAGGTTTGCCTGTCTACACGCAAAAAGGTTTTCAAAATGACTTGAAAATACGGATAAAAATGCTGTCCGTATCGGTTACTTCGTGACCGTCCTTCTCTATTTTTTCGATATGATTCCGTCGAGCGTTCGTTTTCTCCACCCCTAACGCTCTTTGGTTGGCGTCTCTCCAGCCGTTAAAGCCTCAGCCCTAGTCCGGACGAGTGCACCGCGGTAGCGTTCCTCGTCATGCAGTGCAAGTTTCTGCTTAATATTGCGTATGTCAATTTTATACTCTCCCGGTTGTTTGCACTCCAAGTCTATTAGTCTTTCCAAAGTCTTTCGGAGTTCTTTTTCTTTCTTTTTCCTTTCGTAACTCAATGCGCGAGAACGATCAATAGCTTTTATTTTTATTCGCTGCTTGAACTCTTCCCATTGTTCTGCGAGTTTAGCTCCATCATCCATTTTTATTTCATTGATGCAGTTCATAACCTGATCTAAGAAATATTCGTCAGTGATCAAAGTGGAATTCATCTTCCACAGCTCGCTCCCATGAGAAAGTTCCACCTTGTGTTTTCGCTCCCATATCACATTTAACTAAACAATGATCGCTAAAGTGTATTGGGTAAAACAGCATATGTCTTGCAGTGGGCTATTAGTTCAAAGCGATACGTAAATGCGATCAAGGCGTGCATGGCTATTTCCCTGAAAATGTGTGAAACGCACCTCCCGCGTTCCCTCCATACAGCTGCCCACGTCTTCTAACTCGAATTGAGTAACTACGTCCGCTAGCGCCCTACTGCTTTTATCGTAATTGGCGCGTCCATTTGCTCGATCTCGCCCATTGAGGGACGCAGTTAAAATCACCAAGTAATACAGATTTCCTTTCTAAAGTGAAGTGCTGCTTTAGGCTTGAAAAAAAAGTGATCGCTCCTCACAAATGGTTGGTGCATAAATACACACTATACGCCACTGACATTCATTGAATACAAAATCACAGAAAACCAATCTACCAGATGGGCAAGCGAAGGTATCTTGCACTACCAGACCCGGTAACTTCTTAATGAACAAAACGCAGCCTGCAGACGTGCCTATTGCTTGACTTACAATTGCGTGGTAACGCGCCGTAAACCTCAGCACCATGCCCCGGGTCTCCTCCTCACCGTCTACTTTTGTTTCTTGTACAGCTAGTAACATCCAGATCATGATCCACAAGTAGCCTGTAGACTTGGCTCTGTTTTCCGCTTGGCGGCGAGACCTCGAACATTTAACGTTGCCACTCCAAGTTTCGGTGCAACAGCCATGTCTACACAGTGAAGAAGTTAGCCCGGGGCATGGTGCTTACCTTCGGCGGCTAGCATAGAGCTAGACATCTCGGAGCCTCCAGGTGGAACCGTGCCACTGGAGGACAAAGGTGGCCAGTGTTTTTCCGATATCGGGTTGGGACGCAGCCTTGTGCTGCTGCGTCTGAACGAAGTCGCCTTCGCAAGTGGCCCCTCTTCTTGCTTTTCGCTGGACGCCTCCACGCCGTCCTGCAGACTGCTCGCGGGGTCTTTTGCTTGGCGCCCCACCACTGATACTCTCGCACGACAATGGAAGTTCGGTTAATTCCACCGGCTCAGGCTCCTTCGATGAGGTGCTTGTGAAGCCTTCTTCGGTTTGGCCGGCTGGCTCTTGAGTAACCACCTCCCCAGATGCTATGTCTGCTCTGGCTGTTGGTTCATCACCACCAGTCGGTTGTAACTGTACCTGTTGAAGCTTGAGGGTTCACACGCGTCGCCTGCGCCTTTCGCCGCGTCTTCAGCCTCGGTCACGTCCATCACCAACTCTGCTGTGTCGTCACCTTCGGCTGATCCAATAGCCGATGCGTACGTGCGCATGCACGCATCTTCGTTGTGGCCGAACCGCCGACAACGCGAGCATCGGGGTACCTTACACTCTCTTCTAACATGGCCGGTACCTTGGCAGCGCAGACACTGCATTGGCCGACCAGGTGCAACCATCAAGTGCCAGTTCACACCAGCCACCCTGATTGATGGGGGAGATCTTCAACCTTCACGCCACTCTTGAGCTTAAGAAGCACAGTCCGTGTGGTTGAACCCTTGTCGCTGACACCCTGAACACGCCAATGCTCACCTTGTGACTTGTACGACCTTCCCAAAAGCCGCCAACGCCGTTCGCACGTCTTCATCGTTTGACGCCGTACAGCAGTCAATTGAAGACGCAGTCGCACCTGCTGATCCTGGGGGTCTACGATGATGCAGCGTCGGCCCTTGACTTTCAGCTCCTTCACATCCAGCAAGCGTTTCGTAGCGTCCGCGTTGTTCATGGTGACTGTCCAGACATGATTTATCTGGTAGGCCCCCAGTGCCAACACCTCCGGCAGCAGTCCTGTAGGTCCGAGCGCGTCTCGGAAATCTTCGACTCGATACGGTCTGCCGCGCACATCACCGTGTAAAAACACGGTGTTTTGCGCGACGCGTCCCTTGGGCAGTGGTGGCAAAATAATCTCATATCCTGCGTCTTGGTCTTCGGTCATCCTGTTACCGCGGCTAGTATGTGCCGCAAACGCCGCTCCTGCGGAGCACATGATTCTTGCGTCCGACGCGCGTGAGTGCCGACGAAAGAATGAAGTACTGCACTACACTACTGTACCAACTAAACGAGTCGTAGCGTATATATAGCCCCAACTTTAGGTTGCATATCTGGCACAGGTGAGTACTTGTGTTTCAGAATGAATTATAAAAAACGCGAGCCTAGAACACTTTACCATACTATCTGATTATGCGTTTTTGAGGACATAGCACAAGACTGTTAATCAACCGTACTTACAAAAACTATATATCTTTATAAGTATATTACAAAAATGCTACAAAAAGGCATTATCTACAGCCGTCAAAACAAAGTACCAAACTCATTACCCTAGTCTCAGTGCTGAATATTTCACTGTGCTAATATATTGGCCGTTAGAAGTTAATAATTTGTTATAAAGTTTTATGTACCGAAATCACAATATTATTATGAGACACGAGATGAGGATTTCGGATTAATTTTCACCATCTGGTTAAGTTTGGTCTGCCTGTCATGCCAGTTCGTTCTAGTTTACTAAGTTTGTTGTAATTGTCCATCACAACGCGTGCATCTCTTGCTTATGGTCCGTTAACTTACTTCTCCGTTTCGATAATAGGAGGATGACGCTTACATTACTCGGTTGCGTAATTTAAATATTAGTTTTTTTCATCCGTTCATAACTAATGCGTATTTTTGCCGTTTACAGATATCTCGAGAGGATATCTGCGATTATAACTATTAGTATATGTATCATGTATTATTTTACATCAGATAGTTCATGGCCGGGTAGCAAAAAGGTTGTAACCGTGCAAGAAAGTTGTAACGGCTTCAGTTACTAGCTGTTTACTAACGTAGGTAGTAAACTAGCAGCAAAAAGTTAGTAATGGTTTCAGGTAGTAACTGTTTACTAACATAGGTAGCAAACAGGTTGCAAAAGTAAAGTAATGGTCCAAGAGAGGTAGAAAGCGTGGCAGCTACTACCTATTTGCTTGCAATTACTGCCTTATTACTAATTTTTTAAGAGTGTAGGTAAAGACCGCGCTGCTAAGTTGTGGACGAAAGAATCTGAATGAAGATACAAAGCACATTTAACAGCTGAATTTATTGAAACAAAAAAACCAAAAAGCGGGTGTGTTGACCCGCAAAGGAGAGGGCAGTGAAGGTAAACCGAGCACGATTCCCCAGGATGCTATACATGCAATAAATGTTCTGCATTTGTCGAACTCAATAATAACGTTATCCCTGCATCATACCTTGTTCAAAGATAGCACTTTATGATTTTCAGATAAAGTTATATCTGTCTCGCTAAGCATACCTCTTGTCTATCTATCTGCGAGTGTTATTGAATCTGTGCTAACGCATGTACCAAACTTCATACATTAAGCTTCAAGGATTGCTCTCTTGATTTAGTATTCGCTATTCACCAAAGTAGTCGCTTCCTTGAAGTTCGAGTGACATTTACAATAAAGCAGTATTAAGTAATATTCCCATTGATTTCAAACCTACTATTTGGAGCCATTATTTAGACACCTGCGCGTCTGCCGAAGCACCCGCGCATCGTCCTTCTTTTTTCTTGTCGTCAACTCAGCAGCGCTGCCTTTACCTGCAACATTGTCCAAACTAGCCCCCACGTCATGTACAAGCTACTCAAGAAAACTGTTCTGATATACTTCGCGTAACAAAGGAATGTCGTCATTCGTGTTATTTTCTAATTCGTGTCTATCCTAGTTTTATAGCCAGTTCCCACTTAGTAAATACCTACGATGCCACACTATATTTCTCGGGTATTTACCCTGATAATTCATAACGAGCAATCAACGCTTTTATTTCCTGCTGTCTTTCTTGCAGTTCCAGCAGAAGCCTACAACCCAAACGATCCAAACTACTACCCGAACGATCCGAACTACTACTTGAACGATCCGAACTATTACCTGAACGACCCTAACTATGACCCTAACTATGACCCTAACTATGATCCTAACTATGACCCTAACTATGACCCTAACTACGACCCTAACTATGACCCCAACTATGACCCTAATGACCCGAACTATTTCCCGATTGACCCGAACTACGTCCCTCCAGGATTCGAGATTGATCCCGCAGGTAAGCGATAAGCGATGGCTTGATCGATCTTCTTGTGATTGGTATGTGATACATTAATTGTGCTGCTTTGCTTACAGGAGCTCAAACCACTGAAATGTCAATGTCGAAGCATGCGTAGCGTGCGAACTACTATGAACCCCACGGCGAGGTGGCAAAATCTGAGTGTATATTCTGCGAAGTAGAAAAATGGTAAATTAGAGCTATTAATGCAAGAGTTCGACCGTAGGACGTTTAAGCTTGAATAGAGAGCACGACAAAAAAAAAAAACTAAACAAAACGAGAGTGTTGAACTTGCGTAAACGTTATTCTCAACAACGCCACGCTATCTTAGCTACATCCACCCCTCATGTCAAGGCATATCGGCCGTGCGTACAACACCATCTAAAGACCGCGACGCGACATTTAAATGACTGATGGTATAATGCGATCCCAGTATATAATTCAATCACAGACCAGACAATTATTGCATATATATATATATATATATATATATATATATATATGGTTGTCATTATTATGGCATTGGCAAAAACTTCTATAATGCTGCGTGTTTTCTGAAAAAAAGAGAACGTTTTGTTGTGTAGCATATTTGCATTGTGGTGTTTCATATGCGCTTATAATAAGTGATTAAAGATACTCCGGGAGCCACGGCAGCACGAAACACAGGTACAACATGGCGACATTGTTGAAGAAAGCATAGCATTTTGACACGTAATGAGCCTCCAGTTTCGCAATGTAGCAGTGCAAGTAAAGATTTGGCTTATACATCTTTGTCTAGTATACTTCGTTGCTATAACATACAGAAATTTAAGAAAGGGCATTTTTTGTTTTAAGCGAGAAAACAATTTTTGAGCTGAACAACCACAAAGTTGTAAGAAGTTTTCCTTCGCCTCACCTTCAGTGCATTGAACATCAGCACAGGATTTTAGCGTGGGCTCTTTAGCAGCGAATAATCCAAGTCGTATACAACTGCTTCTCACTTATTTTGATAACCCCTCTGCATACAACGTCAAAAATGGCAGTAGTGCTAAAATGAGGAAATCGTATGTTTCCCTTTGGATCATCAAAGTTTGGGTAATATTTAGTCGCTTCAGTGATAGAAAAAGGCAGAACCACAATGATGTTCAAGGCTACCAGGACTACTGAGGGTATTGTATGCATTATCTTGCATAACAAACTGGATAATTAAAGTGTAGTTGGCTTAGGTTTTTTTATGGTTCCGTGCGAACAAGTATAGTAGTGTCCTTACATGACGTCGCGTGGTGAGTTCATCCCGTGGCACCGTTGCTAGGTAAAGGGTGCACGAATTCCAGAGGCCATGCACACCTAAAGCTTACCACACCACGTGACGAGCAGAAAGCGTCAGATGGGAGGGGGCGACAAAGCAGTCAATCAGAATGTGCCTCTCTGACACCGCGGCTCATAATGCCCTGTACGCTGTGTGGCCGATGACACGAGTATCTCAATGCATTGACAGGTGAGTAGCAGGCTGTCGCCTTCTTATAGTGTTACAGAGCGTAGCGTGGTGTGGTAATTTTAAGTGCGGAGCAGTTTGGGGGTCCAACCGGTTGTTTGGTGTCGTAGTTTGGCATAACGCATGCAAAAACTGCGAATAGCACTACCATCTGTAGCATTTTGAGCGCGCGATCATGCCAAGTCGTTGTTCTTCGAGCGTTTTGATGATCGTGTGTGCGCAGCTCTTCAGCGGCCCGCACTGCCATATTCAGTTGTCTCTTGGCGTAACGCAAACAAAATCACGTACAAAAAGTAAAAAAGAGGAAGCAAGCGAAAATTAGGAGAGAATGGGGGAAAATATGAAGAAAAAATTAGAAAGAGCAACAAAGAAAAGAACGAGAGAGAGACGATTAGATGTATATCAGAAAAAGAGAACGAAAAAGAAAGGAAAAAAAAGAATCAAATAGAAACAAAGGCGGCTGCCTTGCTCTGTACTTCCTTCATGCTTAGTACGAAGCTGCCCTAACATTTTTTTTTTTTTGTTTCTTGCGTTCGCAGCTGCCGGCTTAGGCACGTCCAGTGCGGGTAAGTTCACATACGCATGCACTGGCTTTGTTTTAGTGCTGCTTCATAAACGAAGAGCATTACGCTACTTCCTTGCGGGTAAATTTTCCCTTGAGGAAGAAGACCACAAATCACAAATATATCCTTACTCATAGTTCACTCGCATACTACACAGTGCACTACACCAAGGGTTGGGAATCTTTTGAAGTGGAGAGCCAATTTGCGTAAAGCCTACGCAGCGTGAGGCTGCATGGAAAACTGAGGAGGGGGAGGGGAGGGTGCTTTGCAGGAAAAGTGTAAAAATTAGGTGACTCGATACTAATTTGTAAAGCTGGATTAAGATTCTTTTTCAGAAGACATGTCACAAAGTTGCAATCAAACATATTTGTCAGAAGCAAAGAACCAGCTCTAACAAAGAACTAGCTCCGTGTTAAAAGTGACCTATCTGTTGACCTTCAGACAGAAAGCGGCAAGGAAAGGGAGGGGATAGGGTCTGACGCCATGCCGGGGGTAGCGTATTGCTGGAACGCGGGCCGCAGGTCTTCGACACCTGCGCTAGACAACCAATTACAGCGTTACCACTTTGACGTACGTGTGACGTCAAATGACACCAAGTTTTCCTTTCTCTTGCAGAAGGTGAACTGTAAGTGAACTCTTTTTCATAACAGTGCTTTTTTTATACCGCAACAGTAAATGATGCTACAGTTACGTGTTTACTCATCTGAACTCACAACATCTACTAATTCAATTTCTTGTCGTCTGTAAAGAAACATTATTTTTCTCGGGGACTTTGCTTTTCGGTTAGTCACCGATACTACCTGCCACACGCTACACGCCTAATACAGGTGGGTGTCTCCTGCACCGGCAAAAAAAAAATATCGAGAAAGTGCTTTTTCAAACTGAGCTGATACGCTCCGCATGAAGTACGCTCCGTAAACGCTCTACATCGACGTCTGCATTGAAATCTTCTCGATGACCTGTAAGTAGTGAGAAAAAGTCAGTTTCAATGCAAGGGTGAAGGAATGAATGCGATAGCGATGAATTGTAACGTTATAGGAAGTGAGGCTCGCAGCTAACTTTTATGGATCTGATGTTACCGAACTGTAGAAATCACTTCTGTAAGAGACAACGGATGTTCCAGGGACACTCTTCGTACAGTCTTTTCATGATGACAGTGCAGCGCGTAGAAAGGTATATGAGCCACCCCGTCGGTGGTGGATGCCGATATAGCGAGATAACGGGCGCCCATAAAATCAGTGTTCACAGTTGCTGCTCGAGCCCCCTCGTCATGTTGTCTCAGGCTGATTAAAGATAGGCGGGGCGTCTCCTCTTTGATTAAGCATTCGACGGCCGGTCTAACAGGGGGCGGGAGGGATCTTACCGCTTGCTCCCTCCCAGTGACAGAGATGGGGCGTCTTGTTTGATCTCAGCTTCAGCCACGTTCATGGACCCCGCTCGCCCTTTATTTAATCACTGTGTACTTCATACGGGACCTGATGGCGACGGTGAAACTTCGTTAAGACCGCCTCTGTCGCAATAAAAAAAAATATTAGATAAGAGCGCTGGAAAAATAACAAAACTCTGACATTATGTCTTGTAGCCGAGGACACGTTCTGCGCCATGCTCCTGGTACGCGCTTTTGGTTTCGTTTGGCAGATGTGGTCGAAATGGAAGCACAGTGAATTATGCCAGGCTGTGGTCGTTCGCAGAGTATGTGAGAGTATGGTTGTGTATCGATCGATCGATCGATATGTGGGGTTTAACGTCCCAAAACCACTATATGATTATGAGAGACGCCGTAGTGGAGGGCTCCGGAAATTTAGACCACCTGGGGTTCTTTAACGTGCACCCAAATCTGAGCACACGGGCCTACAACATTTCCGCCTCCATCGGAAATGCAGCCGCCGCAGCCGGGATTCGAACC
Organism: Rhipicephalus annulatus; assembly: GCA_013436015.1. Classification (NCBI taxonomy): domain Eukaryota; kingdom Metazoa; phylum Arthropoda; class Arachnida; order Ixodida; family Ixodidae; genus Rhipicephalus; species Rhipicephalus annulatus. Next base: position 551,078 of record WOVY01001722.1, on the reverse strand, counting down.
CGCGCCCTGCGGGTCAGCAGCCGAGTACCTTAGCCACTAGACCACCGCGGCGGGGCTATCGTTGTGTATGGGGGGTGTGCCCATGGGAATGAATGAATTTAGATTCGTGTGCGAATGTGAGCGTATTTTTTGAGGAAATTTTGAGGAAAAGCTGCGCTAAGTATTGCACTATGACGCTAGGCTTTCGCATCGAAGTGTTACGGAGAATGAACCTTTTTTTCTTTTTTACCACCTTCAGGTCAAACGGCGGGACCTGGGCTCTTATATGTGGCTGCTTCATGGTATTGTCGGCCGGAATGATTCTCTTAGTGATCGTTACTGTGTTTCTGCAAGGTGAGATCTGGCGCAATGCACGTGATTTCCGTAGACCAACCTTTTGGGGGCCCGAGTTGCATGAGGCTGACATGGTGGAGACCGCAGAGCAAAGGGGAAGCTGGGGGAGGAGGCTTTGCAGGCAAAGAAAAAAAAACCTTCAAGGGTACTTTTGGAAATGAAGATTATCAAGGAACTTGCGGATATCTACATCAATGTTGCTCGCTGATGGACACAGAAGTTTGTGGAGGTATTAATCGAGTTGGTTGGGGACGCAAGTTTGAATTGGTGAACTTTAATCTCGAGAAAGTTTGCTAGCACACATATGCGCTATCGAACTCACTTATCCCGGTTTTTGCTGATTTATTCGATCTCGAAGATTCCGGCTCTGTGATTCGAGCGTAGATCTCAACAGTGTCTTTTGCATCGAAAACATCTCTGATCTTATCATCTGTCTGCTGGTTAGCGCGCTGCAACTGGTGCATATCCCTAACTTTAAAAGTATTTTGATAAATAGCATGCTACTCGCATGTTTTACACATCAGAGAACATAGCTTTGAATTTTCTCCTTTAAGTCCGTGATAGTTCGCAGTTTTCTGTCAAAAGGAATGCGCTCGTACTGCCACAAAATGGTGCCCCGCCGCGGTGTTCTAGTTGCTAAGGTACTCGGCTGCTGATCCGCAGGTCGCGGGAAGAAATTCCGGCTGCGGTGGCTGTATTTTCGGTGGAGGCGGAAATGTTGTAGGCCCGTGTGCTCAGATTTGGGTGCACGTTGAAGAACCCCAGGTGGTCGAAATTTTCGGAGCCCTCCACTACGGCATCTCTCATAATCATATGGTAGTTTTGGGACGTTAAATCACACATATCAATCAATGCCACAAAACGGTTGCAGCAAGGCGATCATTCACAATGATAGCTGTCTTCTGCCGAAGAACTCTAGCCGAAACCGAACGGAGACCAAACACGTACTCAATTATACTTATTGTTCGCGTATTCAGTACACCGATAAGTGCCGCTGTGAAAAGTGGCTTGTCAATATATTAACAATTACAGGGGATTTACGGGCCCAAACGAGGATTCGATTACGAAGCAAGCCGGATCTGAGCTTCTCGGAAAATTTCGACCCCCTGACGTTGGAAAACTTTCGGGCCTTTATAGCAATTCGCGACCATCGTTCCGGGATCAAAGCCGTGTCTTTCGGTGTGGCAGCCGAGCACCGTAAACACTGTGCCACCGCGGGGGGCGGTACAGTGTCTACGGCGACACCATTGGCGACACCATTTGGTACTCAATGGGTGCTGCTGTTTATTTGTTTATTTATTTATTTTTTACCCTCAGTGCTTACAAGAAACATTGTAGAGGAGAGGGGCTAAAGTCAACGAAAACAATATATGAAATACAAATACAAAGAGAAGTAGTGACAAAACAATATTGCATTGAAGGAAAAAATATATAATAAAACACACAAAATAGAGATTCTAAAAAATACAGGGAGATGCATGAAGAAGTAAGTCTATTGAATTACAAGAAAAAAAACATCAATGCAAACTAACAATGCAAAGAATGAAATGTTGGGAAGAAAGAGACCTCGATAGGAATAGGTGGTGAACAAACAATAAATCGTAAATGCAGTTTGGAGCATCGTGCAGCTTCATAGCGTGTTTATTAGGGCTTTGATTGATTGATTTGTGGGGTTTAACGTCCCAAAACCACCATATGATTATGAGAGACGCCGTAGTGGAGGGCTCCGGAAATTTCGACCACCTGGGGTTCTTTAACGTGCGCCCGAATCTGAGCACACGGGCCTACAACATTTCCGCCTCCATCGGAAATGCAACCGCCGCAGCCGGGAATCAAACCCGTGACCTGCGGGTCAGCAGCCGAGTACCTTGGCCACTAGACCACCGCGGCGGGGCTTTATTAGTGCTTTGCAGAAATGGTTGTATCTCTGATAGCGACTTGTGGCGCAGGCAAGGGATTTCATGACATAACATGATACGGTTATTGCTGTTCTCATAATGAAATATTCATTCGACAGACAGTGAAGTCAACGAAGAGTACGGTCCAATTGGCCTTGGTGGCGGAGGAGGTGGTGGGGGTGGAGGAGGTGGAGGTGGAGGAGGAGGTGGTGGTGGTGGTGGTGGTGGTGGTGGTGGTGGTGGTGGTGAAGGAGACACAAAAGCCCCGGTAAGTGCTCGGTGATATTTCATCTTTGGTACATTTTCAACAAAACGCCTTCCGCGCTATCCGTACTTCGGTAATCTTTAGAAAAATAATGATAGATGTAACCTTATGACGCAAAAAAAGCTGAAAAGGGTCAATGAACAAATGCGTGTCAAAGGGCCCTAAACAGCCTCTGAAATTACAAAGGACGAGGTTGTTGTTCTGCCGTTCCCTGTATTTCCACGCCAGTAGTCTGATCACGTGACATTATGAGAAATGAAGTTCCAGATTAGTGTATATTCTGGAGATGATAACTTTGAATGGTCTCCTGCCCTGATTAACAAAGCAGACGCACGCCCATTCGGCCTCGTTTTGTATAAGTATTATGCGTGATAGACTGGTTTTACTTCGTGTCGTACGTTTCTACTACTCGAGCAGAAATAAAGAACACGTAGCCAGGATTCCCCGAATCCTGATACGCTCATTGATCGGTGCTGACTTTGTGCGCGTGCTTTATAAATAAATAAGCGGCGAGGAGAAGATAGTGTCTGTAGGAAGGGTAGCGAAGGAGGGAAAGAAAGCCACTCTCTAGTCCTTGAATTCGGGATGGTTTAGGGGCCCATTACGGACTTCTTAGTCGAAATGGAGATGAAACAAATATGGGCAAGGTATGCAGCAAGTTGGCCATTGCTGGTCATTAAGTGTCACGAAGTGGATTCCACGATAAGGCAAGCGTGCGAAGGAGATACAGAAGATTAGGTGGAAAGATGAGGTTAAAAGGTTCGCGTAGACGACGAGGGTACATCAAGCGCTGGACCTCCTCAACTGGTGAAATTTACATGGGCCGGAGGCATGCGTACTACGGTGGATGTAATCAGGCTGGTGATAGTGATGATGTAAGCTTGAGACATCTTTGGTCGGACTGGTGATGATGACGATTATGTAAACTTTAGACATATCTAGTCTGGCAGATGATGATGGTGCATTCCTCAGACATCCTAGCTCTGGCTGATGATGACGATGGGGTAAACTTCAGGCATCCCGAGTCTGGCTGATGATGAGGATTCTGTAAACGTCAGACATCCTTGGACCAGCTGATGGTGATGATGGTGCAGGGTTCAGATGTCCCTGGTCTGCCTGATGATAATAATGGTGGGACCTTCAGGCATACCTATACCTCTGCGCATGTAAACTGCGCCACATGTGTGTGGTTTCAAACGGCCAACGCCGCCGCTTTTAGGTTATCTGTATTACGACTGAATTCAAGTTATGCATGCGTTCCATATGTAGTGTCGTATTAAAAGACCATACTTCAGTGTTATCGTATTCCCGCGTCACGTGTTTCTTCTTTTTGAGTCTCGATTGCGCCAGGTGCAGCGGACGCTCAAGCAAAATCTGCTGAAAAAAAGCTTATGACATCGCAGGTATAGTCTTGGAAATCGCGCATTACAATGCAGCGAAGTAATGAAAAGACTAAGGGTGTTCGTATACTCGAAATTTCCAAATAAGCGATGAAATACGATTATGTGTGACTTGGTACATGAATGAAGCTAATTAATCGCCTTCAAAATAATACCGAATAATTTCCCGAATAGTTAGCGCAAACGGGAAAACCCCGATGAAATAAACGTTAGAACAGTGAGCTTACGCTCTATTTTTGTTTTATTATTGAAAATATTTGGAAGGCATAACTGTCCACGTTGAATAGGCTGTTAGATGGAGGTAGTTTTTATGAGCACTTCAGTGACATAGACTTGAGTGTCAAGAATTCGCGACCATGATTATGAAATTGGTCATCATCATGATAGAGTCACAATGATTTAAAGATCTTCAACTTGAAATATTTTAAAGCTTAAAGATCCCCAGGTGGTCTCAATTTCCGGAGCCCTTTTCTACGGCGTCTCTATAATCATATCATGCTTAAACCTTAGATAATAATAATAATATAATAATAATAATAATAATAATAATAATAATAATAATAATAATAATAATAATAATAATAATAATAATAATAATAATAATAATAACAGTGATAATAATAGTAATAATAATAATAATAATTATCATACTTTATTGTACACATTCATAAGAAATACCACTTTATGCGCGTGCTTTTAAATAAATAGGTGGCAAGGAAGAGATATTGGCTGTAGGAATTATTGTTATTATTATTGTTATTACTATTATTATTATTATTATTATTATTATTATTATTATTATTATTATTATTATTATTATTATTATTATTATTATTATTATTATTATTATTATTATCAACAGCTGAAGAGCAGCTCTTATTCATGAGACCAGCATTACTTTGGATGGTGTTCGAAGCGTTACAGGTGTTGTGAGGCCTTTTCCAATTGATCCATTAGTTTATAGCTTCTCGTCGGTGTATTTCCATCTGTATACACTCTCAAGGTGGCGCTTGCGCATCCGTTGCATGAGGGAGCACCTGATACTTAAGTTCATTGGCTTGGTACCATTCTCTCTTTCGCAGCTGCTCGATATATTGCAAAAGCTGTATTTGCTTAAGCCAACACTATTCCAAAAGTTTCTTTCACTCATTGCATTGTTAGCATTATTAATCTAAATACTTCTTTTTACGACAATGTGGCTAACTATAGCTGCAGTACTGTTCATTCGCACTCGTACGTCTCCTGTATTTGGGAAATTAAAAAAGACCCACTTAGCCACGCCTAAGAATTCGCATTCAGGGTGACTGAATTTATTCAATAATAGATAAATATATAAGTAAATAAAATTAATATGACGAGGACTTGATAACTACGTTTCTCAAGCGTAACGCAACTATATATTTTTATTGAAAAACAGAACGAAAAGACGTTGCCGGAATAAAACAACAAAACCGTCGCTTTTTACCGACTTCATTATTCATTCCTGAACCAGTGACCAGCTTTTGTATTCTTCGGTTAAATAACAGGTTAGAGATGACGTCACGGTTAACCTGAACTTTCTTTTATTTTTGAAACCATTAGATTATCTGCATTCAGTGTAATAAGTATTTATGCTTTCTTTCTTTAGATAACAACTGTAGACGCAAAAACATCACCTACAAGCACAGGCAACTGTTCAACTTCAACTAGAACAAGTAAGTCAGAGTTTCTATCATGCTTGACATACTCTATGGTAACCAGAACAACAAGGATGCTAAAGAAAGTGTAGGGAATGGTGCCAGCAATAATAGTAATGTTAGTGTGAAGAAAGAAAAGTGGATGAAAAGATAACTTGCCACCGGCACAGATAGAACTTGCGACCTTCGAAAAACGCATTCGATGCTTTATATTGCATCTAATAAAAAAAAACGAGCCGTTAAGTTTACACGTATTTCCTTCATTCGTAGCGAGGGTCTCGTTCTGACAGACTTGATGCCTTCGGGTAGTACGCGAAGAATTTTGGGTCAGCTGCTAGCTCGTGATAAGATCACGTGCTACGGGACGTCAACAGGCAAACAACAGTGCTCCACACTCGCTGCAATGCTGCTCGTGGCGCTAACACTGCCAGGCTTAAGTGGCCATATGTACCCTGTGAAGTGGACGGAGGGTGTCTTCCGTGGTAGCTGAATTGGTAGAGCATCGGACGCGTTATTCGGAGGTCGCAGGTTCGGTTCCTGCCGGCTGCAAATGATTTTTTTTGTTCACATTTTTTTCTTCACATTTGCACTACAATCACTATTTATAACATTCCTTATACATTTCTTGTCTATGAGAATGCAAAATAGTGGAAACCGTGAAGCGCCAAAACTGGGCTTAACAACGTACAAAGTTCAGGCAAGTCCAATGCAAGCAAAAATTTTGGGCGAGCCAGGGCATCACTTATACACACGCGCATTGTACTGAATGGCGGAATAACATGCATATTTGTCAGGGCACTGTTGCGAAATTGTGTATTTATTGTTGTGGTACCGTTGCTTCAGTGAACCCAGATGAATTGTTGTGTTCTGCGTTTACATCGGCCAAATATCCTTAGGTTGGGTAGCAGTGCTTTGACACTATAGTTGGGGACGGCTCATCTTGGCACTGGAGTGAAAGCTGCGGAGCCGGGCATTCAATGCGTTCCTCGTATATCATTAAAGCATGGTGCTTCTCAACTTCTATTTTTTTGTTTCATTTTACAATGAAAGCTATTGTGAGATCACAGCACTGTTCACGCGCGGCGCCATGGTTGTCTGCTGCAGGCGCCACCGACAGCTTCCATAATCACTGTCACAGAAATAAGAAAAAAACAACTTGGTAAATAAAAAAAACTCCGAAGACACAGTGAGGCCCGAAATCGGGTCAGCTGCGTGCCAGCCCCGTATTCTACCTCTGAGCCATGCCGGTGCTTAGGTCTTGTTCGCCAACTTGCCTTAGGCAGGCTTGATGTCGGAAAAGGAATCACGTTAATATGAGTAATGATGTGTTTTAGAGCCGCAAAGGAACAACCAGGCGTCACACATTGCGAATAAGCGTAATGAGGGGGTCATTCGATGCTCCAACCCATGAGCTGTGGCGCATACCCACTTCAGGCATAATTCCTCATCGTCGTGATCGACCGCATGCACAAAATTTCTCGTAAGTGTTTAGCGGATACCACGCTTCTTCGAAAATTGACGAAAGATAGCGTAGTGTATGCTGGCCTATAAATTATGATTATTAATGGCGTAGTGGCTACCCCGCAAGGGTGATTGTAGCAGTTACTCGAAAAATATTTTAAAAGGCTCTGACTGGCCGCTCTTACTGTTTTCGCTGTGAATGGGCGGCGTGGTTCATGCCGATTTGGCGTTTTTTTTTTGTTGCTAGCGTGTAGCGTTTACAAAAACGTATGAGTGAAAAGTGTGGGGGAAAGAGAGACATTTGAATTTTCCAATGTATATGCAGTGGAACCTTTCTAGCATTTTTTTTTGATAAGTAAAGGTGAAGTTTTCAACTACGTGCGGACCAAAGAACGTAGGAGACGCCATGTTTTCTTTGGGAAGCAGGCTTGCAGAAAACTGGGTGCTACCTAAGAAATTAAAAAAAAATATTTATTTTATAAATTGAACAATAGGTTTGTATACTTCAAATCCGGCTTTCCGTATGCCAGGCCAAGACTCATAACAAATAAAGGAGTATTTACTTAAGCAAGGTAACACAGTCATTTACGAAATGACCTACCACTCCATGTGGTGCTAGCAGACATGTTATAGCTTCCACACTACTGCCGAGAAAAGTTGGAGATGAGTATAGGTGAGTTCACCTCTACTAAAATGTGCCTAGATGTTGAGGCCCCTCAAGGAAGCCATGAACTCAAAGGCACACAGCGAGCGTTATATGTCCCAACCATTTACCCATAGCAAAATGGTATCTTGCCAACAATAAGATGACAGGTTCTTGAATTCACGTTCGAGGCATATCCTCCACGCTACCAATTTTCTAAATCCTTCATGACTTGCTGAAGACGACTGGAAGGTGAAATTTACATTCTTAGGTGAACTTCTTGTCACACAAGTGTGACTCGGCGATAAAATATCCAGATCTTCGCACACTCATCATAATACCCATCGTGAAAATACGTGTTATATATATATATATATATATATATATATATATATATATATATATATATATATATATTATATATATATATATATATATATATATATATGAGATCTAACATACAGTAATGCCAAGGAATGCCAAGGAAAGAAAAGTGGATGAAAAAATTACCAACTGTGAGCAGGAATCGAACCTACGACCTTTTCTTTCTTCTTATTTACATTCTATTGGTTTTAATAGCTTCCTCTGTACATTGCTTGGCATTACTGTCTGTTAGATCTCATTATTATTGTGTTAAAACACGGAAAAACGAGCCCTTAGGTATACACCTCTTTCCCTTATATATATATATATATATATATATATATATATATATATATATATATATATATATATATATATATATATATATATATATATATATATATATATATATATTGTGCTCACTGCAATAGCGCACCCTCAAGTTAAGAATTTCCGCCGTTGAAATGTTGTTCTCACCGCGCCAACAATAATTGACACTCGTGCCACCATTTCACCGCAGCCACTACGACGACTACGAAGAGTAGGACGAGAACGACGAGTAAGACGAGAACGACGAGAACGACGAGAACGACGAAAACCACTACTACAACAAGGAGGATGAGTACACCGCCTCCTCTGCTGTGCTCGGTGGGGTCGCAGGCGGCAATTCCTCCGCTCTTCCCGCCCGACCAGTCGTGCGACATTGTGATTTACACTCACGTGCGCATATTCAACAACACCGTGGTCGGCACTGTTAATGACATGAGTCTAATCGCGTTTCTGAACGCTTGCAAGACTTACAAGTTCTCCTCCTGTGGCTTCTCGTTCGAGCTCGGGTGAGTAGCCATTTGCGTGCAACGCTCAGGGCTTAGCAAAAGCATGGGCAGACATGACACAGGCGGGACATGACGGCAACGACAAGAAATTCATCGAGAGTGTCCGTTTAATTGGCAACGCGATAAAAAAATATCACTATCGTGGTGTTCAACCTAGTCATTATAAACTGCAGGGTGCTCAAACACGGACTCGGCAAGGAATTCAGGACAGCGCAAACGCCTGTCAACAAACGAAGATGCGCACAACGCAGGAAAGGGACAGACATCTGTTTCGTAAAATACCAACAAATTGGCTGATTGCCCAACAATTGTCATCTATAGACTGTTTTCCGCAGATATTTTGTCTATGCAAAACTAGATGGCGCCACCACACCGAAGCGGCCACAGCCTTCTTTTCGGTGGCGCTGCCTCGATGTGGCGTGTGGCGGACGTTGCCTTGCAGCCTACGGCGAGAAATGGTGGTATAAAGAAGAAAAAAAGGCACCTAATTTTTGTCAGCCATAAAACGACACGGCGCAGTGCTTAAAGGAAAAAAAAGAGCAACAGCCAGGCGGCGCGGTCTATGCTCTGCGCCCGCTCAACTGGCCTGCCTTCAACCCGGGAGAAGCGGTGAATCGGCCAGCCATCGGGGATGCTGAAGAAGTGGAAAAGAAAAGACCAATAAATCACGTGTTCAAACGTGGCAACGTCCGTCCGCCGCTGCGGAAAACCGTCTATAAGATATATTTTAGCTTCGGCTGCTTCTGCATTGGACAGACGGGAGACCGCAATAACCCAGAGATTATTGATACCTCAGATATTGATAACCGGAAGCTCACCTTTTAATCCTTCTTTACATTGTCCAGAATGCAAGTGGCCCAAATTTTCGAGGAATGTGCAGTTTTGTACCGGCATAGGCATGAAAAAAAGCCATATCATGCATTGAGGCATGGCATATCAATAACAGTGGTAGCGCATGCATGAGGCAACCATCAAATAACTTGCATAAAAATGAAATCAAATGCCTTAAGGGCACCGGCTAGGCCTTTACGTCACATGCGATTTCGGCCATTTTGAGAGAGCGTTTTCTCAGTGGCTAGACGGTATATTCACTAAATCCTTACACCATTGAAGAGCAGTTATTATCTTTAGACTGAACATGAGATTCTAAAAACTTTTTATATTAGATCTTCCGCAAATTTTTCAAGAATAGAACCTAGCTTTTGAGTGAATTTGCGTCTCCCAACTATATTAACACGAAAACTGTGAAGTTCATAATTTCAAATATACTTCAGTTGCTGTATGTATATATGCAGAATACAAGAAAAAATAATCAACTGGTTATACCGAAATACACAGAAAATTATGGTACCTAAATACTAAAAACATGGGTTTAGTATAATGAATTCTAAAGTTTGAAAACGGCTGAGAAGCAAGCACACTTTGTCACAAACACAGCTCAACTGTTTTATCTAGTAGCCACAAGCATGTTAATTATTGTCAAAGTTAATTTTTCACACTACGGTCTCTCGTAATGCTTGTCTAGCTTCTTTTGTGAGCTATATTCACAATATATCATCGCATGTTGTCAATGTTTTCCGACAATTTACTGTACACACTTGAAAAAAGGCAGTGCTACTTACTAACTTTGAGGTAGTAAATTGTTGTCACAACATTCACTACCTAAGTAGTAACTGCAGATAGTATACCACAGACGTTTACTACCTTAGAAGCAACCAGAGGTAGTAAATGTCTGTGGTCTACTACCTGCAGTTACTACTTATGTAGTGAATGTTATGACAAGAATTTACTGCCTCAAATTTAGTAAGTAGCACTGCCCTTTTTTTAAGAGCGTAGTCTGGTCAGGCTTCAATTCTAACCATTTCAAAATTTAGGCTCTTGTGATACTGCCATCATTAAATGCGAGAAAATGTTCAATGTCGCACTTCTTAAAACTCGCGACCTCACAAAAAGACAGTAAGGACTCTCCAGCCCCGCCGCGGTGGTCTAGTGGCTAAGGTACTCGGATGCTGACCCGCAGGTCGCGGGTTCGATTCCCGGCTGCATTTCTGATGGAGGCGGAAATGTTGTAGGCCCGTGTGCTCAGATTCGGGTGCACGTTAAAGAACCCCAGGTAATCGAAATTTCCGGAGTCCTCCACTACGGCGTCTCTCATAATCATATGGTGGTTTTGGGACGTTAAACCCCACAAATCAATCAATGATGACTCTCCAGCTCAATGCCCTTTAACTCAGCACTTACACCCGCCCGTTCTCACGCGCCATTAAGTCTAATTTCTTCACATGAAATAGTCACGTTAATTAAAGCACCCGTGTTCTCACCATGCACGTGAGTCACATCGAAAGACGCTGAAAAGGCTGAAAGTTTCAACAATGAAGAGCTTGCTGGCGCAGCATTGAGCGCCTCAAAACGTCACTTGGTCTTTATTCACATTACCAAAAAAAAACTGTATGAGTGGCCGCGGAACTTACACTTGCTGAATACCTTCTCTAACCCCCGCATTTTAGATTATCGACAATCGTGACAAGTAAGACGTGTGATAAAGCTAAAAGCTGAAAACGTTCGAACCGATGTGCTTCGAAGAGGAAGTATAAATATAAAAACGCAGTGTCTTCAAATTGCCTTAGAAGTCACCTGATCATTTTATATATACACTTGACTGTAGATTTGATTTGTTTGATATGTGGGGTTTAACATCCCAAAACCACCATATGATTATTAGAAACGCCGTAGTGGAGGGCTCCGAAAATTTCGACCATCTGGGGTTCTTTAACGTGCACCCATATCTGAGCACACGGGCCTACAAAATTTCCGCTTCCAACGGAAATGCAGCCGCCTCAGCCAGGATTCGAACCCGCTACCTGGGGGTCAGCAGCCGAGCACCTTAGCCACTAGACCACTGCGGCGGGGCTTGACTGCAGACAAGCATTTCGACTCTCGTACATGAAATTTTGTGTTTTAGAAGGATAGGTCGTTCACCGAGCGCATACAAGGGGCTTACGAGTGATATGAGTGAGTTTGCGCTCACTACTTGCTTCTGAAAAAAAAAAAACTGGTTTTGAGCCACACAGAAAAAAATGCAATTTAGGAAAAACTGCGAATGTGCAAAATATGCACAAAAGAACAGCCTTCGCAAATTGCAAAGTGAGCGAAAATTGATTTTTTATTTCAAATTTTGTCCTACTCTGTGCTCTTAACAGTTATCTTTCACGTAAAGCCCCACGCATGCCATATCAATAGATTTCATTTGGCATGAGGTTTCTCGCCTTTTTTTTTTTCGCCACTGTGCGCATCCTCAGTTGCTAGTAGCCGTTTGTGGTGTGACGCGTTTAATGTGCCCGAGTGTTTCCGGCCTGTCATTCAGAATAAACATACACTAACTAGGTGAGCTCTCTGTAATCCTGTTTAACTTTAGACGCACATGTTATGCTTCTTCTGCAGAGATATGGACAAGGACCAATTTATGAATACAGAGATCAGGGACAACTTGAAGAACTCGAAGGAAATGAATCGAGTGCAAAACTACGGCATCCTGAACCTCTACGGCTGGCAAAGTGACGTCGAAAATTACACAGTCACCAGCGTACCGTCCTTACTTATGGTAAGGTGTTGGCACGTCTTTTACGTGACCGTAACTTGGTCTGACGAGCGTAGGTTTGAACATTTGTATAAGGTGACGCTTTCTCCGTACAGGTGTCGGCTTTAGGTATGTTCGCAGCTTTCATGCGCGATAAGTTCTTTTGTTGTAAAGAACAGCTTCATGCGGTCATTTATCCTGCCGTGTTGGTCAGAATTACGAGCAACGCAGTTTCCCAGCCGAGACGGGCAGAACTACACGATTACAGAGTAACCAAAATGGAGACTATATCATTGGTGGACTCTTAAGCTTCGCCTTTAAGAGTTCAACGTGATAGCACTATGCTGTCCCTAGTGCGTACCTAAACTGCTTAGTGCACATTTTTTTATTGTATGATGCTACTGGATAATTTTGAAGTGGGGATTAAATCCACGTAATCAATAAAGTTGAAAAGATAAAAATGATATTTGTCAGGAAAGCGTTCGCGTATGGCTGCATTCTGTGTAACGGGTAGCATGCCTTGAACCACGACCAATTGTGCGCGTGAAATGTTTTGGAACTTGCCACGTACGCTTGACGTATTCTAAAAAAAATAAGCTAAGTAACGTTTGCGCCTTCTATAAAGAATGGTCAGCTTTGAACCACGGTGTTGCTAAGACGATCACATCGTCTGACACGCGATGGCAATGTACAGTGTCAATATTTATGAAAGGGAACACTGTGATGCGTGGTCTGCGCGCTCCGGCGGCTGCTGGCAGCGCGTTCAAGTGGGAGCGAGAACAACCACAATCTCTTTTCGTGCCATCTAGCGGCGACCGAAACAAGCATTTGTTGCTCATATAGAAGGGCAAGCTTGCAACCCCTCCCCCTTCAAATCGATTACCAGCTCTCGCGTACTCGCCTTGAAGGGGCAGGGGGTCGCAATCTTGCTGCTGGTTTCGTATCAGCCATGAATGGTTGTTTTGCTCGTTGCGAAATGATGCGAAACGAGACTCTGGTTGCTCTCGCTCCCGCTTGAACGCGCTGCCAGCAGCCGCCGGAGTGCGCAGGCCACGCGCTCCCATGTTCTCTTTCATGAAAATTGACATTGTACATTGGCTTGTACCACGCAATACTGCTGACGTCTGTTGTATTGTGAAGTCTGTGTGTTCGTATAGCGTGAAAGTTATTTTCTACGCTTTTTGAAGCAGAGAAACTTATTTTCACTGTATTCCGACGCAGAAGCGTGGCAGTGTGGTAGAACACCCGTTCGCCGTGCATGGAATTCCTATTAGATTTTGTCGTATTCACTGCTTCGCTCTTTCGCCGAAACTATGGCTATTTTTAACCTGTAATCAACGACAAAAAAATGTGTGCATAGAGAAATCACTGCCCCCGAAGTACGCGGAAGGTGGTTGAAGTAGAAGAAATGAGCAGTGCATTTGGGGGGGGGGGGTGCAAATTTAGGATTGGGTAAGAGACTGCTGTGGGTGTAACTTCCACTTTTTTCGGAGGTTGTAACTACCTACACAATACTTCACAAGCATGCTTTCGGCTTTTCATTTGTTCTGATCTATTCAGTAATTTTAGCTCTTTGGCAGCGTTCGTCCTGTGTATTTCTTTTGCTTTGTGTCTTTCTCAATGAGCGCTAGCTTTTAGGACATGCGCCTTGGTAAAGTATTTGTAGCTTGCACGTGATGTCGTGGGTTGACAACATGGCGGCTTTAATGACTTCAAGGCGCTATAGTCACATGGCCATTAGCCCAATTCAGTGTGGTAGCGGCGTCGCTGAAACGTTTTGGGGGTGCATGGTTAGCAAGATAAGCAGCATGCGGTGTAACACTATCACGATATTTACATACCACCACTCTGGTGCTCAAACAGCGGTGTCCGAGCAAACCATATATAGGTGAACGCGGCATAGGTAGACTTTGCCCGAAGAAATCACCGCCATATCCAGAAAGTCAAGGATGTTTGTGGGCGTTGCTCAGAGATGATCGGGTAACCCAGGAGTCCTCCGTAGACAATCCTCTGCCATCATCAAAGACGTGACGGGTTTGTCTGACGGCGCACCTGCTTCGCTCCTGCTTCGCTGTTCAGGATTTGTTTGACGGTGAGCCCTCTTCCCATCAACGTCCGGAGCTCTCACCGCAAGGTCTTGGCGGTGAGCCCAAGCTGCTGCTGTGTTGCAAACCCACCACGCAGCTCCCTCGGCTTCTGGGGTGTTCATGTTGTGGAGCGGTAGCTAACATTGTTCACTGAATGAGCTCCAAGCGAAGAGAAAAGAAGCCATCTAAACGCGAGTGCTGTATAAAGGCGCGGCCATCTAGCGGTCGCCTATCGAACTAGAGCACGCGACGCCGCTTTCGTGACTCACCAGAGAGAGCGAACTGTGAGATAGCACAGCCGCGCCTCTAGAGGGAGCCGTGAGAACTAGTGTTCGTACCGACGACAACGAACAAGCTTGTTCGTTGACAAATTGGTACGGAATTGTACGTTTCCGTGAGAATCTCGAGGAAAACATATTCATTCCATACGAAAAGATGCGGAATTATTGCAACTTCGTTAGGGAGGCGCGAGCATAAGCAGCTGAACGAGCAAGCTCCTAAATAAATAATTACGATTTCCTCTCTATTTGTTTCTTAGACGCTCCGGAGTCTACTGGGTGAAGACAGACATCAATGCAAATTGTTTGTCGGCATAGGATACTACTTATACAACAACACGGAAGCCTGGTCAAAACTGCAATACATTGCGGATAACGTGGCAACGTGAGTGTAACCAACGTCCAAGGCGAACAAACGAGGCTCGGCCCGTTTAGTGTGGCGTCGTATGTCGGTTCCAATACTGGTTGACAAGGCTAGCATGATACCGTTTTAGTGGAAAGGTAAAAAATCTGCAAAGCGAGCGAAAAATCGTTTTGACACGTTTCACCTCTTTTGTTTCGGTCGCGACAGGATTTAAAAGTCAAGTTCTTCTACGAGAGCGCTGACTCCGGTTATACTTCAATTTGTTTTTAGTTCTACATTTTCAGCTCTCTATGTTCCGAGTATCTGTGATGAATAATTTTTTAACGGGGGCTCTCGCTGGACGAGTGGTCTTTTTTTTGTCTTCAAGACAGCTACTTTTGGCCTTGTAGACGCGACAAGATCACTTGCCTTTACTTTGGCTACGGCGATTCCCCCCTTCTCCAAATGCCTTTTCAACGGTCGTTAGTCGCTTCTAGCCTCAATCTTGTACTGAACTTCTGCCTTGCCTAAATGTCTGCGTTGCTTCAACATGCTTGCTTGCAGGCCCGCTGTGGACATCCTAGTGTTAATGACCACCGTTTTGAATATGCCCTCTCCAGGCTACTGCATCACGTTGCCCATTAACGCTTACAAGAGCCCGAACGTGCTTACTCCGACTATGGTGAGCCGCTTTTTATCACAGTGCCAATTGTACCGCAGGACGACCGCAGGACGACCGCAGTGCTAGATTGCAACCATCTAATTTCTTCATACTTACTGTGTCACCCTGATGCCTGAAAGTTGTTGAAAATACAAAAAAGGAGGAGATAAGTTGGGGGAGCCCCAGTGCTTGGAATCTGGTAGCACTTAACGTTTATTTTATTTATGTATTGCATATGCGGACGTGAAGTTGACGCAGGACAGAGGAACTACGTGTAACTATAAGCTACAATACAACGCATCAGGCATGTCATCGAAATACTGAGTGTTTCATTTGCATGTTTCTTTGTTCAATTTATGATCTTAATTCACAGCTTGTAACAGTAGTTGTTTTTATTAGCACTTGATCTCTCTTGCCTTGAAGGGTGGTTTTTGCGGCATTATAGATAAGCAAACGTAAAATGATAACAATTTACGGCAAAAGCAATTTAACAAGAGGACAGTCTATCTGTGCAACAAGGCTGTACATATTCCATTGAAGAATCTTCCGATGGCGATGCATAACTTAACGTAGAATTTTGTGCCAGAATGACCGCTGACAGCTTTACTCGTCACAACGAAGAAATCTGTCTCACGTGGGACTAGTGCAGCTCACTCGTGGCCTCCAAGATTAGCTGACCATGTCGGAGGCCATGCTTCACTCGTCATAGTTGTGCATCTTGACACTAGAGATGTATATTTGCCCATGTTGCGCCAGTATTAGGCCCCATCACGGACGCCAATACAATGAAAGTCTCTTTCTGTCAGTTTGATGGACAGTATGCTAATGTACTTGCCACCTGTTTTTTCGTCTCTACCGCTTCTCTAAACGCGCGTGTAAGCCGATTCCTAATTCTTCTCACAATTGTGCATGCTGTTAACAAAAAGAGGCAGCCGCACTGCTTACTCACTCCGAAGAAACCACCTGCCATGCTTTTTACATTAAAATTAAAAAAAAAACTGGGTGACGAGTGCATTAGCATGCCACCTGTAGCGCCGAGGGCAAAAGAGTTCCATTTTCGTGGTGTCCGTGATGATGCCTAACAATCTTACTCCTGCGCAGCATATGCGCTCATGTTTTTGCGATAGGTAGCGTAATGATTGCAGGATAAGCGCCATGTAAGTGCGTGTCGTTCGTTCATAGTGTGATCGTCTCCAGCGTACTTTTGGCGTTCTTAAGAATCTACAACCACGTGCCCAGATGACTACCTTGATGTACTCGAGGCCAAATAGTCCTGCGAGATTTGATTAATTGATTGATTGTTAGGTTTAACGTCCTAAAAGCACCAGCTGATTATGAGAGACGCCGTAGTGAAGGGCTCCGGAACTTTCGACCATCAGGGGTTCTTCAACGTGCACCCAAATCTGAGCACACGAGCATACGTCTTTTTCACCTTCCTCGAAAATACAGCCGCTGCAGCCGGGATTCGATCCTGTGACCTGCGGGTCAGCAACAGAGTACATTAGCCACTAGACCACCATGGCGGGGCAGCCCCACGAGATTTGCTTCAAGGGACACTAGGGAGAAAGATATTTTTAAATGGAATGTATTTCTTAGTCGGTCTGTGTCACGCACCCAACGTTGTCCGTGGTGGTGTCCGTGCGCCAGCATGTTTTATTTCTCCGTTCTCACTCTCACTCCCTAAGCAACAGCTGTGGGCGCGCTCACTTGTTTTCGCCAATAGTAACTGGAGCATGGGGTGCGAATGAGTGTAAGAGAGGGTAGGTGCAGTGCGTTGCTGTTCCTACTCTCCCCGTTCGCTCTCTCCTCCCTGCTCCCCACTCTTCCGTACAATCGAGCCTCACTCTCGACCGCTCGCTGGCTGGGCGCCTCTCATGAACATCCGGAAACGTGTGCTCGAGGTGCCACCGTGAAACGCCAATTCCGAGCCAAAAATGCTGCCGCCTTACTCTTCCGTCCGCTCGCTTCTCACCCTCGGCCGTTCACTGGCTGGGTGCCTCTCAAAATGATGGCGAAATTTGGTGAAGGCAAATGTCTGACGGCAACGGTACTTTCTCTCGGCGCAAAAAATGCATTCGCATTTCTTCGCGATTCCCTTCGGGCAGGTGGGTCATTTTTTCACATTAGTAAATTCCTCTTTCACAGTTCGAAAATCGCTACGGTCTCTACGAGAAGACGCTTCGATAGCAAGAGAAGGTGCTATAGAAAAAAAATATTTGCTCTGTATCAGCGTACTTCGCTGCAAATGTCTTCGAAAGACAATATTCTGCCGGCCGTCTTTTTTATGCATAGCGTCATACTTTAAGCACAGTGCAAGAGGCACTGTGGTCTTTAGAATGACGTATGTATGTAGTTTCTAGTAAAAGAACACACTTTGTAATACTTACGTATTGATGTTGGGCCTCCGGTATGCGTATTATGTGCTTTTTGGTTGACACTGCTAACAAATATCAACACAGCCACCACTTCAGGATGACAGGGTGTTTAGTATGTGCTTAAACTGTGGCGGGGTGACTGAATTGCGTGACAGACAGACAGACAGACAGACAGACAGACAGACAGGTAGGTAGGTAGGTAGGTGGGTACGTAGGTAGGTAGGTAGGTAGGTAGGTAGGTGGGTGGGTAGGTAGGTAGGTAGGTAGGTAGGTAGGTAGGTAGGTAGGTAGGTAGGTAGGGTAGGTGGGTAGGTGGGTAGGTAGGTAGGTAGGTAGGTGGTAGGTAGGTAGGTAGGTAGGTAGGTTGGTAGGTTGGTACGTAGGTAGGTAGGTAGGTAGGTTGGTACGTAGGTAGGTAGGTAGGTAGGTAGGCAGGTAGGTAGGTAGGTCCACGTTTCGTATTCAGGTGTGGTAATTTTTTCTTCTTCTGGCACGACACACTTGGGACGTAAGCTAGTAGTGGGTAGTCTGCTGAGGCGAGAGAAGTATTTGGAACAATGGCGGAGATGCATTAATAAACTGCGCTGTGTTTTCGGAACCGCGTTAGAGAGTGCTATATTTATTGGTGACCCGGGCTACGAACGCGACCTTCCATGGAGCAGCGTGAGCATCTCGACAGCCTCGGCCCTGGTACCGCTGCCACTGCACCCGGCCATGTACCCTCTTCGGGTGTTGTTGGAGGTACTACTACCATGACGCTACCACAGCTGTGGCTTGCCGATACCTCCTTATGGTTCATTCAAGTCGAGAACAAGTTCCGCATTCATCGCATCACGTTCGCAAGCATGAGCTCCGCGTTGAAGCGTTGCCGCCACAGGCAATGGCCGATATACGCGACAGCCTCGTGGGCCCGCCTGGTGACACTCCAGATACGACAGATTGTGAGAAGAGCCTACACCACTACTGTATCACAGGTACTCCAGATACGACAGTCAAACAGGCTCTTCTTCACTGACTCGTTCCGCCTAAGCATCGGCGCATTCAGCAACTTCTGTGCAACGAAGAGCTCGGGGACCGCCGTCCACCGCAGTTTCTACGTCACCTGCAGCACCTGCTTGGGGACTAGCCGGACGGCTCGGAAACATCCATACTACGTGAGTTGTTTCTACGGCGTCTTCCACCTACCATGCGAATGGCTCTTGTCCCAGCTCAGGATAGGCCGCTGTCGGAGCTGGCAGAAATGGCCGATGACACGATGGACGTTGCTCCGGCAGTCATAAACGCTGCCCACACCTCTCCGATTTCCGAAGCAAATTCCCTTCGAGAAACGGTAAAAGATCTCGCAGCTGAAGTCGCCAACTTGCGTTTGCAATTGCTGAGCATTTGCAACTTAAATGACCAGCCTTGTCCACATCGACCATTACTCACGTCGGCTGCTCCGCAACGGCCCCTCCACCAGCCCGAGCACTGCTTTTCACCGCAGAACACATGCTATTATCACCGGCGTTTTCATGCCGCGGCTCGCAGATGTGTGCCACCTTGCTCATGGCGCATGGGAAACGCTCCGGCCGATCATCAATAACAGCGGCGGGCGATCAAGGCCAAGCATCAAGTCGCCTCTTCCACATCACCGACAGAATCACAGGTCTGCGCTTGCTGGTGGACACTAGAGCAGAAGTCAGCATAATTCCAGCGTCCAAAACTGACCGGCGTCTTCGAGAGAAGTCAACTCCTTTACAAGCGATCAATTCTTCGGTCATCGCAACTTACGGACAGAAGTCTCTGACCCTTGATCTCGGTCTTAAGAGGAAACTGCAGTGGTTATTTTGGATAGCAGACGTACGTTACACAATCTTAGGCGCCGATTTCTTAAGGCATTTTCATCTGCTCGTGGATATGAACTGCTGTCGCCTGGTGGAGAGCTATACCGGCTTATCAATAATTGATTTTCTGTCACGTGCTACGGCCCTAAACCCCACTAGCGTGAAACCGCCCACGTTACCATATACAGCTCTGCTTAACGAGTTTCCGGAGATTACAACGCAGTCTTCCATGGATAAGACCCCTAAGCACACTGTGACCCACTGCATCGTTACCACAGGCCCACCGGTTCACTGCTGCCCTCGCCGACTTGGCCCTGATAAACTTCGAATTGCTCGCAACGAGTTTGAGCATATGTTACAGTTGCAAATCATTCGTCCGGCATCAAGCTTGTGGTCGTCGGTGCTACACATGGTTCCCAAGAAGAACAATGACTGGCGGCCCTGTGGTGATTATCGGGCTCTCAATGCAGTCACCGTTCCAGATCGATACCCGTTACCTAATATTCAGGACTGTACTGCCTTTTTAACCGGCACAACTGTATACTCAGATTGATCTTGTGAAAGCTCATCACCAGATCACCGTTGAGCCTTCTGACATTCGCGAAACTACAATAATTACCTTTATTGGGCTCTACGACTATTTACGAATGCCTTTCGGTTTGAGAAGCACAGCTAAGTCATTTCAGCGTTTTATAGACGAAGTCACAAGAGGCTTGCCGTGTTGTTTCGCCTATATCGACGATCTTCTCGTTGCCAGCAAAGACGCTGAAACGCACAAGGCGCATCTACGTCAGCTTTTCACTCGACTGCGTGATTATGTCATCAATGTAGAAAAGTGTCAGTTTGGAGTCTCGGACATAGCATTCCTCGGACATCAGATTACTAAAAATGGCCTCACTCCTCTACCTGACAAGGTTCAAGCTATCCTCGAGTACCCGCCTCCCACGTCCATACGCAGTCTACGTCGTTTTCTCGGACTCGTCATTTTTTATCACCGCTTCATCCCTCTGCAGCCTCTCGAAGCACTACTCTCGACTTCGCAAGCCGAGTCAACCACATGGTCGTGGATCAAGCTTTTGCCGCCGTTAAGACCAAGCTCACCCAGGCCACCATCCTGCACCACCCTTCACCAACTGCTCCGATTAGTCTCGTGGTGGACGCTTCTTCAGAAGCAGTTGGGGCCGCTCTTCATCAATGGATCAATGGTGCATGGGCTCCAATTTCCTTCTTTTCTCGCAAGTTACACGACACTGAGCGCCGATATAGTACTTTCGGACGGGAGCTCCTCGCAGCCTACCTTGCGGTGAAGCATTTCAGGTACTTCCTTGAAGGGCGACAATTTACCATTCTTACCGACCACAAGCCCCTTGTTTTGGCTTTACGTTGCTGCAGTGCCACGCACACTCCTAGAGATCTTCCACACCTTGCTTTCATTGCCGAATTCTCCACAGACATACATTATGTCAAAGGCAGCATTAACAGTGCATCGGACGCTCTCAGTCGTATTACCATCAATGCCACGATGGGCACCACCGACCTTTCATTGTCCTCGCTTGCGGAGGCACATGAATTAGACGATGAGCTTCCACGACTCTGATCCTCTACTTCCCTCCGACTGGAACAAGTTAACTTTCCCGACCACCACGTTACGCTCTGGTGCGATGTTTCACACAACTGCACTCGTATCTATGTTCCTTCACAGCTTCGTCGTGCTGTTTTTGACACCCTTCACTCCATCTGCCATCCAGGCGTAAGAGCTACGCAACATCTGGTCACTGAACGCTATGTCTGGCAGCGCATACGCGCTAACATTCGTGACTGGGTTCGCACTTGCAGAGCATGTCAGCGTATCAAGGTTCAACGGCACACTAAGCCTCCATGGGGAAAATTCCCTCTTCCTGATGCACGTTTCGACACCATTCATTTGGACATTGTCGGGCCATTACCTCCATGGCGGGGAAATACGTATTTGCTTACTTTGCTTACGTGTATTGACAGGTACACTAGGTGGCATGAAGCAGCTCAAATGCCTGACATCATGGCAGAAACAGTTGCTCGTACTTTTCTTGCTACCTGGATTAGCCGTTTCGGGGTACCATCAACGGTGACCACTGATCGAGGCAGACAATTTGAGTCAGCGCTTTTCACCTCTCTCTCATCTCTACTGGGTTGTGCGCATATTCGCACAACTGCGTATCATCCAGCATCAAATGGCTTAGTGCAGAGACTCCACCGTCATCTAAAAGCAGCACTCGCCTCGCAGCCTCACGCCGAAGATTGGGTATCACACCTCCCCATCGTGCTTCTCGGCCTGCGTTCAACACTTCGGCCAGAACTTGCCTTCTCTGTAGTCGAGATGGTTTTTGGCTGCACGCTCCATTTGCCTGGGGACCTCGTCAGCCCCGTTACTATGCAGAGTGTTTCAGATCCATCTTCTTTCGTCCAGCGTCTGCGGATCTTCATGCAAAACTTGCGCCCATCACCAACTTCAGCTCACTCTAAGAACGACGTTTTTCTGCTGGCAAACCTACAGACATCTTCACACGTTTTTGTTCGTGTCGATGCGTCTCGCCGTGCTCTTCAGCCTCGCTATGATGGTCCTTTCCCAGTCATCAAGCGTTCTGAACATCATTTTACAATCCTGCGTAATGGGCATGAAGACACAGTCAGCATTGAAAGGATCAAGCCGGCACCAATTATGACAAGCTCCGTCTGATCATTTTTTTTATTCAAGTGGCCACGGCGACATGTCTGCAGGGGGGGGGGGGGGCTATCTGTGGCATACTTTTCTTCTTCTGGCATGACACACTTGGGACATAAGCTAGTAGTGGGTAGTCTGCTGAGGAGAGAGAAGAAGTAGTTGGAACAATGGTGGAGATGCATTAATAAACCACGCTGTGTTTTCGGAACCGCGTTTCAGAGCGCTTTACAGGTATCCGAGGAAAAATAAAAACACATGGCAGCTCCAGTTCTGTTGAACATGATGGAGTGCATTGAGCGAGCACCCGGCCGGTTATGCCTGTTCGTAGAGGCCCCACTGTTTCGTTTAGCAGAGTGTTAATGACGCCAATGTTTGAGATAAGCGTGTCGAGTTTCTCCTGCACAAATAGAATTTTGCTAGGCAGATTTACATATTCGGTGTGTGACACGTGGGCTACTTTTTGCAGCATTTAATCGAGTATCCTCAGTTATTTACCCATCAGATGCAGTCATGTAGAATCGCAACACCGTGCCAGCGCAGTGCAGATCCAAAGGCGGCTCAGGAGGAGAGAGATGCCTTCACTCGATCGGTGAGGTGTGGTGCCCTCTCTCGCGGTCCGCTGGAGTCAGCCCTATACGCAAAGAAAGGTTTAACACAACATACCATTTGTAATAAATAAGCCTTGTACATAACTGTACACTGCTTTGCCACTTATTTACATGCGTGAGTGGTCAATATCATGGGTTATTTACGGTAACACCGAACGATCACACTGCTTCGCCCAGTCAGCATCGCTCATTCGATGGATATATACTGCAATTTTAGTTGTTAAGCTGCTCTTGACTAGCCTGTGGAATGCTGTCCGTTCGTGTCTCCGTGCCAACGTGCCGCACCACGCTCCTCTCGCCCTGGCCGTTGGGGTGGGGCCAAGTCGGTCACGCTTTCCCTCGCATTGTGCGGAGACGTCTCTCTAACCATCGCGTGCTGTGCACTCGCCACGTGTCACCTCTTTCTCGCTTCAGCCTCTCCACCACTCGAAACGTTTCAGCGCACATCGAGTGAACCCTCTTTCGGCTCGTTTATCTCCGATGGAGGACACCAGAAAGCAAAGCACCTTCGCTCCCCGAAACATGCGCTGAAGTGATTCCACCTAACCCGGGCGTCGTCAGCGTTGCGAGGAATAGGAGAGCCGATCACGTTCGCAAATGGCGACGTTGCGCCTGCAACACCAACGAGGCGCGAGTCAGGGAAGCCGAACGCAAGCGTCGGCAGTACAAGACCAACGACACCGACGAGGTGCGAGTGAGGTACGCCGATCATGTTCGAGAATAGAGGTGGTGCACGGGTAACACCGACGAGACGCGAGCTAAGGAAGTCAAGCGGAAACGCTGACAGCGGAAGGCCAACGCCAGCGAATCCTCGAAGTCGTCGGCAATGTCTCGAAAGCACCGCGGGCCCTCCGCCAAATCGCCTGCTGCATCGGCGTGCGCAGCGCTGCTGCTTCGCCTCCCATCAGGGTACCCTTTGGGAAAATGACGTAAACTTTTTTATGTTAATGCGTTTACTTCGTGACTATCTGTCATACATATTATTTCAGGCATCGTTCGTTCAATTGAAACCAGGCTTGAACACTACTAGCCTTGTTATCACATGTATCGAGCACTTCACAGTGAGCGTGATCAAATGAGATGTATGAATGAACGACTAGCCGAGCCCCCTGAAGTGCTATGAACTTGGAAACATGCGCGTGGTGGGGCCACCTTGAATTTCTCGCAGCAAACGTCATGGCATCGTAGATTTTGACAGTCTACAATAAATACTAAGTAGTTCTTGATTGGTAGAAATGGTGCAGCCAGCAATACAAATTCCTGGCCACGTCATTGGGCCCATAGATTTATTTGTGAAATAGACTTGTGAACATTGTGAACACCGACTTAGAACGCCAAGTTTCAGGAAAATTTCTTGAGTCAATTTTTTCGAAATATGAAAACTACGCTTCGAAATTTGTGACGTCACGGGTGACAGTTTCGACATGAGATATGGGAATGAAATGTTTAGCTTGATTCTTTCGGCCATTACTGAAGCGATGGTGCTAAAATTAACGACATTAGAGTTCTCAGAATGCAATTTATCAGTGAAAAACTGATACATTGTTTCACTTTATACATATAGTGCCCTTTCAGACAATACCTTATACCAATGACCAGTTTATGGCGGTCTAGTGGCTTAGCACGCTATAAACCGTATAGACTAGACTGCTAACCTGAAGGTCGTGGGATCAAATCGCGGCTGCGGCAGCGGCATATCCGATGGAATTGAAAATGTTTGAGGTGGTGTACTTGAATTTAGGTACGTGTTAAACAGCCAGACGTGTTCGGTATTTCCGGAGCCTTCCACTATGACATTTCTGATAATCATATCGTCGTTTTGGCATGTTACACCGCACATGTTATTATTGTTGTTGGTTTTATCATTACATTTTACTGCTTAGAGCAACAAGATGTGTGCGGAAGAGGTAAGATTGAAAATGGTGGCGATGACCAAAAATGCTCTTACAACCTCAGGATAACGCCGCCACAATAGCCAAGGCAACCTTCAAGCCGTCGCTCATCGTAGCCTTCGCACTGCAGATGGGCGTCGTCATGTACTTGTTGTCAGATGAGCCCGATACCCCAAATGATGCGCTGTACCAGCGGTGCCAGAGCTTCTATCTCACGGACTACTCTCAGGCAAGTTTCACTCTTGACGCATCAGATTACGCCCAGGGGCACACGGGGCATAGTTTTTGACAAAAACTATGAAAATGATCCATGGCTGAGCACTTTGTACCGGGCGGTCAAGTCTTATGTACCCATGCAGAGAATCGGTAGTATAGAAGAAGAGATAACCTAATACACTCCGTGGGCCAACAAACATGCTCTTTACAGTATGAGTGCACAGTTCGTGTTCATGACCTCATTGTTAGACTCCGCGAACGCCTACAGCCACCATTGCACTAGCCTTGGTGGTGTGGATTGCCGCATAGTTCGCTGAACCTATACAGCTCAACCACCTGCATGTAGTCGCAAAGAGTAACTTTGGCTTACAAAGCATAGTGCCATTGGCATGGTCACAAGCAGGTACAAACAAAAACGAGGAGTTCAATGGTCTACCTCTTGTTGACACACCTTGCCTAACGCCCTCGTGTGGTCGGTGTGTTCGTGCCCCTAACTGTACGCTATATCGCGAGGTGAACAGCTTGTCATTGTTCTTAAAGTCGGACCTTGCATAAAGAAGCCGCATGCGGACCTTAATAAAGTTACATCCGCCCTGCCGCGGTGGTTTAGGGGCTAAGGTAATCGGCTGCTGACTCTCAGGTCTCGAAACCGAATTCCGGCTGCGGCAGCTGCATTTTCGATAGAGGCGAAAATGCTGCAGGTCCGTGTGCTCAGATTTGGGCGCACGTTAAAGAACTCCAGGTAGTCAAAATTTGCGGTGCCCTCCACAACGGCATTAAACCTCACATATCAATCAATCGAGCTATATTCAATAAACATTTTCATAACAGTGACAGAAAGCGGCAGTCTGGCTGACGCAAAAATTCTTGATAGTGGGAATTTGTTAAGTCCTTGATCAGTGCATTATCGGCATCATTATCACTAGTTTGTCGTCATTCTCATCGTCACCGTATTGAAGTATTATCTTCATCTGATGAGTGCGTGCTCAGCCTCCGGCTGCCTTGCCACTACCGAGTCCTGAGGTCTAATATCCGTCATCCCAGCGAAGACGTCATACGTGGTAAAGGTTACGCAGCGTGCACGTTATTCTAGACTTTGAACTTGTTATAAACCTTACCTTTTGCACTTCAAACTAAACAGTTCTTAATTTGAGAAGGTGAAATCACGACACAACAAAGTTGGTTTTACAAAATGGGCTTGCGTTCACACTCATCTGGATAGGGGTTTGATTGCATTTTAAATTTTTAGTGTCGCAACCACTCTTAGAAAGAAATGTGCGGGGAGTTTCCTTTCAATATTGTTTTGAATAGGCTACCTCTCATAAAAAAATTTTTAGCCCAACTCCAACGAAAATGTTTCTTCGCTACCCCCGTTAACACAGCGACGCTCATGTTTACGATTTCGTTATACAAATAAGATTTTTTTAAAGTAAAGCGTTCCCAACCAATGTTTGTGCTTATCTCGCTATAACCATTATATTCGCTGTGCAGTCCCAGGGTCGTGACGTTGACGAAGGCAGCGGTTTTGTCCAATATGAAACTATATTCGGGCGAAACTGTGTACTCGAAAGAGATAGTCAAACTACAGCAAGCAACGCGCGCTGAGCAGTGATGGCTGCAAAGGGAGCTTCGGCCGGCTATGAGCTGATGTGCGGAAACGCATATTAGCATATGTGCACACGTAGCGTAGAACATTCGAGCGTTATCGCTGTTGGACGAATTTCTTCAAAAATAAACTCCGTTCGAGTTTGCGCGCTCAAATATAACACATAATCTGGACTCCATGTAAAATGCTCTCAGACATTGCACAATGCAGTATCTACTCGCACACTACTCCGTCAACATAAAACATAAAAAGGAGCCTCTGTCACAATGCCCTCACTCCTCTGAAAGGACATCGTCCCGATGATTTAGCAGAAGATGTAAGTACAATAATAGAGTAATGAAGAGCAATAAGAGTAAGTACGAGCAATAAAACACCTTAATAAAGCTTTAATAAGAACAAAATACAGTCTTAAGGTTCCTTACAGCGCAGAAAAAAGCTTGAGGTGCACGACATGAACGATCCAGGTCACGCACGGCGCCGTTCAAAGTTGGGAATGCCGTCGGAGACAACTTCGTAGTCAAGTGTGCCGAGAAGTTGAAGCACCCTGTATGTCCCGAAGTACCTTCGCAGAAGTTCTTCACTAAGTCCACGTCAGCGTAAACACGGTTGCCGAGCTGGTATTCCACAAAGCGTCGTCGAAAAATTGTAACGGTGACTGCCGGTCGTCTGCTGATTCGTCATGCGTATACGTGGGGGAGCTGTAAGACTTCTTCGGCGCGCTCAAAGTAGACAGCTACGATGACGTCTTCTTGGTCAGTTACGTTAGGTAACATGGCATCCAGCATCGTGGCCGGGTTTCTTCCATAGACACACTTCTGTGGTGTCATCTACGTCGTTTATTGGACGGCCGTGTTATTTGCAAAGGTCCCGAATAGAAGGATTGGATCCCACGTCATGTGCTCCACGTCGACGTACATGACCAACATGTCCGCGACCGTCTACCTTAAATCATTTGCACTCTCGGTGAGACCGTTGGTCGGTGTTATGGGCGGTGTTGCGGCAGTGGCTTATGTGGCTGTATCTCGAAAACTGCGAGACCCTTAGGCTTCGCCTTTTGAGTGTTGGACGTGATAGCGAAATCGGCCCCTATAGTGCGTTCTTGAACCGCTAAGTGCATGCTTATGAATATGTTTTGTTACATTCACACACGCACGCACGCACACGTGCGTGCGCGCGTGACGTATTTATAGTGATCTTACAGGTTTTCGATCTATTTGGCAGCACTTTTATGACAACTTCGTGGAAATGTTTTACAGTGGTAAAGTCACGTGGTCCCATATTATGAACTGCGCGTAGGCGTGACACTTGTGTTCGCAAATGGTCACATACTGTCGTCTGTCGTTCGTTAGTTATCTGGCAATCGTTCGACTTGTTCTTCTGGAGACCTCTTCCGGCCAACTGCAACAAGCATCGCACTATGGTCGTTCGATTGGCAACTGGAGTACTTCACTTCTTTAATGATCTCGTGAGAATTAAAAGCTAAATCTATGCAAGTGTTGTGATTTGTGGAAATGGCATTTCTTTGAAGGGTATAAAAAGTCTCACAATGCCTTACAGAGGGCAGCATACTATAGTGTTTGCTGTTTGCTTGATCAATGCCTCTGGAAAGGCATGGTATGTTTCTCGCTAGATGGACATGGTTGTACATATTTAGAGCTCTTTGAAAGTTGCTGGGTGTTTTTAGCGGTGGTGGCTGCACTATCTCGACCTTTTTTGGCGTAGTTTGATGGCCTCACAAATGCGCCTACAAATCACCGAATTGGTTCGTTTTCGACGTGACACCTGCCGAACAAAATGCTTTAAGGAGACTCCTTCCACTACATGACATTTATGTAGTGTTTTCTCCCGAAGCAGCGGCAAGTTACACCGTGGCTTTGCGGTGGGACACCTGCTTGCCACGCGAACGGCCTGGTTTCAATTCTCAATGAGACCGAAATTATTATTTTATTTGCTTCTTTCTAGATTTTTCACTCAATGACGATTTTTCGCTCACAATCAACGGTTCTGACGCCGATGGCGAAATTTCCGCAGCACGAGCTCTCCAACGCTATCGCGTTAAAACTGCATCAGTTAGTTCCGCTGTAAAGATCATGTGGATGATGGTAATGAGGACATCTGGGGCGCCATGGCGCAAAACATTATCCTCAACGAAGAACTTGGCTGCCTCGGTGGCGAAGCCTTTGGGCAGGGGCTTTGTTTCGTCATAGCGAGTCCGGTAGTTGGTAGCCACTCTGACCTACTTGTTTCCAGCCGATGCTGGGAATGGCCCGAATAAGCCCATATCAGTTTCCTAGAATGGTCAGCGAAGTGATTCGGTTAGTTGCTGAAGCCCCACTGGTCTTTTCGGCTGTGTCTTGCGTCACTGACAGTTGCGGCATCGTCTCACTTAACGAGCGACGCTAGCGGCAAGGCGTGGTCAGTATACTTGTACCCTCATGGGATTGCTGCAAACACTGAGGTATCCTGCGGTCGTATCTTCGTGCAGGGCCTAGATGATTTCGGGTCACAGCCCAGAAGGCACCACAAGAGTCGAAGCGAAAGTGCTTCTTTCGAAAAAGGCTGTTTGGTAGAAAAAATATACCAAGTTACCGCTTGAATAACTTTGAAATAACGATGATCCTGCCCTCTAGTATTCTATATGGCCTCTAAGTTCTGGGTCAGCTCGTTGTCGCTCAGCGATGTCATCGACACTTGTTGTTCCCAAGAAGCAGTCATCCTCTTGGTCGTCGTCCGGCACTGGGTAGACGGGGCATGAGATAACGGAGTGTTTTTTGCCTGAGATTTAAACGATGGTAATGTCATATTTCTGAAGTCACTGACTCCACCGTGACACTTCACTTGATTGATTGATATGTGGGGTTTAGCGTCCGAAAACCACCATATGATTATGAGAGACGCCGTAGTGGAGGGCTCGAGAAATTTCGACCACCTGGGGTTTTTTACCGTGCGCCCAAATCGGAGCAGACGGGCCTACAACATTGCCGCCTTCATCGGAAATGCAGCCACCACAGCCGGGATTTGATCCCGCGACCTGCGGGTCAGCAGACGAGTACCTTAGCCACTAGACCACCGCGGCGGGGCACGTCACTTGAGGGTACTTCATGTTAGCTAGCCAACACAAGGCGTGGTGATCGCTCACACCCTAAAAAGCTTGCCGTAGAGGTAGGGGTGAAACTTGCATGTAGCGCAGATGATGGCAAGGTACTCCTTTTCTGTTGTCCAATAGTTGGCCTCCGTAAATATGCACAAATGACCTCTGTATGTATGCACACATTCTTGCACGAATGCAATGCCACATTTAAATTTTGACCTCTTGGTTTCAGGGGCCATTTAACAGTTAAGAGCAAACATGATATGTTTCTTTGAAATCGGGCAAACAGCATAGAGCTCAGTATTCGTTTAAGGAAAGAAAACATCAAAATAAGAGTGAGAACCGTTTGATGAATGATAAGACACCTGTGAACAGTGTAGACAATCTCCCATGTGTTCCCTCTAAAGGTTACGGTACAGCTGCTTGGAACTTCGAACGACAACTTCGAATGGCGTTCAACGGCTCTTCCTTCTTCCCGCGTGTTTTCAGCTTTCGTACATTCGTCTAGCAACTCATTCAGTTAATTATAAAATTTCCATGGGTAGACCGCGAAAGTTAACTACAGCAGAATAACAGCGGGGATATAATGCTCAGCGAAAGGCAGCTGCTAAAATGATCGCGGAACCAATGATGGTCGACCACATCGACCAGAAAGGGATTATATACACTCTAGAGTACATGAGAAACATACCCACATCAGCATGCGTGGTGTTTTATACAGCACTAGACATTCACGTTCACAGTGCGGGATGGGGGCTATTGTTTTTAGCCGTGAACCTAGCCTTATTTTGTATATTATTTCAAGTTGTTATTACTGCATTCATTGCTGTGACGTTGCGACAAAACTCGATGTTTTCTTTTTTAATGACTCCAATGGTATAGGCTTGCCAGGTGAAAAAGACGGTTCTCAACCTGGAAATGGTGTCCATCGGTGTTTCGACAGACTTTCAGGTACACCGATGGCATCGGCATTACCTGATAACGTATGACACGAATGACCACATGGCGGCCAAGGTAACGTGCTTTGTGTCATAAGTTCGTGCATGCTCAAAGGGACGCTGCAACAATTTTTCATGGAATCGTCAAGTGGCTTCGCTAGAAAAGTTTATTCCCTCACGAATTCACTGTCTGAAGAACTGTTAGAAAGCGCGAAGTGCGATGGGAGTTGCATAGATTTGCCGTTCGCTCTCAGTGCTTTCCTTTCGTAGCAGCGAGCGCCGAGGTCTACGCAGGGAGGAGGGGGATCACAAGGGGGCAAGGAGATGCGCCACTTCATCACGCGTCAGGACACTGAGCACTTGCAAAGGCGTGACGACTCGTACCTGTTGCAACGCGTCAGTGCGTCTCTCTCTGACGCGGTGCCTCCCCTTTCCCCATGAAAAAGGTAGGCGTGCAGCTTCCCGTAGACACGCGCCCTCTCCATCCCGAAGAAGACAATGCAGCACTGCGCTAAAAAGCCGCTCACTGACGCACTGCAACGCGTACGTTGGGTCAGGCCGTAATATTTTTTTCAACGCATGAATGATTGATTTAACGAGGTCACGACCAAGCGAGTGTGGATGTGGCGGCATCTTGCGGCGGCCGCGGTAACTACGGAGGCAGCAACGAGTTGGCCAATGGCCGCGAGCAAGGATGTATGGCTCAGTGATTTGGCTATATGGCCTCATTGGCAGTGAGTGACGAGGGAGTGATTTATAGATGACATTGGGAATTAGTTTTATATTCCCGAAGCTTGCAGCGCTCAAAGTTTTGGCTCAGACGTTCTCAGGAGCCCTGATTACTTACCGGGCGCATTGTCTGATCATTATGAAAAAGTGTTGCATGTTTCATTTAAAATGGTCAGAAATCATTTTGCTAAGAATTAATTGAACGAATGCAGTATCGTAATCCGTTGCCTCACGCTAAAATACTGCGTTCAGAGTAAATTCATACACTGTACTCTGAAAACTCTAATGTCATTAGTTTCACCATAACATATTATTTAATATAAGAGCGAATCGATATCAACGTTTCAAGTTTCAGTATCACAGGGAAATCTTCACACTTACGTCACAAAATACAATGTGTATTTTTAGTGTTTTGGTGACAGTGGCTCAAGGAAATGTTTTGAAACTTAGTGTGCTAATGAATTGTGGGCACCGGTAATGAGTAGGACGAAGGACGGAAGAAGCCCACAAGACAGGCGTGCACTCTCAACTGAAGTTTGCTTGTTCCGCCCGTTGTTTTACTCACTAGTGCTGCACGAAACTCATGAGCACCAACCAACTCGCCGCCCTTATAGTAAGGCAAAGCAACGTATGGTGGCGCTGCGACTCTGACGAGGCATCGCCATCTTTTGCAGAAAAGTAGAAATCGGGGATGTTTATCGAGCGTTTTCCCTTCCCTCCAATGCGCGGCCGCTCGTTTACGTGCTCGTGCAGAGAGCGCGCGCTGCGTTTGAGTCACCTCACAATGTACTGGCTTCATAAAGATCTCTCAGCTGGACAAGTACTTCCGAGAAGCCAATCGAACAAAAGGAGTGAAGCCCGTTAGTAAAGTTTATGATTTGGAGTAGACGATGACGACGAGGACGCCCGAGTGACTGCGAAGTATATTTCTCGGGCCCTCCGTGACAATACCGTGTACGTCGTAAGCCTCAAGGTAAATCTCATTCGGCCGACACGAGGCCGCGTACTCTATCGATGTGCTCTGTTGACGTTAATAGAAACCATTTAATTGTTGCTTTGATGTGGTATCAAGCACTATAGCAGCCGTGTACTGTCACGTGCAAACGTTTGCGGCGTGCTAAAAAAATAATAACGATAGTTGTACGGCATTGGCATTAGAATGTCTGAGAAGTTTTAGAGTCATGTCCTCCGTACCGTGGGCGCATGACCCGTTGATGTCACCGCGATGCAGCAAGCGGAAGTGTAACCACGGCGAGTCAAGTTGAAGTGCTCGCCTCGTCTTTTTTTTTTTAGTTTCTTTCCCCTGCTCTCATGTCATGCTTGCTCTATCTCTCGCGAACGTGGCTGTGTTCGTCGGCTCTGACTTGCTGAGAAACTGATACCGCTTTACACGTGGACAGCGTCCCTTGGTGTTGTCTGCATTGCTGTGGCGTCCACAACACAACAATACTTCGGACCTTGCCGATGCTTCTTTGGGGCCGCTTCTTCCATGGCGGAAAGGCAACTTTGCACTGCGACCGTCTGGTTTGAGCGCGCTGAACTAACGGCACGGCGCCAAAGTTCCCTCCTCGACTGCAGAACGCATTGCGTACGTGTCGCACGTGCTCCAGCTCTGGTGAAACACGTTGGCTCGCCTGCGACCTCTCCCGCGTCTCTTCTCAAGTTTTCTGGAGCTTGCCGCCAGGACCAGACGCGGCGTTGTAGTCGCTCCGCAAACTTGAGCTTCGGTTTCCTATTGTCTTATTCGGTGCCTTAAGCCTGTAGCTTCTGCAGAGAACACTCTACTTCGATTTCCCCAATCAGGATCTACTTGTAATCTTGTAAACACAACTGAAATATATGACGTCATGACGCCTAATGCGAGAACATCAAGACTGCGCCACCAGCCGCATTATTTTACGTGTTTTCCCCGTTACCACGGGGATCCTCGATTTAGCGGCACTTTCTGGACGTAGTTTACGAAGGTCTCGCGCCAATGCACTGCCACTTTTATTTGTGTTAGTGCTGCATCAGGCTAGCGGTTTTGCCCCTACGCGATATCTAATGGCTAAGGTTCTCGGCGGTTGACCCGCAGGTCGCGGGATCGAATACCGGCTGCGGCGGCTGCATTTTTGATGGAGGCAAAAATTCTGTAGGCCCGTGTGCCCCAATTTGGGTGCACGTTACAGAACCCCAGGTGGTCAAAATTTCTGGAGCCCTCCTTTACGACGTATCTCATAATCATACGGTTATTTTGAGACGTTAAACCCAAGATATCAATCAATCAGGCTAGCGGTCTTGGTGCAGTGGTCAAGTTAAGGGCAAAAGTGCAGCCATGCAGTGTATACATTGAGCTACGTGGTCGAAACGAGAACTCCCGGGAAAGTTAGTGCTGAAGTGCCGGTGAAGTGACGCAGCACGACATCACATCGAGTGCAGAAGGGCAGGTGGGCCGAGCGGCACTCGGCCCAATTGAGGGCCAAAGTTCAGCACTCTTGAACTCGTGCAGAAAGTGCTGTCAAATTGAGAAGAGCTAAAGAGTCTGCTTTAATCAAGAGTCCAACGGAATGCCGTCTTCTGGCCGGGGACAAAGATGGGGCAATATAACAAAGATTGTGAACAAGGCTCTCGCGTAGGGAGCCGAAATGACTTTTTAATTTTTGTGTATTTTACCCAGGACAGAGTTTTTGTTTTATTGCAAGAGTCTTGCAATAGCAGTGGTGTTTACAGTATTGTGAAATTCTAATTTCCTAATATAGTAATCAAGAAGAAATCGTTTCCCACTTTAGTGCCCCTTTGAAGGAAAATCCTGCGTTGTAAGAGATTTTGCAAGCGAAGCTTGTTATAGGCTGCTGAGAAAGAAAAGTTTAGTGTGCACTTAACTTGTACACACACAAACCAAACATCGAAAATTAGGAAAGACAGTGTATACATCTTACAGATGAGAACCAAGATATAATTGTTCATTGCGCATTAGAATGTTACAACTGTGTTTAGAAAAAGTGTGTAACGA
Source organism: Rhipicephalus annulatus (assembly GCA_013436015.1). Lineage (NCBI taxonomy): Eukaryota > Metazoa > Arthropoda > Arachnida > Ixodida > Ixodidae > Rhipicephalus > Rhipicephalus annulatus. Next base: position 516,286 of record WOVY01001722.1, on the reverse strand, counting down.
TTGCGAGTAGTTCGTACTCAACTATGGAAGAGCAGTCAATCGTACCGACTGGTTGCGGTCATCGAAGAAGAAACGTTGTGTCGTGACGATGGCAGCGTCGTACACGAAGGGCTGGACACCTGCATGTTGTATCTGTATGCGGTCCTCGTAGGTGCGCTGGTTACATGCGTATTTGATATCGCCGTTACCCAATAATCAATTCTCTTTGGATAGTGGGCTTGTTGGTGATCGGCCGTTTCCAATGTGGCAATATCGTCTTTTATCAAGTTTATTTTTAATTTTTTGTTGCCACTTTTCATTGTTACGTGAACACGAGCACGTGACGGTCATTGTTGCCTGTAGCAACCAGGGTTGTCGCTGGTGGCTACTTTGCACCGATATTGGCTACTTTCAGACTCATTTGGCCTCTAAACGTTCTAGTTGGTGTCATGGCTATTTTCCGGCTACCTTTAAGCATCTCGTGTCACATATTCAAATTTGTTTTATTTACTTATCGGTAGCAAATAATCTGTTCATAATACCACCTCCGTTCTGGGATATGATTTCAGCCAAACATTTTTGAAGAAACACGACGTTTCGGAGCCGGTTTGGTTCTGTACTCAGGGGAAACTGCAGGACTGCGTAGCAGCGGCGTCTACAAAGCAGTCGCGGGGCGGATAATGACCCTCCCCCCTCGCTCTCTCGTTTTGCCGTGGAGCGCAGTCTATGTGTATACACTGGGTGAATGGCTCCGAGAGAGCAGTTGATGTTTTGAGTTGCCCGCCATAACGACTCGAGTAGTAACCTTCTCCTCCAGTTCATCTCGCTTTCAGGGATGGTCGTTGTTTCGAAGTTAACTTGGTGGTCCAACGTCTCAGCATGCTCAGCGACAACGCTGCGCTCTTTGTAGAGCATCCGCACATCGTCGGCATGTTGCTTGAGTCGTTCTGGTAGGCTTTTTGTCAGAAGGGTGAAAGGGTTTAGGAGGACATATCGCTTAATGCGATAGAAGGAAAGAAAGCGCATGATCTGGTGCACACACGGCATGCTTCGCTTGCCACAGTTTTCCTAATTGGGTAAGGGTTCGGGAACTTTTCACACTCTTTGGGGTGATATGGAATCAGCTCCCGTTCAGTTTATGTATACTTCGTTTTCTTATTTCAAATATGTGATTATTCTTTGACTGCTGTATGCAGTCTCTAGAATAGAAAACAAAACCTATATATGTCTTTGTGTAAGGGCAATTTTTCTAATCTTGGAGTTGCAAAGTAAGTTAATAGATCACAACGATGCGGAATGAAAACTATATACGAAAGAACAAGCACGGAATACCAATTATTATTGTAAGCTGAGCGAGTTGGTTGGTGTTCATGAATTTCGTACAGCGCTGGCGAGAAGGATGAGTGAGGGAAGAAGAAAACTTCATTTGAGAGTCGGCATATGATACGTGAGTTCGTTCCATCCGACGTCCACTCGTGAGCGTTGCACGAAATACATCAAGGCACCGAGTTTCGAAAAATTTTGGATGGAACATATATTATAGACTATGAGAGCTTCCAAATAGAATAGTATGCATGATATATCACAATAATCCGGAATGAAAACTATATGACTAAGAAAGGGTGGATTTAAAGAAGCCGCCTGAACAAAACGTATGCTACGCTAAGCTTCCATGAACGAGCTCTCGGGCTCCTACTCACAATGCGAATGTTTAACCCTGTAATGTCCTGTAATTTTTGATACATTGAATACAATGCCTCAATAAAAACTAAAAGCTACTATAGGTATCACGATAAGCAGCTATTACAGATTTGACATGTTATAAAGAAGATGTGACTTACATATTATACGACAATAATTTTTATTTCCAATAGCTATACTAATTCAGTTATATCTCAAACAAAATTTCATGCTTTTTATTTTTGTGAAATGAACTGCACAAGAAGAGTTAAAACATTCAACGTTTTCTCGCAGCTTTTCTGAAGGCACAACTGTCCGTAGGCATTACAGAGTTAACGCCGTAACTTTCGTTAAAATGGCTTTACAACACCCATTCTTACCAGACGCGTAGCCAGAAATGTTTTTCGAGGGGTAGGGGGGGGGGGGGGCACCACCTAGATTTAAGGAGGGGCACCCACTTTAAATGGCCGTTTTTTGCTCTCTATGTCATGGCGAAAAAAATTTGTGGGGGGGGGGGCACTGTGCCACCTCCTGCTACGCCCCTGATTCTTACTTTGTTGGACATGGTTCTTTTTTAACATGATATTTCTGAGTAAATTTGTAACCGTAATTTGCCAAAAACAGCTTACTCTCCAAAAAGACACAATTGTTCTTAATTCACGTTCTAAAGAGGAGCATCTCGTACATTCCACAGAGGAGCTGTACCAAGAACGTCGGTGAGCACGAAAAGAGTGAGCGTTGTCGTCGTCGTGGTTGCTGCCGTCGATCCAACGCTACAGGCGGTGATCGTAGGAAAAGTGATGCCAGACGCAAGAGCGACGCATCGCAGATCCGCACGCTTCACCATCTTCACTGGTCCTTTTTTTTCCAAAAATACTTGGAAGGGCATTAAATTTCTTTAATAATTATTCATGGTACCGAAACGAGTAGAAAAAAGTCTCATGGTTTTTTGCGCATTTCCCTAAAACGACTGTATGACGAAAGTTTTTTTTTGATTTCCTCTTTCTTCCCACACAGTCTATTCCTCTTTCCTGGCCCTTCTCCAAAACCTTTCAGCCCCAACGTGGCTTCGCGCTTCCTCCATGATCGCCTCGCCTTTGACCAATCAGTGATGCGAGTTGGTGACGTCATCATGACACTCTGATGACACCTCTTGACGCCATAATGACATCACTGTGACGTCACAAGTATCAGTCATTGTGACGTCGGGATGTCATTTGCTGGCGCAATCGCACAATGAGTCTCTTCATTACTCGTGATTATGGCCGCGGTTGATTTCGTTGTTCAAGGAGACATTTAAAGCGGTAGCGCCTTTAAAAGAATGTTTGCCCTTTTGCTTTTGTAGGCCACGTACTTGATGAAGCGGGCCGACGTGCGGAAAAACATTTCGTGGCTGCTGCTCAACGCTGACCTCACGGACACCACGAGAAGCTGCCTCCAAGAGGGACCCTTCGAACGTGTGAAAAAGTTCAGGGAATTTTATTATCGAAGTCGGCTGCCCAGAGGGTTGGCCCCGGACGCTATTACCTCGACCGGCGATGATTTGCTAGCGTAGTCCCCCTTATATTTTGCGTAGTATCCTGTAACATATACGTTTGAAGTTGCTTTTGTCTGGTTCGCGTGACCAGAATCAATAATAAATGTGCGTAAGTTTTCGTTGACACTTTGTTCTTTCTGACGTTCCTGCATACGAACTATTTTGGCAGATAAGAATTCGTGGGAGTTAGCGTACCTGGATTTCGATGTACTTGGAGACGGTGCAGTGGAGGGCTCCAGAAATTACGACCACCAGGAGTTCTTTAAGGTGCAACTCAATCTAAATACACGGGCAGTACACAAGCGTGGAACATTCTCGCCCTTAAAAAACACCGCCGCCGCTGCCGGGATGCGATTCCGGGACTTGTGGGTCAACAGTGGACCAACATAACCACCATGTTGGGTAATTCTGGCAGATTCCACCCATACCGGGGTATTGATATCACGTGAAGCAGTCAGCGAGTAGCGGTGCAAGTGGCATTCTTTAAAAAGAGTACCAGCTTAGGCTTACAGCAGCGCTGTTTGTAGATCGCGCAAGACTGCAGTGGGGAAGAGCGAATCACAGAGGCGGAGGAGAACCAAGCATAGCTATGCAATGCAACCACAGAAGGGCTTAAAGAGAGTAAGTGCACCGTAAAGCACAGGGAAAGTGAAGTGAGTGCGAGAAGAAGAAAAAAGACGGAGAGAACGAATAATTTAGCTGAAAAGAGTGGAAGAAGGACGCGAGTTGGAAGTTGCATACGCGCTAGAGGAGGCCAGAAGCTCCACTGTTTCTTCAGTCTCCGTGCCACTAATGTGTGAAGCTGCTTAGGCTAGCCACAGTTGGAGCGCTCTGCCGGGTATAAGCCAAACAAACTGTAATCGTAAATGAATGTGTATAGACCAAACAAACTGTAATCGTAAATGTATTGGGTATATCTCACCCCCCCCCCCCCCTTCATTTACCATTTCTCCACTGAATTAGAAGAAGGCAACATTTATAGCCCCACAAACGAGCATATGACACAAGAACTGCGCAAACGTCACTAGTCACAAATCCCACTAAAAGAGAAGAAGGTAACAGGTATAGCCCAACAAACGAGTATGTGCCACTGTGCGGCCTCTCGGAGAACTGCCGCCGTCATAAACGGGACCGCAAAGAAGAAGCATAAAATTGTGATGATACGCACTCTTTGATGGCACGATTTTCGGCTGCTGATATGTTGTAGGCAATAGATGGTAGACAGGGCTTCTGTGTGAATCCCGTTTATGTCTCAAATGATTATCGCACTGTATTAGCGCCTGTCTCACACTGCGTTTCTTGTGAAAACCGTGCAAGAACCTACTATTATGTTTCTGAGGGTGCGCCGCCTTCCTTTGTCACTGAGACGAAAGCTTGGCATCTAGTGTATAGCAAAACGCTCTGCTAGTCGCGATTTCATAACTTGATGACGTGAAAGCTCTTAAGTTAATACAAAGTGATTGAGGCTCATGAGTCCACAGCAAATAGCCAGCTATAGAACCCTAAGGTATCACACATAAGGAAGCAAGACACACAGGCACTGCAATCAAACGTCAATCTTTACTGTCCGAAGTCCACGTACCGACTGAACGCCCCCGTGCGTGGCTGGTGACGCTCATGCAGTCACACACAAATGTCAGTTGACTCGAAGGCGAAAACCAACTTATTCCCAGCAGATCGCATCGCTTTTGCAAATATGCTTCAATACACTTCCAGCCTTTGCGCATGGTCTCATTGCGGTATTTCAAAGACGAGGCCATTCTATTGCATCCGATTTGTGATCTAACTCCTGCTGAGGTACAAGATACATGTAGTCTGGTGCAGCTCAGCACATATCAAGTTCTGCATGAAGTTCACACGCGTTTGGGGACTTCACGGTGTTGTATTTAGAACACAGAGGAAGGAACTGCCTGGAAACTGTGGCACACATCCACGCTGGGGGATTGGACAAGAACTGGGTAGTTCTGACGAAATACTGCTAATTTGTTAGCGCATGGTTTTTAAACTATTGAGAAAGGGCGAAAATAAATGAAAAATGGACGATTAGAAATAACGGGTATCGAAAATGCAGCAGATCGTTTCACCAACAACAATACGTAAATGAATGAATAAAGCAAGTTGAAAAAAGGTAATTTAGGAAAAATAATAAGTTATATAGTCTCAATATTTTTAACGCTTTAAAAAACTCCTGCAAGGTATTGGCAACTTTCCCTTCAGTAAACCCTAGGGACAAAAGCTCCCAAAGAAAGTACATTGGGAGTGGTCACCTCCAATCCTACGAGGTGGAAGATGGCATCTACTGTGATTTTGCGCAATGCAGTGTATTTTTTACAACATATCAGATAATGTTCTGATGTCTCAGGGACTCCACAAAACCATCAATTAGGGGAAGCAGCCAGACCAGTACTGTGTAAACAAAAGTTGAGATATGGAGTATGACGCCTCAGCCTTTAGATCACGAATTGAATTGCAGGCGTGTCACATATTATACTGTTCCAACGGTGATTCAGGTGTTGAAATTCTAATGTGTTTATTATGAATGGCAAAGAAAATTCTTCCAACATCATTTTGGTAACAGCGAGAAAGGCTGATACTCCGCTCGGTTCCTGAGCGCTCGAGTTAGAGCGTCCGCTCTCTCGTTACCCTCTAGGCCTGCATATCCCGGGCACCAGACCAACCTATAAGCGTTGCTCCATTCGCCACCCAAAAGATTGCAATTGTTTAATGGGAGGCAGCCTTTCATGAATAGCCTGCACGCCTCTTGCGTATCTGAGAGTATGGTGATGTACGTCTAGCCGTCGTTGTGCTCTCGACTTTTAAGCGCCAATGCGATGGCGAAACACTCGGCATTGGTGATTGCTGTAGTGTATACAGTGATGCGCTGGACACCGGACGTCTCGTGTCGCTGCTTACCATTGTGACGACGCAGTGCTTCCAGGTACACTTGGAGGCGTCAACGTATAGCACATTCTCATTGCCTCGGACTAATTTTCTGATGCAATTTACGCGCTCCTCTCGCCTTTCGTGATGCCGCTCCTTAGAAATGTTCCTAATGTTCCTGGGGATAAGGGCGATCGAAATATGCCATCGGACTGGATCTGGCACGTCCTACCAGCTCCTCGTCCAAGTTTTGGGGTTGCGGTAGTATACTCACCCTCATCAATATCTCTCTTCCCGACTTCATCTGGCTGAGGCGGTTTCGCTGAGAGATCAATGTTGATTCTTTCAGTTCAGCTTACGTGTTACGCAGGCCGATCTCGAGAACCCTGTGTGTCGGAGTGCTTATCGGTAAGCCTAATGCTGCCTTGTAATGGTTCAGTGAACTGGGAGCGCGGGGGTAAACACAGACACAAAGCAAAGAAGAGGCACACAGCATGAGCGCTCAACTAACAACTGATTTATTTTCATGATGGAAGGACATATACGTACACAAGGGTGCGCATGTCGACAGGGATAAGATGATAGTGTGAGCAGCAAGCGTGGCGCTCATTCGAAGCACTTGTCTACGAATTATCAATGTAGTTGAACTCACAGTCAAGTAGTGATATTGACGGATGGCTGATACGATGATTCTTATTTCTAGAAATGTGATATGCTTCGGAAATTCCACGCGTGGTTTGAAGCAGATGCCGGAAAAGTACACTGTGTTTTTTTTTCAAACAATAGTTGACACTTGCAGGAATTTCAATGGGAAGCTAAAACGGAAAAATGACTATTTTTCAAGGAACTCAAATTCTCCCTGAGGCGTATACTCAAACATCGCCCGGTCTGGCCGATGTACATGCGACCGCACGTTACTGGTATGCTATACACCACTTCTATTCTAAAAACACTTAGCCAATTGTTTTGCCTGTATCTGCAAACATCCTCTGCTTTTTTACGTGCCCTGCGCCCTCCTATGCACCATAGCGCATATACGACCCAATTTATTGGGTGCAGAAAAAACAACGCGCACACCAAACCTGTTCCCCGCACTTTACAGTCCATGCGCCAATTTATGAATGTAAGGGATGACGGCCACGCGTTTGTTTCCTTTATTGCAGTCTGCAGAAACACACGCACGTTTATCACCATTTCTCAACGTCCGCAGAAGTCTCTCACACACCGAAGCGATTAGATTCGGCGGGTACCCAGCCCCGAAAAGCCTTCCTAGCTGCGCTAAGAAACCATAGTGCACCATGTGGATACAGCTTTTTTTCAGCGCTGAACGAAGGCATGACAGAACAATTCCTTGTTTTATAAGCTTGGAATGGCCGAATGAGTAATTTAAAACAGGTTTTGCGGATCGAGGGTTATATTGCCAGCAAATATGATTGCCTCCAAGGAATAGAGAAAGGTCTGGAAATTGCAATTTATGATTACTCGGCATCTCCGAGGTACACCGGAGGCCCATGCCCTCCCTCTCGAAGCATGCCAAAATAGCGTCATAGTTCACTGCAGAACATTTCTTTACGAAAATGAGATAATCATTTACGTATCTGAAGATCAACGATCTGAAAACCAGATGACAGTGTGGTGCCCTGAAGCACCACACACTGTCATCTTGTTCCCCGCCCCTCTCGGCCAGGTGCTGGGTGCCCCATCCAACTTCAACGAGATCCATGATGCAGCGTGTGCACTTACCGACCGCACCGCCACAGGGACACACCATCTCGCTGAGTTAGAGACCAATCGGGATGCGCCCGTTACGTACAACGACATAACAAAGCACTTCTATCTTGAGCACCGCATTTTTCCAAAACCACATCCGATACTTAACAGACCACAGGCGTCAACCGTACGCCTGCTACAGACGCACACGTACCCAAACCTTGCCAAGCTTCAAGTTTATTATCCTGATGCATACTCCAGCGACACATGCCCATCGTATGGACACACAGCGACACTCGCACACATGCTCTGGAAGTGTAGAACAACTCCTCCCGACTCTGCCTCAAACAAGTGGGAGTGGTCTCTCAGGAGCTCACTTCTCACCGACCAGCAATGGGCCGTCCAGCAGGCCCACGAAGCGGCCGCCAGGTACTCCCTTTCGGTCCCTACGTGGGAAACGCCGGCTACGCGCTAAGCGCGTCCTTCAGGACTGAAATGAAGTTTTTTTTTTCATTCCATTGTCGCCGGTTGACGTCATTGAAGAAAAGATTCGTAGTACCACCTCTTCGAAATCTGGACCAGAAAATATGTTCTTTACTTCGGCGCTCCTACTCTGGGCTGCAGCCACAGAGGTGTTTTATTCATTATTGAGGAACTTGATTGACTGATTGATTGACTGATTGATATGTGGGGTTTAACGTCCCAAAACCACTATATGATTATGAGAGACGCCGTAGTGGAGGGATCCGGAAATTTAGACCACCTGGGGTTCTTTAACGTGCGCCCAAAGCTGAGCACACGGGCCTACAACATTTCCGCCTCCATCGGAAATGCAGCCGCCGCAGCCGGGATTCGAACCCGCGCCCTGCGGGTCAGCAGCCGAGTACCTTAGCCACTAGACCACCGCGGCGGGGCATTATTGAGGAACTTATCAATCAGTCTAAAAAAAATATCTAGCTAAATTGATCATATTCCAGATATCGGATCAGTAATATTTTGTATTAAAATCCGCTATACTGGTTCACGCTCATATTAGTCGTACAATAAAGAGAATACTGAAAAAATTCACTTACTACTCAACCAATCTCCTGCATTTCGTACGAGTCATCATTTAAGGAGAAGAAAAGGAAGGAGCAAGCGAAGCTCGCACTGCTCGAGACGCGTGCAGGCGCGATACCAGTTCACTTTCGGCAATCGACAACGGTTGGCCTTAAGCGAGCCCAAGCAAGACCACTTTTCGAGTGATTCCCCAAGCAGCCCGACAGAATGGGTAAGCGCACAACAGTCTTTCCCATAGGCCATAACCTTCACGTGGGAATATTGTGTGCCCTGTGGGATAGTAATTTGGATATCGATCGGAAAACTAGCCAAGCAGTCTGTTGTTTCAGCGCACTGCGAAAATCTCTTCAGGCTAAGCTTACGTGTGCTAACGAGGTAAAACGGTGCCTTCCTATGAGAGGCACGCTTCGCTATCAAAATGTCCCTCAGCGGCAGCAGTTGACTTTTCATGGATGACGGAAGCTTTTGTTTGCCTTTGCGCTACCATTAACAAGAAAAAAATTGCTCCGATTTCACTGACGACGTAATTTTTAATCTGGCGTGTAGATATTCAAAGATGGCTTCACCGCAGGGCTAGACAGTTAAATATGGCCTTAAAACATAAAATGAAAGCCGATACAGAGGTGCACAACGTTGTAAAGTGTAGCTATACGTAGCTTCAAGAAGCAGCTATGAGAAGGCAACGAGCCCCGGCGTCGTGGTCTAGTGGCTAAGGTACTCGGCTGCTAACCCGCAGGTCGTGGGTTCGAATCCCGGCTGTGGCAGCTGCATTTCCGACGGCGGCGGAAATGTTGTAGGCCCGTGTGTTCAGATTTGGGTGCACGTTATAGAACCCCAGGTGGTCGAAATTTCCGGAGCCCTCCACTACGGCATCTCTCGTAATCATATGGTGGTTTTGGGACGTTAAACCTCACATATCAATCAATCAATAAATTAATCAATAAATCAATCAATCAATCACTCATTCAATCAATCAATCAATCAATCAATCAGAAGGAAACAAAACACAAATGTGACGAGTGAACATGATAAGAAAAAAAATGATCGCGAGGTTTATGGGGAAACGCAGCACAGTCACGGTGAAAGCATGAATAGCGGCCTTTCAGAGCCTTTTGTAAACATTCTTTGGGTAAATGCTAGAACTTACTCCCCTGCTGACCAGCAGGTCGCGGGACCGAATTTTGGCCGCTGCGGCTGCACTTTCCACGCAGGCGGAAATGCTTGTGGTCCGTGTAGATATTCAAATGCGCACGTTAAAGAACCCCAGATGATAGAAATTTCCGGAGCCTTCCACTACGGCGTTTCCCATATTCGTATCATTGTGTTCAGACGTTCAATCACTAAAAGCTTATTATTACTTTTTCACTGTTTTTCTTAACCAGGAACCACCGCTTTTATATCGTTCTTTATTTCTTTTCAAGTGTGCACGATGTCTTCTGTGCAATGGGCAATAATAATGAAGTCACGTATAGGTAGCTACTTCCGAAGACTCGACACACTCGTCGATGTAAATTTAACAATGAACTTGATTGAACTAATGCTTGACTTGTATTCGCAGCCTCTCCGGACTCCTCCCCGGATTCCACGATGTCCCCGGACAGCGCTATTTCAGGAATCAGCAGTCCATTCAGTAAGCGAACGATTGGGCCTAAGAAGCATGTGCTATTAGCATCATTAAAGCGAAATTGAGGCCCACCGTCTGTTAATCGGGTATTGTGTTTGCTAAATAAAGTGCAGGTTTATATCTAACCAAACCAGTTTTTTTTTACTCAAGTCGAGTTGTTACAAGTTAAAGACAAGGCCCCGAAGTCCGAGTCTGAGCTGGGACCTTCTGTGTATGGTACAGTCTTAGAACAAATTCAATTTAGTGTAGCATCGACAAGAAGTGAAGAAAATGTTCATTTGTATTTTTTAGATAACTGAGCAGGCGTTTGTTGTTAACGTGTTGCAATTACGTAAAAACACAATACATTTCGGTTGTCCTGCACAACCTGCATAATAATAATTGGATGTTTCAATTAGTCGTCACAAAAAATGTTGTGGAACTCTTCATTGATTGATAAGAAATTTTCTTACTTCAGTGACCAATGAACAAGGTTTCGTCAATGAGCGAATTGTTCATAAACTTTAGTGACCGGTGTTCGTTTCTAATTCTTCTACGATTGATAAGAAATTTTCTTATTTCAGTGACAAATGAGTTTAATGCCGTTGATGAACGAATTGCTAATAAAATGTAGTTGCATGTGTTCCGTTTTAAGTCTTGTCGTATATGTTCCCGACCAAACGGGTTTATGCGAATTTTTACTTAAGTTGCGTACAGGTGAAAAAGTTATTTGCGATGCTTTATTGGTAAGGAAGCTTTTGAGAAAAAATTAATTGTTTCTGTATGTCTTTCGAGACAGCAACCGTAAGGGCATTTTAATCGCTCAGATAATGGCTTAAGACAACACTCTGAACGTACCACTGGATGATTTTAAAAATTAATAATTATTGCTTTCATTATTTGTGCGGTGTTGATTATGATCACGTCAAGGACTATAGGCTGAGATAAACATTTTCTACAGGCGTGAATAAGAATTATACCGCAATTGTCGATTACGTTTCTCATGGCTTATGTGTTTTTTTTTTGTCTTTTGCAGGTAGCTCTGTCTCCTCATGTAAGACTTGGTCTATACATGCTTGATCAATTTTTTACTAGAATATGACGTGACCTTGACAAAGTACTTTGTTTAGTTCACACCAAATAAATAAATAATTATATACATAAATCAAACTCCGCAGAGCTTCTTGTGGAGCAATTTATGTGACATGCAAGCACAGTTTTATTTTTTGTTACGTTTTAAAACTTTTTCTTTTGTTTGCGGACACTCTCAATGCGTCTGCGTTCAACTTACTTCTCGACTCTTTTCAACTTACATCACCTCGACTCTTTTATTCTATGCATATTCTATGCAGAAGGCTGGAGCTATAATTGTAAATCGATTGTCTTTTTTTTCCTCTATCTTCGCAGCTAAGGCCGAGTAAGTTCATACTTATACGCTCCTGTTCGAAAACTATACTGTTATCCTCCACATGCGTAGTAGAATTATACTATACTTTTCTGGCTTTTCAACACCACAAAACGAGGACAATGCGTGAACATGCTTTAACCATGTATCCGTAAAAAAAGTGTTCCTTTCAGGGCGTGTGTTTATTAAGGCCACAAACAGTGTATCACACAGCTAGTGCAACTACTAACTATATCCTGCATCTGCCTGTACAGTGTAAGTTGTGCAGTTGGTGGAAAAGAAAGGAGGCAGCACAGAGTCTACAACTGCACCCTATAGTAGGCTCAGGAAAATTGTAGGTCATTACATCTTGCAGCACGTTGCCAGAGGACGGTATGACCCCTACAGTTGCCGCGACAAGTACAACTATCATAGAAACTCGTAGATATAGTCTCGTAATTCTAGATTTCCCAAAATGTACCCTCGAGTTTTTTTTTTTCCTTGCGCATGCATTATTGGGTAAAGCTAAATTGTAAACACCAGGCAGATGTGCGGATCAGCAAAGTGGCAGGCCGTAGCATGGTATAAAAAAATTGACCTGAGGTTTTCAAGAAATGCGTTGAGGGATAGCCGATGGTGACTTGGAGCAGAGTATTGAGTACCAAGGGGTGAGAAAAGCAGCCGATAAGAGAAAAGAGTTGGGTGAGAGGGATGAACTGGAGAAACTTTTAGGCATACCACTTGAAAGACAGCATAAATATGGGATCATTTCAAGAGCCCTTTTTCATCGGATGTCTTTCTGCCTTGCAGGGGGGAAGGTTCAGACAAGACCGTGTACTGGATCGTAGGAGGCTGCTGCTGCATGGTTGTGGCACTTGGCTTACTAGCAATGGTGACCATTCTGCTGGGTGGTAAGTGCTCGCTATCACAGACTGAGCGAAAATTTTGTGAGAGTGAAAGAACTGCAGGCCTGCGCGAAATCGCAGCAGCCCAGTCACAACAAAAACTGAATTGAACGCATTTTTGCGCCCGTTGTGAACTTTGTTTGGGCGACTGCTACAAGTACAGTTGCATGCTTAATGGCATGGTGGGTACCTTGCAAAGATGTAATCGCGAAGAAGGTATGTAATCGATTTGCCATTGTTCATCATTCTGTGCAGCCAGCGCAGATGTGGGAGGCATTATGCACACTTCGATGATATCTTTGCTGATAATGTTGTAGAAGTGAGAACAAACGTGATGGTTTAAATCTCTAATGGTTGAAAAGCTTTATATTGTGCACTCGTCGCTCACTTCGTTCTGTGTAGCACTTACTCGTTACCTACCTATTCTACCACACTGTATAAAATCAGCTAACGCGATTCATTTCCCGACATGACTGCTTTACCGGTTCTTCTTGCGAAAGAGGTTCAAGCGGTGGGGTTGCTTGGGTAAAGTACCCGACTGCCACTCCGAAGACTTGGGTTTATATCTCTATGGCTCGTGGATACTTTTTCTCATTGTGCGCGATAACGGCTACATGCACTGGCAGTGAAAAACTACGCCAGGGAAATCAGCCGCTTTAGTGGTATCATCACAACTCTCATTGAAAAAAAGGAACCCTTTAGGCATGTGTTATACAGTATTACGAGAAAAATTTGAAAAATGAGTATTGCACACTAAAACCACGATATTGAATGCAACAGAAACACGCTGGTGAGATATATTCACATCAAGTTAACAGTTTCGCGTACACCGTTAATTTGCACCTGAGCCTATGTGTACCAGAGTGTTTACTTTTTTGTTGACATCAAGCTGCCACCTGCCGCGCCTTAAAAACTCTTCCGGTTATTTTACTGTTTTCCTCGCTAGACTATGACACGGATGCCAACACGGAAGAGTTGCTCAGGGCTGGTGGCGGTGGTGGTGGCGGTGGTGGTGGTGGGGGTGGCGGCGGCGGTGGCACGCCTCCCCCTGCAGTAGTCGCAACAGCTGCAGCATCAACCCGTCGTGTAAGTAGACGGGTTAACTTTCTCTCTCTCATTTCCCCGCTGTAAGTAACGTGGCATACTGCACGAGCTCCGTCACTTACTTCAGTGAAGATGGCGAAAGTGGAGAAGCCCGCTCCGCGCTGGTTCCAAATCCCACTCGTCTTCTAAAAGCGAAGCATTTCTCTGCGTACTGAAGACACTTTTAGCATCTGTCTGTCTGTCTGTCTGTCTGTCTGTCTGTCTGTCTGTCTGTCTGTATGTATGTATGTATGTATGTATGTATGTATGTATGTATGTATGTATGTATGTATGTATGTATGTATGTATGTATGTATGTATGTATGTATGTATGTATGTATGTATGTATGTATGTATGTATGTATGTATGTATGTATGTATGTATGTATGTATGTATGTATGTATGTATGTATGTATGTATGTATGCATGTATGTATGTATGTATGTATGTCGCTGACAGAAACTAGGTGCCTTTTTGCTTCTTCAAGTATCGCAACCACCACCATTTCTCGCCGTAGGCTGCAGGGCCACGTCCGCCACATGCCACATCGTGGCCGCGCCGCCGAGGAGAAGGCTGGCGGAAAATAGTATATACCACAGCGACAAGAAAGCGAATATTGTTAGCATTACTCTTTAATGTTCTGAGGCACGGCTGTATTCGAGTCGATCCAACACTCTCACGCGTAGATGATGATATCTACAGACGAGGAAGTAGTACAAATGATGAGGATATGTCCAGATGATAAAGAGTCAGAGAGTGCGCTCTGACTAATTCCCTCTCGCGCTGAAAGCGGTTGCCTGGCCGCGTGATAGCATTAAGAATTGCGTTGCGTATATGGTATTAAGTGAGAGATGCAGGTGAGAAACACGTTGACATGGATGTTCGCTCTATGACAGTGTAGAGGTAATTAAGCGACTCATGAATATTTCACATAGGACGGGAAGACGCACCGAGTCTAAAGAACAACTTCTCCTATAGAATAGGCGATGGCACTATGAGTCGAGTCGTAGCGTGACTTCCGAGCTTCTTGGGAGATGTCGGTGTTTTGTGCAAAGTGACGGCAGTGTGCTACAGAAGACAGGAATTGTTCGGATAAATGAGATGCTGAGGCTGTCGGAGCTGAAAAAAACGAGGTGTCCAGAGCAAATCTCCGTGAGGGACCAAAGACGAGAAAAGAGAGAGAAGGCGGTGGTGCGTTGCGTAGCTGTATTATGGACAAACGTCACGAGTGGCAGAATCGCATCCAGTTCGTGTGTTCGGAGTTTAGGATCATTGCAATCATGTCGGAGAGCATGCGATGAAAGCGTTCTGTCAAGCCGTTTGTCTGCGGTTGGTGAATTCGCAACTCCATAAAGATCCTCGTCCGCTGGCGACACTGGTCGAAAAAACCAAAATGGATGCGCTTAACTGGGTCAACACGGCACTTTCGCTTGGCGCTGTGCCCAGGTTTCTGGATTGTGGCATCCGATCGCGTTGCTTCGTCGAATGTGAAAGGGTGCTGGCCGTGCACCGCCTCATTCTCATTGGCATCAAAGATTTCCTCGACAAAACAGCGAAAACAATAGCGCTGTGCGTGTAAACATTGAGTCTCTTCGGTGAACCGCATTAGACTTACTTCAAGTTGAGCAACCTGTCTAGCGAGCCCGAGGTTGAATGAGGCAACTGCTCACGTGTATAGCGGGCCTCATCGAAAAGTGCTAACACTTTTCGTTATACGTGGCTACACTGCGACAGGCAGTTTTTGATGCAACTACGCTGCGACTCTTGCTACCGAATGCGTGTATCCAATTAAGTTGCATTGTCTCGTAAAAAGCTGAATACGCATACCGTTCACTAGATTACAGGACGGTGTACCTGTGTCAGCGTATCATCAGATAAGGCGAATCGCAGTTTTGGTTGTAGTACAAAGGCTATTTTTTTTCGTTCACCGATCCACGTTAATAAATTTCTAATAAATAAGATCGTGTGCTTCCAAACACTAGCTTTGTAGTGGTGGCAGTAGGTAATATTCAAAGCAGATATATGCACGCACACTACGAACGCGCGGACATGATAAATATACACACGGACATACATACACGCACGCTATAAGCACGTGCGATTATTTTCGCGCGCGTGTGTGTGCCCGTATATACACACATGCGAAATACAAAATGTTCGAGGGAAAGAATTACAGCAGCTTAATTTCAGAATGGGCAACACTACAACTTGCTCAGAAAACGAGCATATACAAAAAATACAGTGAAACAAGTCATACAACAAGTTTTCTTGAGCTCTAGCTTACATAACTGAAACTCCCCGCTTAAAGAAGCCAATATATTCACAATAATGCACACAAGTTAAATAGTGGTGTACTCGCCTAGGAGAATTCAGTCGTCGCGAGTGAATTCAATTGAAAAAACTACCACAGTTCTTCACTTTTTTTTCCAATGTGTAAGTTTTTGAACCATTACGTTCTCGTCGCCCATCGTCTGCGTCCATCAGGAAGTGATATAACGGTAGTTTATCATCTTAGCACCATGATTCCACGTATTGCGACACCCAGCGATGGTAGAGTGATCAAGAATATGCAATGGTTTCCGGGCATCATTGCTTTCTTTTTTCGTTTTCGGGCTCGCACGTGCGGCATAGCGAAAAGAAAAGCTATGCGTCCGCCTCTCGACCCGCACGAAGGAGCAACATCTCTCCTTCCACTGGTGTTTCTACTGGCGCCAGGTGGCGAGCGCTCAGATGGAGTCGCGAATAGAAGTTGTCTTGTGAATGTTGCTGGTGGCGCGCGGATCTCCAGCAACAAGAAAAGAAAGAAACGCTTTGCCGTGGTCGTGGGGCTGATCGCGTGAAGCTCCGCGTCGTAAAAATCTCTTCCGGAGAAAAAAAAAAAGATCAGCGACTTCTGTGGCAGAAGCAGCTTGTGGCGTGGCTGTTTCCACGTAGTGGGTTAGATGAAACATGCCCCCCCCGCCCCCACACCCACTCAATCTACACATGTGATGTTCGATGCAGCTTAGCTGGGCATTCACGTTCGCAGCACGGCCTGGAACCCCACTTTTCTTATTCTGAAAAACTAAACCAATCTGTTGCACTAAGTTGCACAAAAAGGTGTTTTCTGAACACCGCATTACCGGAACATCATGATAACCACGGAGCAAGAAGAATTTTCTTTCTCCGTGATGATAACAACACTTTGAAATTGCGTTGTCGAGCCACGGATATTGACACGTTTGTTGTCGCCGATTGCCGTTGACGATAAAATACTTTGAAAAGCAACCCATTTGGATTTGCGCCACTGCTGTGATTTCGCACCAGCAGTAGAAGGAAATGCACGGGGGAGCAATGCAATAGTGACTCTATTTGTGGGTCATTTGGTCTAGACACCGCCAGTGGAACCACGCATGCAGAAGTCACGTTTGCGCTTCCGGTGATCCGCAAACTGCTTGTTGGCAAACTGTGTCTTGTTTTGAAGAAATACTAAACACCACAAGAAGAGCTCAGAAGCACAATGAAAATCTTTCCTTTTGCATGCTTCCCTCGTGCTTCTACATTCTTCTTGTGGTGTTCTGGCGTCTGAAATTTTTCCTCTACGCGATGTACCAACTAGCCCAGCAAAAAAAGTACTTCTAAGTTTCATTTCTACCATAGCGAGCCCTGCTTTATGTTCCCTTGTTTATATTTTGGAGCCGCTACTACAAGTCGCACATGTCACCCCTGCTACGTGCCACGCAAGATATTTGGCTTTTCGCATCAACAGCGGCCCAGCGGCCTAGTGCCAATTCCAAGCCTTGCTTGTACCTGTCATGCATCCATGCAAAGGGATAATGCCGGATATAGACACCTAGAGTGTTGACACTCTTTCTTTGTGCTTCTACGCACTTCTCATCGTGTGTTCGCTGTCTGAAATTATCCCTCAATATATTGCACCAACTATTCCAGCAAATAGTTCTCCTAATTCTTGTTTCTCGTTTGTTGATCTTCGATAGACTGCACCAGCAACGCCACACATCACTGTAAGAACTCAGAGACCTGCGCCTTCACCTTTAACTCCAGCTCCTGTGATCACAAGGCCTCCACCTGTGACCCCAGAACCTGTGATCACGAGGCCTCCACCTGTGACCCCAGCACCTGTGGTCACGAGGCCTACACCAGCGCCCACTGCTACACCAGTGGGTAAGTTGGCGGGGCAAGGGGGGTGGGGAGGGTAACGTATTAAGCTATGGAAGGCCCGAAAACCGCCCTTAAGGCAGAAAGCAGGTATTATGTTGCACTGCTTGTCCCGGTATGAAAAGTATTTTTTGTGACTCACCTATAAAATGGCGGCAAATGTCCTGAAGTGTTTTTGGTCATTTTGCGTGTTAGATGCTTATTCAATTAGGCGAAAGCTGTAGACAACACTGACTGATGTTTAGGCAACATAATCTGTTGTGGGCATCATCCAACCAAGAGCCTCCACTTTTGCTGGAATTGCCTAAATTATGCGTTTTTTTTCATATTTTGGAGCAACTACAGTTTCCATGTGATAGTGCCCTAATTTTATATATAAATATTGTGTTGGTGTTTATCATCAACATTCAAAATCAGCCTAATATTATGAGAGACGCTGAAGTGAAGAGCTCCGGAAATCTCGACCACCTGGGGTTCTTTAACGTGCACACTTAAGTCCTGTTTTCACAGTGGTGGCCAGTTTCTTGATTTCAGCGCTGTTAACAATTCTCCGAATGCCGAGCTAAAGCTGTTAACCGTTTCTGGCAGTTTCATTTACAACATGCAGGGCGCTTAAACGTTACAGTTATTGCGAGAATCGCGAGAATTGCCCTCCGAGTCAACATCCTTTTGCCTTGAACAAAGCGTAAGAGCGAATCACGCAGCCTGGACTTCTCTTAACAGCGCCACGTACTCCTCCACCGATTCGGCCGCCGTCGCCCTCCCCAGGTGCCGTGACAACACGCCGGCCCGTCATAAGAACGACTACCGCAGTGGGTGAGTCAAGAGAATTTGTCGCGCATCACGCAGAATCTGGTCGCAGAAAGTGTTGGCGGAAATATCGCAGTCGACAGCACACTTGCCACTCGCAATATTTATTCAATGCTGAAGCGAAGAATAATTTATTCTAATGTACCTAGAAAGCCAAGGCAAATTTTCCTAAGGTTCAGTGCCCTAAGACACAGGCATTAGGGGATAATTTTGCACAGCGGGAATGCTAGAGATGTATTAACGGAAAGTTTATAGCAGCCTCTGGATTAGCGTCAGGGAGCCGGTAACAAAATATGGACCACGAGATCATGTGACAAAATCGCTTGCTGTCTGCGCCATCTAGTGGCTAGCAGTCTGCTGTCGAAGGAATTGCTTTCGGTGAACATTTGCCAGTGCAGCGGTACTCCCAACTGAAGATGATTTCGCCGCTAGGCGGCGCAGACGACAATGTCGTGACTCACTCGCATTGTCCGTGTTATTTCGCTGCCGACTGTACATCCAAAGTTGTCTGACACACTCGTCCAGACATCGTATTGATTATAATTTTATAGAATATTTTTAAAAACATACTTTGGGTCGTTGGTAGTTTGCTTCCCATTTTTAGCTCTAATGATGGCGTTTTGAAGTTAATTTTACAACCTTAAACTGCCTATGAAATCTTGGTCTGCCACTAACGGCACATCCAAATTAGAAACCATGTCAAAAATGTTCTTTCACTCTCGTAACTACTATCTGAAGGGAAGCTGAAGTGCATATTATGGAGACTACAGGGAGGCTGTCAGCTATCCCTACACCGTAAATCATAGTGCAGTATAATCAACATATAGCTCTTAGTACCCAACTTCATTTCTTAGGTTCGCAAAGTTTAGCGCTTGTTTAATGCGCCCGCATTGTATCAGCGTCAGCATCCCATCCATGCACACATTTTCGGGCCTAGGAGTTTTGCATTGCGTCGCCACCGATAAGAAAATAACAAAGGCAATACAGACACACGCGTTTTAAATGCGCTGCTGTTAGGGTAGTACTGTACCAAGGGAGGGCGATAGTCTTTTGGAAAAAAAAGCAGACGAGACAATCCAATAATGCACAATCGATAGTGCAGAGTGCAGAACCAACATTCCGCTCCAATTTGTGCAGAGTTACCTTTTTGTGATGTCGTCGTTTCGCGCCATTTTTATGTAAACTTACTCAGGCGCGGCCTTATCGGCAAGGCCCTCCTAGTTTCTAGCCAATACGAGACAGCCAGCAGTTAACTAACACCTTCCTGGCATCGTTTCGCCCAGTCACATCGACGACCGCGAAGAAGACCACGACAAAAAGGACTACGACGAAAAGGACTACGACGACTAGGACCACGACAACCACAACGACTACGACCACGACTTCGACTACGACCACGACTACGACAACGACCACGACCACCACCACAACCACGACTACGACTACGACATCCACGACAACGTCAACAACTCCGCCCCCGCCACTGCTGTGCTCGGTGGGCACGGCTGCGGCTGCTCTCAAGATGATGCTGCCTCCTGACGGGGACTGCGACATCTTGATCTTCACGCACGTACAAGTTTACAACGAAACAGTGCAGGCGTATTACGAGAATAGGATCTTCGATACATTTAAGAAGGTCTGCGCCGCCTACACGCGCACAACATGCGGCCTGTCCTTCGCCATGCGGTGAGTCACCGTACAGGTTGCGGATCTACGTCACTGTTACATTTAATCAAGCATTAAAGTGCAATTTGGTGTATTTGCACTCATATATTCAAGGGGGGAGGGGAGAGAGAGCACAAGCAGGGCGCCTTCCCCTCCCTTCCATGAACTCCTCCAGGAAAACCATTTTCTTTATCCCTCACCACATGACGTGGCAGCCCAATCAGGGTGGCATTTTAATCAACACACAGGTGTTGCAGTGCCCAATTGAACCCTACACAAATTTCAACATTAACAGGTAGTCAGGAATATTTAGCTAAGTCAGGCAAGCCTATCACTACTAGCAAAACCTCAGCATCTCTATAGTAGAAGCTTGGCATTACTACTAAGCAAAGTTTGCTAGGTGGAACACAAGCTTAGCCGATGGTCGCCACTATAGCGCAAGCGGCGCACTTTTTTTTCTTTTGTATAATGAAAAAGCCTTCTGGCGACATCCGGCTGGGGCCAAGTGCCCCCAGTGGCGTTCATTGCGTAACGTGTAGATAACCCGGATGTACAGACACACGTATCTCCCTGCAAACTTTGTTCTCCCTACGATGATTTTGTTTGCCGCAGGACGCTCAAGGAAGACTCGTTCAGCGACAAGCCAGTCCAGGCCTCAGTGAGGGATTTGCAGAAAAAGAACCGCATCAATCACCTCGGCGTTCTGGATGCTTACGGCACAGCTCAGGAGGTCAACGCGGGCACAGCCACAATCCTGCCAGCCGTATTTTCTGTAAGCGAAGATATCGTTGCGTTTCGCTAGCATGTCACATACACGGGTGACAAGCGGTACAGATGTGTCCTTATACGTACAGTCATTCTGAGCATCAAAAAGGAAACATTGGCCTCTACGCTGTGCATGTTGCACGTGCGAATCTTCCATTTTCATGAAACCATACGAACAAACACTGTCCTGTGCGCACGGCGTTGCAATGTCGAATATTCAGGGGCTTCGGAAGTATATCCCAAGTGTGGGGGCAAAGTTTGTGGGCAGGAAGATATATATATATATATATATTTATATACAGTAATCCCTCGTTAACTCGAAGCAATCAAATCCGGGGAAAATTTCGAGATAGGCAGTATTTCGAGTTAAGCAAAACGCCGAAAATGTTCGCCCAGGTCACTGTAAAAGAAAAGCCAGTGCTGCTAGGAAAAGCTCCACTGCACAAAACAGCTACCGTAGTAAAGGCACAAGAATTCGGAGGGGAAAATATTATTACCGAGGACCAAAAAATTGCGTGATGCTCGCCTGTTTCGCTTTAGCGTTCGGTCCGAGAAAGGCGTTCTCCAGTTGCTCAACACATCGCATGAGCCGTTGGTCGCCACCGCTGCATTCGACCTTGTTGCGGAGCAAGCACAGCATGTTACGTGTTTCTGTCGTCGTAGGCACTTCTCGAAGCTGAGTGGTCTGTGCAACGGACGGAAGCGTCCGTTGCACAGACCACTCACTACTCAGCAAAACTGAGCTCAAGATGCGTCGTGCACAGATCGCGAGGAAAACAAAGAATACCAGCTCGCACATGCAAGGGCTAGGTTGCGTACTGACGGGCACATGCTGCACACGCTGCCCACCGCGCATAAGTCGCGCGCAGGTGCGCACACGTGATCACTCCCACAGTTGCCTGACAAGGCTGATAGGAAACGGCTGCGTCCGCGGGAATTTCAAATTCGCCCTTCACGACTGCGTTCGGCACGTATAGTAAGAGCTAAGCGTTCGCACGGAGCCCCCGTTTCCTGTTGGGAGTAGACTTTGCCTTCTGCCCTCACTGTCAAGATTTCAAGATATCCACTGTTCCCTCCGGAAAACGTTTCGAGATAAGAGGGGGCAAATACATAGCAGCTATGGGAGGTTAATGCACGGCGAAAAAAAGTTTCGAGTTAACAGAGATTTCAAGATATGTGAGTTCGAGCTAACGAGGGTTTACTGTATATATATATATATATATATATATATATATGTAGTCAGTGGTTGAGTGGCCGTAGCGTTGCATATAGTCCAGTAGATCCTCCGTGAGCGGTCACAACGTGGTTTATTTCGACGTTTCAGCCTAGAGTCTGGCCTTCATCAATCCTGATGAAGGCCAGACTCTAGGCCAAAACGTCGAAATTAACCACGTTGTGACCGCTCACGGACGATCTACTGGACTAATATATATATATATATATATATATATATATATATATATATATATATATATATATATATATATATATATATATATATATATATATATATATATATATATATATGTGTGTGTGTGTCTGTGTGTGTGTGTGTGTGTGTGTGTGTGACGTATTAAGTAATGGTTGGTAGAGGTAGAAGAAGAAGACAGAATAGAATAAACATGGCGTATGAGCCAGGCCACGCCGCCCATTCATCATAGCGTCACACGAGTCGACAGGATGAAGACCTGGCTGCCGTTCATCAGCATCACATCATTCACGAAGCCACCGTCCATACGTCTCAACTTAATATCGACCACAGAAGAGGCGCATGCAGTTAACGGCATCATGACAGAACAATTGACTGACCTTCCCATCTCTAAGTACACCGGAGCAGCGGATGATGAACACGTACAAGACTGGTTCGACCTGTTCGAGCTCGATGCTACCGCTGCATCATGGTCAGAACGGGAGATGATCATAAACTTCACTGACTACATCTCACGTGAGGCATTCAAGTTTTACCTCACCCACATCTTCGAGAACGATGAGTCTTGGAAAAAGATGAAACAGGAAATGATCAGTTATTTCAAAGAATACGATGAAGACCTGTCCATACCTCATCAGCTGAAGGCTTTTCAACTCAACCATCACAGTTACGCGAAGTCTTCCCGCAGTAAGCGTATTTCCCAAACAAGACTTGAGAGTAAATATTCCACCCATGTACCATCATATGACTCGTCCGATTACACTTTACGCATTACAACACCAACTAGGGCTTGCACGTCGCCGCAGAGAAGGTAATGCCACCTTATCCCGATAGGAATGTAGACCATTTCGCCAAAAGACAGAACTTATGGTTGGATTTTTCACGGGCGATCAAATCCCCATTTTCAATGTGTTTACGTCACCATAACACTCCAGGTGTTACTGAACAACCTGAATCACTTCATGCTTCGTGTCGCACACATGGCCCACACGGCGTCGGATGCGTGACGGCATTTACGCATGACGAGTTAGTAAATCCGCACGAAACCAAACCAGACAACGAATTTTCAAAGAAACATCTTTCATTCAAAGTATTCAGCTCAGCACTTCCATCTCTTGTCATCAACTTTACTGATAAACCTGATGAATCACCTTATAAGGTCGTAGCATTTACGCATGACGAGTTAGTAAATCCGCACGAAAGCAAACCAGACAACGAATGTTAACAGAAATCTCATTTGTTCAAAGCATTCAGCTCAGCAGTTCCACAAAGACAGAAGCATTTACAATCAGCATCTTGTGAAGAAACGTGTTCTGCAGAAGCGTCGAGTATTCATCAATCCCAAGCTCGAAGCGACGTGAATCCAGTATACAACCTCACTGCCTATAGTGAAAACAAAACCACAGGTGCGACTTATGATGACACAAGTACTTTTCATGCAACCACCAACAATGAACGGTTTATAAGTACAGAAGATTCAAGTGCACGAAACCCGCCACATTGTCTTGCGCCGGAAACAGTTGCATTGGTTGGTGTCGTAGAAGCCTGCGGAGAACTTGCTAAGAATCCTGACACAGCACGATCAATGTCACAACACAAGCAAGTCCACGAAACCAAGAAACTTCAACATCAACGTGTACTTCGGCATTGTCAACGACGAAAGAAAACTTCATCGAAACCACTCTTAAGGCTCAAAGAACATTGCGAAAAAACCCATCGTCGTGGATACATTCTCCACCAGAGATTGAAAATGCGCCTTCGATCAAAACATCTGCATTATCACTATAGAAACACCTCCAAAAGCCACAAAAGCACCCCTTGTACTTGGCAGGAACACAGGCAGTGCCCAATGAACATCGATCAACGCTCCCGCAAGCTGCCTGCACGGCCTGGGTATCATCCACGACGAGGAATTCGATGCCTACAATATCACTACTGTCGATTCTGCAAGATGTTCGAACCTCGTTCGTTCTTCACAAGAATGCCAGCTGTGATTACCCCTATTTCCACGTCCAAAGCATTTTTGTGTTATCCAGGGCGCAACCACCAGCCTCACCCACCAGAACTCCAGCGTTAACCGGACTGCTGCACTCTTCCTTGACGTCTTTGAAAGTTTACCGGGATCTCCCCTGGAGCATAGAACCAATTGTGAACTTTGACATTTGTGACTTTTAAAGCTCTCCTTGTTTACTTTTTATTGTTCGTAATCCACGCTTTCTTTCGGGGGGAGGGGGAATCGTGTGACGTATTACGTAATGGTTGATAGAGGTAGAAGAGGTCAGAATAGAATAAACATGGCGTATGAGCGAGGCCACGTCACCCATTCATCATAGCGTTACACACACACACACACACACACACACACACACACAAACACACACACACACACACACGCACGCGCACGCGCACGCACGCACACACGCACGCACACACACACACACACACACGCGCGCACACGCGCACGCACGCACGCACGCACACGCGCACGCACGCATGCACGCACGCACACACACACACAAACACACACGCACACGCGCACGCACGCACGCACGCACACACACACACACACACACACTCGCGCGCACACGCGCACGCACGCACGCACGCACACACACACACACACACACTGTCCTCATCCCCTGATGAAGGGAGGACCCCTCCCGAAACTGTTGGGAAATAAATATATTTATCCTTGTTGACAACGCTCCCGTTGTGCCATATATATATATATATATATATATATATATATATATATATATATATATATATATATATGGGTGTTATACATATCTCTGTTGTTGCTAAGGTGAGAAAAGGAAGGGTGGAGTCGCAGCAGCTTTTAGTGAAGGGTGGCATGCCCCCCTGGTTTCTAAATGAGGGGGCGACGGCCCCCACTGCCTCTCGGTACTGGAGCCCCTGTATCTGACAATCTGACACTGTTCTGGTAAACCTAAGCGCGCTGCGCGAATGGTATACACGCCTATATGAAAGGTTTTTGGTAGCAATTGCACAGAGAACCCTAAAGAACCACGAAAGGGCGCTTTTCCACTGGAAGGGCCGAAATGCGTGCGGGAGGAAAGCGCCCTATTAGGAGGTGAACCGCACAATGTCCCCCCGTCTATAACCCGCCGCCTGGTGTATAGAGCGGATGTAGAAGCTGAAACATCTGTGAACAATAAAATTACCAGAAAGCTGCTAACCATAACCAGAACAAACTAAATAAAAGGCCGACACACCGGGAAAACACCAAAATTTATTCAGGCGATGATGCAAGCTTATGATAGAACAATATGGTAACAAGAACAAAATAAGAGTCTGTTAACCAGGAACAAGAGTGATAGCCTACGCCAGCCGCTCTCTATCCCGTGCCGAGGCGAATTATTCCACTACGGAGAAAGAGTGCCTCGCAGTCGTGTGGGCAATCACCAAGTTCCGCCCGTACCTGTATGGTCGTCCCTTCAAGATAGTGACGGACCATCACGCGCTCTGTTGGTTGGCAAGCCTGCGTGACCCTTCAGGTCGGCTAGCACGGTGGAGTTTGCGGCTGCAGGAATTTGATGTCACCATCGTCCATAAGTCCGGCCGTAAGCATGAAAACGCTGACACACTGTCACGCGCACCCCTTCATGTCGTCAGTCAGGAAGCAGAGGAAGACGAAGGCTTTCTGGGCGCTGTTAGTGCATCAGACTTGAGCAAACGACAGCGAGATGATGCAGAGATTCGTCCAATCATTGATCATTTAGAGGGCCAGGGCACAATCATACCATGTCATTTATCCCGCTCGTTGACGTCGTTCTGCCTACGAGACGGTGTGCTGTACAAGAAGAACGCTCGTTCAAACAATCGTGCTTACATCCTGGTGGTTCCTCGAGACATGCGAGATGACGTCCTCTTCGCTTGCCATGACGAACCCACATCCGGTCATCATGGCTACTCAAGGACACTTGCCAGAGTGAGCGAGAGGTACTATTGGCCAGGACTTTCAGCAAGCGTAAAGAAGTACGTAAAGAGCTGTCGGGAGTGTCAGCGCCGAAAGTAACCATCTGTTAAGCCAGCTGGTTTGCTTCAGCCCATTGAAGCACCCTGCACGCCGTTCGACCAAGTCGGCATGGACATTCTCGGGTCATTTCCTATGTCTGCGGACAGGAACAAATGGGTGATTGTCGCGACCGACTATTTGACACGCTACGCTGAAACCCAGGCGATCCCACGAGCCACGGCTTCTGAGGTAGCACAATTTTTCATACGCCACATCGTGTTACGACACGGTGCTCCTTCCAGTGTAATAACGGACAGAGGGACGGCATTCACGGCGCAGCTTACGGACGAAGTTTTCAAACTGAGCAACACCAGACACCGAAGGACAACTGCGTACCACCCGCAAACCAACGGACTTACTGAACGACTGAATAAGACCCTCGCAGACATGATCTCAATGTACATCGACGTACAGCACAAAACATGGGACCGGATCTTGCCTTACGTGACCTTCGCGTATAATACCGCCGTGCAAGAGACCACGCGATTCACGCCATTTCGGCTTCTCTACGGCCACGAAGTGCAGACCATGCTAGACTCAATGCTACCGTGTCAGGACGAAGACGAGTTGGCGACAGACGCCGAAGAATTCGCAGAGCGTGCCGAGGAAGCCCGGCAGCTCGTGCGACTGCACATCGGCCAGCAACAGCAGGCAGACGCACGACGCTATAATACCTGCCACAGAGAAGTGTTTTACAGACCCGGAGATCAAGTTTGGGTGTGGACGCCCGTCCGCCGCCGTGGCCTTAGTGAAAAGTTGCTGAGCCGGTACTTTGGCCCATATAAAGTGTTACGCCGCGTCAGTGACGTGAACTACGGACTCAACACCCCATGCACGGAGCAGGACACGGCTGAGGCCGGACGTCGTTCATGTGTTGCGCATGAAGCCATTTATTGCGCGTTGTTCGTAACTTTTCCTTTACCGTACAGCGTTCTTTGTGTTTTTTGTTTATTTTGTGAACTTACTTTCTCGTTCATTGACGTTTCCTATGTTGGCACGCTCTTCAATTTTCACTTTCACTTCATTCGAATTTCCATTTTTTTCACGTGCCTATGTAGTAGCATCGCGGTGCTGCTATGTACTTTCCTTTCCTCTTTTTGGTACTTGTTTTTTTTTCTTTTCGGAAGGGGGGGATAATGCCGCCAGCACGTAGTGGGTTGACAGCAAGAGCGGCTCTAAATCTGGGGGAAAAAAGAAGATCGCGTTCTTCTTTGCTCGAGAGCCAGCCACGACTGACGCATCGTCCTAGTGCTAGCTACCTGGTGGTTTAATAAATCCCCCAGTACTTGTGATTCATGGTGACAATATTATGTCAGGGGCTTGTGGTCTGTAACGACGTAAAAGTCCCGGCCCTCCAATAAATGACGAAAATGTTTGATGGCGAGGTATACCGCGAGGAGTTCTCGGGCAAATGTACTGTATTTTGTCTCTGGTGGCTTCAGTTTTTGCGAGAAAAACCCAAGGGGCTGCCAACCGGATACGTACTGCTCGAGAACAGCGCCAACTGCCACGCTTGATGCATCGGTGATGAGACGACTTGGGGCATCAGGGACAGGATGTATGAGCATGGTAGCGTCTGCCAGAGCCTTTTTGGCAGTGTCGAAGGCAGATGCAGCGTCCTTGGGCCACTCCAGTGGCGCAGCCGGGGCTTTCTTTTTAGCCAATAGGTCGGTCAAGGGCTTTAGGAATGTGGCGCACTTTGGAAGAAAGCGGCGATGGAAGTTTAGTAGGCCCAGAAATTCTCAGAGTCTCTTCAGTGAAGTAGGGGGTGGAAAGTCTTGAGTAGCTTTCACTTTGCTGGCGAGTGGTTGGATACCCTTTGGAGTGACAAGGTGGCCTAGGAACTCTATTGTAGCGACGCCAAAGACGCACTTATTGGGAATAATTACGAAGCCGTAATCATCCAGGCGGTGGAACAGGGTGCGCAGGTGGGCTTCATGCTCAGGGCCGGATGAGCTTGCTACAAGGAGGTCATCAAGGTAGGCAAATACGAAATCGAGACCTCGCGTAACCTCGTTGATAGTGCGCTGAAAGGTCTGTGCAGAGTTGCGCAATCCAAAAGGCATCCTCACATATTCAAACAGACCGAGTGGGGTGGTGATGGCCGTCTTTGGAATGTCGGCGGGTTCTACAGGAATCTGATGGTAAGCCTTGATTAAGTCAATCTTAGAGAAGATCGTGCACCCAGCCAAATTGGATGTGAAATCCTGTATGTGAGGAAGTGGATAGCGGTCTGGTAAGGTGTGGGCATTGAGAGCGCGGTAATCCCCACATGGTCTCCAGTCGCCAGGATCTTTCTTCGGCACCATGTGGAGTGGTGACGCCCAGTTGCTGGAGGAAGGTCGCACAATGCCGAGTTCAAGCATGTGCTCAAACTCACGGCGGGCGATGGCGAGGCGTTCTCCAGAGAGTCGACGGGGTCGTGTAAAAATGGGAGGTCCAGTTGTCACAATGTGGTGAGTGGTGGAATGCTTCACCGGTGACTCTCTGGTGTGCGGCTTCGTGATGCTGGGAAAGTCGTCGAGTATTTTTGCATACGGCGAAGCAGGTGTGAGGGCTCGCAGTCCCGTTGGAGAGGAAGTACAGAGCACACCGTTGATGGAGAGGCGGGTGTTGAGATCAATGAGGCGATGAGCATGCATGTCCACAGCAAGGTTGAAAAAACTGAGGAAGTCAGCTCCAAGAACAGCTTGCGAGACGTCAGCGAGGATGAAAATCCAGCGGAACGTACGGCGTAGTCCAAGGTCAAGTGTAAGAGAGTGTTGGCCGTATGTGCGAATGGCGGAACTGTTGATCGCTTGGAGTAGGCAGGTCTGTTTGTTGCGACGGCGATCTGCACACGAGGCCGGGATGACGCTAACCTGGGCTCCTGTGTCGACTAGGAAGCAAGCGCCAGTGATCTTATCAGAAACATAGAAAAGGCGGCATGACTTTTGACCAGTACCACTTGCCGCCGTCAGTGGCCGGTCGTCGCATTTCCCGACCGAGCACGGTCGAGTGCACTTGCGAGCAGAGGCACCGAATCGATGGTGGT
This sequence comes from Rhipicephalus annulatus, assembly GCA_013436015.1. Taxonomy (NCBI): domain Eukaryota; kingdom Metazoa; phylum Arthropoda; class Arachnida; order Ixodida; family Ixodidae; genus Rhipicephalus; species Rhipicephalus annulatus. The sequence continues at coordinate 486,565 of WOVY01001722.1, read as the reverse complement.
ACCAGCACACGGTTGAGGATGAATCGTCCCGCGGCGCGTCGGGTGGCCGAAGTGCCGGAGAACGTGGGGGTGTCGAGGAGCGACTGTGTATCTGGAACCTGGATGACGGTCGACGATGCGTAGGTGCAAAGTCATCGAGGCGCCTGACAAGGGCGTCCAAACGGTTCTCGATGCTCGCGAGCGCCGGGTCTGCAGCGGGGGCCGGTGGCGGTGTGGTAACGGCGTTGAGGCTATGTGCCCGCGAGTAGTCCGCCACTCGGTCAGCCATTTCAGCGAGTGTGTCTAGTGGGACATCTCCTGTGGCTACGAGGACCGGAACCATGCTCTGCGGTAAGCGCTGGAGGAACAACTCACGTAACAGCTTCTCCTCTTGAGGGGCGGAGGGGCCGCCAAGGAGCTGGCGCATGCGTCGCAGGAGCTGTGATGGGCGACGGTCACCGAGCTCTGTAGCCGTGATGAGCTGTTGGAGTCTGCTGTGTTCGGACTCAGACTTGCGGGAAATGATAGCTGCCTTCAACGTGTCGTAGGGATGGCTCGGGTGCGGCGACGCTAAAATATCAGCTAAGTCGTCGGCTACGTCCGGAGGTAAGCAGGATACCAGATGCCAGTACCTGGTCTGTTGACTGGTGATTTGCCGTAGACGGAAGTGCGCCTCGACCTGCAGAAACCATGTGCTGGGGCTGTTGGGCCAAAATGGTGGCGGGTTGACATGTTGAATCGCAGCGACTGCAGCACCGGTAGGTCTGGCGTCTTCTTGGGCGTCAGGACCGATAGCGTTGGTGGCAGAGCCGGCGGGATCCATGGGGGATGATCGGGGCTGTGTGTTCTTTATCGGGTCACCATTAACTGTCGGAGCTTACACGGGAAAGATCCAGCCCTGACAGCTTTCGGTTTTCGAACTGATTTTTTTATTATCGCGCTGCACGCGCCGCGCGGCCCAAATGCCATCTTCTTCCTCCTTGACGTGCAGCGCATTGAGGCGCTACATATGTTACGATTTATTGTCCAATGCACACTACTTCGCATCAGCTTTCACTTCATAAATATGCGTGAAATTTTTTTGGTGAACTATAGCAATGAACGCACCCTGTACAAACGACCCATCGGTGCCTTCATAACCCCGTTTCCTTCCAGATGGTTTCGAAGCGTTTATAGTGGCGTAGTTGTTAGTATACACCTTTTCACGGGAAGGAAAAAAACACTGCCATGATGGGCTGTGAGCGGGACTACAAAGACTGAGGGCGCAGCCTTGTCAGTGCATTTTCGAGGGGACGCGTCAATTTGCACAGCCCAAGGAGGGCTATGGCGGCGCCCAGGGAGGCGTTTATGAAAAGGTGAATACGCGCATGCTGACATGGTGGTCGCGAATTCGAATCCCGCGAGTTTTCTGTAAGTTTTCTGACATTTACCTCTGAATGTGATGACTATATATCGATGGCACACCTAATCACATGCCCCTACAAGGCTCATAATGCTGGCAAAGTTAACCAACAAGCTGTCATTGATTTTTTTTGGAAATGCATAACCGTTGCTTCCTTGAGGAGAATCGAGAAGGAGTAATCGCGAAAAGAGAGGGGTGTTGAGAAACGGACGGGCCGATCCCGCAGCTGCCAACCACTGTTGCGTAGAGTATGTTTATCAGCTCGCGACTGCTTCTGCGCAGAGCCGATAAGACGAGCGGACGAGACGACGGTGAGTTAAACAAGGTTTATGTACAGCATATATACAGAGGCGTTACAATTTCGGCACTGGGGCCGACAGAGACTCGAAAAGCCGAGCTCTTCTCTCTAACACATAGGTCAGCCCTTCGCCTAAGACCGCTGACTCACACACATGCCGGCTCTCCGACACGGGGCCTCCTCTCGCTCGCATAGGACTGCCGATCACGACGCGCCGCAGGGCTTCTTTTATTTACACCGGGTCCAACCAAAATGTCCAATCAGAAGCGCCGCTGGTCGTCCGGGCAGATTCCGCCAATGGGGCCGCCGCGCCATGCGTCAGACCACCAGGCACGCGGCCGCCGGCTCGCTGTCACGTGCGCCGCTGACTCACTGCACCTGGGCCAGAGGGGCGCCGCGCGTGTTCACGCCGTTGAGATGTTCGCGTCGGGCGGGCTGCGGGCTGGCCTTGACCCAGATTGCCTTTTTCCGAGGCACGGACGTTTGACGAGGACTCGCTGGCATAACAGCACCCCCGCCGCCAGACAATGCACCGGAAAGACGAGCTGCTTCCACGGGGCTCGGATGTCAGGTGCGCTCGTCCGCCAAGTCCCTCCAGGTTCGCCTCCAGGGCCATGGGGAGAATACAGCTCCAGACTGTTCCGGGAACACATCCCATTTTTGACGACGGATCCCAGCTCCACTGGCTTGTCGCCACAACTTGCTGACCAGCTTCACTCGTCTCTTCTGACCATCTTCGGTTTCAGCACTTGTCGATGGTTCTGCAACTTGCTAAGAACGGTTCGACAACAGACAACACACGACACAAGCAAGTGCCCTCGGTCACCCGACAGAACACCAGACAAAGTATAGTACAACATATACCTAACTACGGGTTTATCGGAATTTTGTCCCCTCTACATCAAGAGGCACATGTGGGACAAAAGACCCTTAAAATGACAACTCCATTTTTTTTCCCGTACAACAACGTAACGGATTAGAATACCACATAAAGTTGGCCCCTTGAGATCACTCTGAACAAGAGCGCTCAGCTAAGGTCGTGATGAGGTCAAAATTTTGCCCCGAATCGTCAACGAGAAACCGAAAGGTTGAGAAGTTACTAGCTGGAACGCACTGCTCAATGCACCTGCATTAGCGTTTACCTTTCCTTTATTTTTATTTTTTTTTTGATAGCGAACGTCAAAGTTGCGCTGTGGAGCAACATGCTCCACTTCAGTAACCGGCCACTTTTAGGCGACGATACCTATGCGGCACCAAGAGTGGCTCACACTTTCGACGTTGCACAGGGGAACAACGATACAGCTTGCTACGGATTGACTCTTCACCGCTTAGCTCGATATCGTGTTCGATCACCCTCGTGTTTCCGGGGCGGTCCGAAAACACGTCTCCAAACTCGGAACCAATCTTTCTCAGGTTCTCTTTCTCAGGTCCTCCTTCACTTAAGCTAGGCTCTAGGTTCAACTGTTCCCAGATTACTTTCGATCCCCTTTTGATTACCTCACAAGAACTAAAAATTTCTGCTTCCTCTTCCTCTGAAGCATTCAACTGCTGATTTACGACCGCTTGATGTTGAACGTAGGGTTTCATCAAGTTGTAAATTTTGTCCGGCCGCCTTCCTAATTTCACTTCATAATTTGTATCGCAAGACTTCGATAATACTTTGGCGGGCCCTTCCCAATCAACCTCAAGCTTGTTCCTTTTGGACGGCTGCAGCAGCATTACCTGACTCCCTACTTCAAAAGCACGCTTCTTCACCGATTTCTCGCAGTGCTCCTTCGACAGCACTTGTGCCGCGTTTTTGTGGCTTTCCACTAGCGCTTCCATCGAGAGATCCTCACGCTGCTCCCGAATGAGCGTCTCTCGATCAACTCTCGGCAGCTCGCTCCAACTTTCTGCTACAGGCGAGAGCGTTGCAACCCTCTCGCTCTGACTCAATGGCGCCATGTCGTCTCCCCCTACCGCGCCGGCCGTGCCGACCGCTTTCGCGACGGGCCGCTCGCGTGACTGCTCACATGACTCATGCGGAAAATTTCCTTTCTGGGGTTCCGTCGACCCGCCGACAAGGTCACTTGAGAGTTCACTGCATTGAACCAGATCAGGCTTCCGCGTTTGCGATCGCGTGAGGGCCATGCACGCTAAGTTGGGGAAGAATGATTTGCCCTGCTCTTTGAGAAGCTGCTCCGAGTTGTTGGAGAAAAGATAAGAAAAACGATCATTTAGCGCGGCAGACACAGCCGCTTCGGTGCAAAGCTTACCGAACGGGCCTTCAATGACAACCGTGGCGATTGGTAAGCGAACACTCTGCTCCTCGGCGACTTGCCTGATCCACGCGCATTCTCCTGTGAAATCATCCGGAGACACCAATGAAGGATGGACAACATCCATGGTTGCCGCTGAGTCTCTAAGCGCTCGGCACGTTTTCTTATTTACTTTAATTTCTTGGAGATACGGCTCCAACAACCGCATGTTTTTTCCTGATTCTCGGATTGTTGCGAAGGCAAATTTTTCCTGACAGTTTCTCGCGATGTGCCCTTCCTTTTTACAGTTGTAGCAGATTAGCGGCTTCCGTTTGTTTTCCGATTCAAATGCCTGTGTGGTGGAAACCTCACTCGATTTCTCCGCTTCTGTTTGCCCTTCCCCTACACTGTCCTTCGTAAGAGACGGTTCCTTCTTGAAATTACGGTGCGGAGCGGATTTCCGTTGATCAGGTTTCCTTGAAAAGCCCTCTTTCCTTTCATCCTTTTCAACGCGCACTGCCCTGCTATGCAACTTTCGGCGAGTATAATACTCCTCAGCTAACTCAGCTGCCTTGTTTAACTGTACTTCCCCAAGTCTGTCCTGCAGCCAAAGTTTGACATCCTCCTTCGATGCAGCGGTAGAATTGCTCCAATGCAACGCATTCCACCACTTTATCGCGGTCGTCATAAACACCTTCGCCCTTGAGCCATTCAATCAAATCGGCTTTAAGACGAAACGCGAAGTCAACGTGTGACTCATTCCCCTTTTTAGCATACCGAAACCTTTGCCTGAAAGCCTCGGGTGACAACTTATAACGTCTCAAGAGCACTTCCTTAACCTCGTCATAGCTCTCAAACGCTTCCCTCGATAAGCAAGTTATCGCGTCGGACACTTCGCCGGGAAGAAGAGCTAGCAGGTTCCGCGCCCAAAGAGACCGCTCCAAAGCGTTTCGCTCACAGACGTGTTCAAACTTGACGAGATATTTCGCCATGTCCTCGCCTACTACGAACGGTGGCAATTGGTCCCTAATTCTCAAACCGCTGACCTGAACTGTTGGAGAAGCTACGCTAGGCGCCTGCGAACACTGTAGGATTGCCAATTCTAGTCGTTTCATCTCAAGGCGCTCCTGTCTCTCGGCTTCCTCGCGACGTTCGCGCCTTTCAGCTTCTTCACGTTCGCGAGCTTCGCGCCTTTCAGCCTCCTCACGTTCGCGAGCTTCTACTTCTCGCCTTTCAGCCTCCTCACGGCGTGCTTTAATATCCACCCAGGCCTCATCGACTTCCTCAGCCGACACTCCCTCATCCTTCATGATCTCAAGGATCGCTTGCTTTCGTTTCGCACGGCCCAAAGAAATGCCGAGTTCCTCACAAATTTCGATGAGTTCCTTCACTTTAAGGTTCTCCATCGTTCACACTAGCCTCTTGCTGTTTGCCCCTGTTAACAATTTACTTGCCGTACCCACTATAAGTCCACTAGCAAGACGCGCAAGCAATTTTTCACTCTCCTGTGTTTACCCCCTCCGCATTAACCTTGGTTTCAAAGCACTTCGACTTTGCTTGAAACGATCAAAGCTCACTACAATGCTTCACACAGCCCTTCTCTAAACTACTACAACCTGAGCTAGAGTAGTCTGGTGAACTGAGGGGAAAACATCAGGCACTCACCGCATCGATGTCGCTGATGCCGGCCGATCCCGCAGCTGCCAACCACTGTTGAGAAACGGACGGGCCGATCCCGCAGCTGCCAACCACTGTTGCGTAGAGTATGTTTATCAGCTCGCGACTGCTTCTGCGCAGAGCCGATAAGACGAGCGGACGAGACGACGGTGAGTTAAACAAGGTTTATGTACAGCATATATACAGAGGCGTTACAATTTCGGCACTGGGGCCGACAGAGACTCGAAAAGCCGAGCTCTTCTCTCTAACACATAGGTCAGCCCTTCGCCTAAGACCGCTGACTCACACACATGCCGGCTCTCCGACACGGGGCCTCCTCTCGCTCGCATAGGACTGCCGATCACGACGCGCCGCAGGGCTTCTTTTATTTACACCGGGTCCAACCAAAATGTCCAATCAGAAGCGCCGCTGGTCGTCCGGGCAGATTCCGCCAATGGGGCCGCCGCGCCATGCGTCAGACCACCAGGCACGCGGCCGCCGGCTCGCTGTCACGTGCGCCGCTGACTCACTGCACCTGGGCCAGAGGGGCGCCGCGCGTGTTCACGCCGTTGAGATGTTCGCGTCGGGCGGGCTGCGGGCTGGCCTTGACCCAGATTGCCTTTTTCCGAGGCACGGACGTTTGACGAGGACTCGCTGGCATAACAGGGGTAACACTCCTGCTTGTCAGTTACCTCCAGAAGGAAAAAGTGGCTGTGGCTAGTTAGTTACTCCTCCAAAAGAAAGAAAGAAAGCAACCATGATATCCCTCATTCTCCTTTACTAGTGTACATGTCATTATGACACGCGGACACCACCGATAAGCCTGGAATCTTCGATGCCGCGTGTATAAAATACTGACAAGCTTTTCGCAGCTCAGACTAATAGATTGTTCGATGAGCAACAAATGTCCGCGCTGGTGTTGTTGCATTCTTGAGCGCCACCACTATAAGTGCTTCACCATGATTTGCTGCGATTGTTTCGCTTGCCTTCACAACCGCAAGACAATACTACTATGGGTGACAGATCTGCAACAACATCTGCGATTTCACGTTCGAAAACCACAATTTCGGTTTGATGGACGCCGTATCGAATGGCTCCGGAAGTTTCGACCACCAGGTGTTCTTTGACGTGCAATGACATCGAACAGCACACGAAACCCTCTGCGTTTCCACTCCGTCGAATGCCACCGCGTGGCTGTATTGAAGACGTGGTTTCCAGGTGTTCAGACGAACACCATAATCGCTACACCACTGCGGTGTACATCAGCACAACAGCGTCCCCACCCTTCAACTATTTCCTTTTTAAATGCGAAGCATTTCTTAGCGAACTTCGGTGACTTTGAATCTATCTATCCACCTATCTATCTATCTATCTATCTATCTATCTATCTATCTATCTATCTATCTATCTATCTATCTATCTATCTATCTATCTATCTATCTATCTATCTATCTATCTATCTATCTATCTATCTATCTATCTATCTATCTATCTATCTATTCTATCTATCTATCTATCTATCTATCTATTCGCTTAAGACTTCAGTTCTCCTGACCGTTCCGAAAATGGCATCGATACCAAACTTGGTATGACGTAACATGACTGTATCAAGAACACATTCACCTAGTCATAACATGATAATCATGACATGTACGTCATGAATGTCATGACATGCATTTCATGGTCTTGAAGCTCTTGCGTTGGTTTCGTTCACTTGGCATGTTGCAAAAATGGTATGGTGTGCCATGATTGCATGGCGAAAACAAGTGACAGACCCTAACATAAAAATCATGACATGCGTGTCATGTAACAACATGACTACATGCTACGCTCATGATGCGCTCGCAGCTGTATCGCTAGTGTCACATATACCAAATTTGGTATTACAGTACGTGAATGAATGACGAAAGTATGTGACTGGTGCAAACATGATAATCATGAGATGCGTGTCATGTAACAACATGACTACATGCTATGCTCATGATGCGCTCACGGCCGTTTCGCTAGCTTCACATGTACCAAACTCGGTATTACGTGACGCGTATGGACGACATGGGTAAATGACACATCCACACATGATAATCACGACATGTGTGTCATGTAACATAACTACATGCCACACTGATGATGCGCTTGCGGCCATTTTGCTAGCTTCACATATGCAAAATTTGGTATTACGTGACGCCAATGGATGACGAAGGCATGTGACTGGTGCTAACACGATAATCATGAAATGCGCTACATGTGAGAACATGACTACATGCCACAGTCAAGGCGCCGATACATTTCGACGTGACGCGGTGCGCGTGCTCGCCGGCGTTCATTTCGTCGCGTCACGCCGACATTGGCACGCAAGGCGCCAGTCCTGCCGTATACTCGTAAGGGCACACCACGCTGCCTTGCTTTGACGCATGCGTGTTTCAGCGCGTCCATCATCCCTCCATCATGAAAAGAGGGAGATGCAGTGTTGTCTGGGTAACGCATCGGCACGAAATGCGGCATGTCGCATTTCGCACCGGTTGCCGTTGGGCCGCGCCGACGGACGCCGGTCGCGCCTGGCGTCCGACTATTAGAGGGCTCGCGTTTTGCTAACGTAGCGTCGTTGTGCCCAGCGTGCGCGCGCGTCAACGTTACGTTGGATTATATTGGGCGCTTCATGATGCGCTCGCGGCTGTTTTGCTAGCTCCACATATATCAAATTCGGTGTTACGTGACGCCAATGGATAACGAAAGTATATGACTGGTGCAAACATGACAATCCTGACACGGGTCTCATGTAAGAACATGACAACATACCTTTCTCATAGTGTGCTCGTGGCCGTTTCGCCAGCTCCACATATACTAGTGTTTGGTATCACGCGATGTGAATAGATTACGAAGGTCACCAACACATCCGAACATGATATTCAACACGGGGAAGTCGTGTACACAATCATTTACCTGCACCTCATAATGTTGTGTTGATTTTAAAGTGACATGTCAACATTTCTCATTCGTGCTTCGCATATTATCGATTGCCACTGTACGTGGGATCGGACTTTTTTTTTCACTCCATTTTTATCTTCCTACCCCTATTCTCTCACGGCTTTTCTTAGCTCCTATTACCTTTTCTTGTGACTGAAATGTCCTCCTTTTAGAGTGACAGTGGCGGGATGCACTTTTATCTCTTTTACCTTCACTTCCTGCACACATGCTAGAGAGAGAGGCAGAAAGAGAGAGAGAGAGAGAGAGGCAACATTTATGAGAAAAAAGTGGTCAGCCCTGTCTTGTCCTTCCTACTGTGAGGCAGTCGACGTAGCCGCTTCCCGCTCAAACTGCAAGTTCGCGTTTTTCCAAGAATATAAGCGCTACAGATGCTCTTAAATAAAGGTTTGTTGGAACTGTTAATACTGTTATGTTTCTCTGAGCAGCAATATCAGAATATTGAAGAAAACTTATCAAGACATTAAAGTTTCCCGAATGGAACTAGCGACAAATTTGTGAGTTTGTATCATCACCCACAGAAATACCTGCGAATGGGTATTCGAAGGGGCGTAAGCATATCATTTCAGATATCCGGTCACTAAGTGTGAGGCCCACGGGACGGCTTTATGTACTCCTATTGTAGAGTACCAAGTACTCTGTGTCGTTAAACACTGTTTTTTACACCACAGCCAAGGAGTTGCACTATTGTTCTTCTGTAGTAGGGTACGTGAGGTACTGTGAATCATTACCCATTTACAAAGGCACCATGGTTAGCTCGACAGTTGGCATGTCGGTGATTAGCAGTTATGACATGACAATCTTGAGCTTCATCGACATTACCCCTCATTTCTCCTTTCAAACAATTTATTGTTGCCTAGCCATGAGCGCATAGACGTCGTTGTTTCCTGCAGCAACTGAAGTGTCGCGCTGCCAAGCCCGTTCAGGAAGGCGGAGTTCATGGCATATATGAAGGAAAGTGTGAAGAGTGTGCATAGCCCTATATGCAAAAAAGAAGGTTTTACAAAGATTATCTTCATGATCTCTGTAAGCCGAGTGTAACACCGAATGCGACGCCCAAATCGATTCTTTTCATTTGCAGACTATGAGGAAGTTCCTTGGAAAGGACCCCGAGCGCAACAAGGTCTTCATGGGAATTGGTTACTTCTACTACAATAACAGTGATGCCTGGCTTTCTCTTGCGAGAACCGCCCTGAGAATCATGCGGTGAGTTGATATTGCGAAATACTGAACGCATTCAGCGCTGGCTCTCTTAATATATGTCAATGAAGGCATAGCGATGGCGTGTGTTATTGCTGCTCTACTATTACGTTAAGGGCTTTATTTATCTTAGCTAAGCTCTTCCTGACCCAATACGATATCTTCTGACAACATATCCATTTACGCTTTTAGAGATTTTCTAAACGACAAGGCACTCCTAAACAGCACGGATATCAAATGCTTGTGTGAAACAGATACGCATTTGTACAGAGGTAAACACACTTTTCTGAAACGCAGTGACCACATACTCCGGACTGCACTGACGACGTTTGCCGATTGCACCTGGTTTCAAAGTATCTAAATTACAGCACATGACAGCTTGAAATTAGTGTGTGGGTTATAATAAAAGAATAAGGATAATAATAATAAGTGATTCATTTCAGACGCAGAGGGAGTCTTTGGGGACAAGCCAAAGACAGAACGTTGTCTCCCTGACTGAAATACTGAAACTATTTTTCTGTGTGATCGACGCCGTAAAGAGCTGCCACGTATGAGAGTGTGTTGACGGTTTTACCATGTTTTCCAGGTTATCACCGCCAGAGGCGTGCGCGTAGAGGGGGGGAGGGGGTAGGGCAAGAGGCGTGCGCCTCTATTATTCGCCCCTCAGACGGGAGGAGACGTAGCCTGTCCGGCTTTAAATTATTAAAAAGAGAGCTCTGCGACAACCCTTCGCTCTCCCTCCCCCTGAACCACGCGTAAGCCTACAATCATCATCATCATCATCATCATCATCATCATCAGCCTGTTTACGTCCACTGCAGGACAAAGGCCTCTCCCATGTTCCACCAGTTAACCCGGTCCTGTGTTTGCTGCTGCCAATTTATACCCGCAAACATCTTAATCTCATCTGCCCACCTAACATTCTGTCTCCCCCTAACCCACTTCCCTTTTCTGGGAAACCAGTTAGTTACCCTTAATGACCAGCGGTTATCCTGTCTACGCGCTACATGCCCGGCCGATGTCCATTTCCTCTTCTTTTTTTCAACTATGATATCCTTAACCCCCGTTTGTTCCCTAATCCACTCTGCTCTCTTCTTTTCTCTTAAGGTTACACCTACCATTTTTCTTTCCATTGCTCGCTGCGTCGCCCTCAATTTAAGCTGAACCCTCTTTGTAAGTCTTCAGGTTTCTGCTTCATAGCTAAGTACCGGCAGGATACAGCTGTTATATACCTTCCTCTTGAGGGATAGTGGCAATCTACCTGTCATAATTTGAGAGTGCTTGCCGAATGTGCTCCACCCCATTCTTATTCTTCTAGTTACTTCAATCCCGTGGTTCGGCTCTGCGGTTATTACCTGCCCTAAGTAGACACAGTCTTTTACAACTTCAAGTGCACTATTACCTATCTCGAAGAGCTGCTTCTTTCCGAGGTTGTTGTACATTACTTTCGTTTTCTGCAGATTAATTTTCAGACCCACCTTTCTGCTCTCCTTGTCTAACTCCGTAATCATGAGTTTCAATTCGTTTCTGAGTTACTCAGCAATGCAATGTCATCGCCGAAGCGCAGGTTACTAAGGTATTCTCCATTAACACTTATCCCTAACTGTTCCCATTCTAGGCTTCTGAAAACCTCCTGTAAGCACGCGGTAAATAGCATTGGGGAGATTGTGTCCCCGTGTCTTACACCCTTCTTGATTGGTATTCTGTTGCTTTCTTTATGAAGCACTATGGTAGTAGTTGATCCCCTGTAGATTTCTTCCAGAATGTTTATATATACTTCATCTACGCCCTGATTCTGCAGTGTCTGCATGACGGCTGATATTTCTACTGAGTCAAACGCCTTCTCGTAATCTATGAAGGCTATGTATAGTGGTTGGTTATACTCTGAGCATTTCTCTCTTACCTGGTTGATAGTATAAATGTGGTCAATTGTGGAGTAGCCTGTTCTAAATCCTGCTTGTTCCTTTGGTTGATTGAATTCTAATGTTTTCTTTACTCTGTTAGCAATTACCTTTGTAAATAGCTTGTATACTACAGAGAGCAAGCTGATCGGCCTGTAATTCTTCAAGTCCTTGTCATCTCCTTTTTTATGTATTAAGATGATGTTAGCGTTCTTCCAAGACTCTGGTACTCTTCCCGTTAGGAGACACCTCGTAAACAGGGTGGCTAGTTTTTCTAACACAATATGTCCTTCATCTTTCAGCAGATCTGATGTTACCTGATCCTCACCAGCAGCTTTGCCTCTTTGCATGCTCTCCAAAGCTTTTCTGACTTCTTCTATCATTACTGGTGGGGTGTCATCTGGGTTACTGCTAGTTCTTATAGTATTAAGGTCGTGGTTGTCTCGGCTACTGTACAGATCTCTGTAAAACTCCTCAGCTATTTTAACTATCCTATCCACATTGGTAGTTATTTTGCCTTCTTTGTCACTTAGTGCATACATCCGACTTTTGCCTATCCCAAGTTTCCTCTTCACTGCTTTGACGCTTCCTCCGTTTTTCAGAGCGTGTTCAATTCTCTCCATGTTATATCTTCTTACATCGCATACCTTACGCCTATTAATCAACTTCGAAAGCTCTGCCAGTTCTATTTTGTCTGTTGTACTTGACACTTTCACGATTTGACGCTTCTTAATTGGGTTCTTCGTTTCCTGGGAAAGCTTGCCAGTGTCATGTCTAGCTACCCTGCCTCCAACTTTCTCTGCACACTCCGTAATGATACTCGTCAGATTATCATTCATTGTATCTACGCTAAGGTTGGTTTCCTCACTAAGAGGCGAGTACCTGTTCTGCAGCGACACTCTGAATTCCTGTACTTTCCCTCTCAATGCTAGCTCATTGATTGGCTTCTGGCGAATCAGTTTCTGTCAATCCTTCTTCAAGTCTAGGCGAATTCGAGACCGCACCATTCTATGGTCACTGCATCGTACCTTGCCAACCACTTCCACATCCTGCACGATTTTTGGGTGCGGTCATTATAAAGTCTATTTCGTTCTTATTTTCGCCATTAGGGCTCCTCCATGTCCACCTGCGGTTTTCTCGTTTTCGGTAGAAGGTATTCAAAATCCGTAAATTATTGCGTTCTGCGAAATCTACTAGTAGCTCTCCTCTGGCGTTTCTAGTACCGATGCCGTAATCTCCTACTGCCTGGTCTCCAGCCTGCTTCTTTCCTATCTTTGCATTAAAGTCGCCCATCACTATAGTATACTGTGTTTTTACCTTACTCATTGCCGATTCCACGTCTTCATAGAAGATTTCAACTGAAGCGTCATCATGGCTGGATGTAGGCGCGTAAGCCTGTACCACCTTCATCTTGTATCTTTTATTCAGCTTAATTACGATACCTAGCACCCTTTCATTAGTGCTATAGTATTCCTTTATGTTGCCAGCTATGTTTCTGTGAATTAGGAACACCACTCGCAGTTCTCTTCTGTCTGCCAAGCCCCGATAGCAAAGGACGTGCCCATTCTGTAGCACCGTATAGGCCTCATCTGTCCTCCTAACCTCACTGAGCCCTATTATATCCCATTTAACACCCTCTAGCTCTTCGAATAGTACAGCTAGACTTCCCTCACTACATAAGGTTCTAGCGTTAAACGTTGCCAAGTTCAGGTTCCAATGGCGGCCTGGCCGGATCCAGAGATTCTTGGCATCCTCTGCTGCGTTGCAGATTTGACCGCCGCCGTGGTCAGTTGCCTCGCAGCTGCTGGGTACTGAGGGCCGTGAGTTAATTTACGCATGCATGGGGGAGGTAGTGGCCAGGTACTGCACCAGGGTGGCCAATCCTTCTCTGGTGAGGGAGTGCGTTCCCGGCGGTGGTTGCCGGTGAGGCCGCACCCCAGGCCTCTTAATGCAGTTCCATCAACACGCGCATTTTTTTTTATTCTGGTTTGGAATTGCGTGGCACTGAGATTTGAGCCACGGACCTCTTGCATGCGAGGCGGATGCTCTAACCACTACGCCATCGCCGCACCTACAATCACCGCTGTTCTTTACGGTCGTTGCGACTTCGCTGCCTTTATCCGAAGCAAATATATTGATTAACTGACCTCGTAAAACATTTCGACCCATGTCGGCAGTGTTTATTATAATATGCAGATAGATTTTGTAAATAGTAAACATGCCAGATGCACTCATGGTCTGGCGCATGCTCGGAAGCCGGCGGCATTTGCTCACCGAGTGTGGATGCACACAACAGTGACCCAATGAGCGCGTGCTCCAGAATGACGTCATGAGCTGGATGGCTGGTTGGGTGTACAGTGCCGAGTGTATTACTATTTCTTTATTCGCTTAGCTGATCAACTGGTGTGATTCGGTAACGTCGGCGGAATAACTCAGAAATTATCAGGTTCTACCCAAGCATTGTAAATGCTAATAAGGACCAGATTTATTAAATGACATTTTACGAGACATGCTAAATCATAAATAAAAATCCACCGAAATCTCCTTACTCGTATTCATAACAACAGCTTACGCTATGGTTTTCCGTCGATTCAGACCCCGATGTTATGAAATAGTTTTTGTCACTTCTGGTAAACCCTTTCTGAAGTGCATGCAGACTCAGCGTTTACGAAACTCTCGATGATGTATTGAGCATCGCATGAAGACATTCTCACTTGGTTATCTCCGAATAATGGCGCCTTCAATGGACTTCTCACAGCACGAGAGCCACAGATGATGTCGAGAAAGTTGAGCAGGTCCGGGGCCTATGTAGTGTGGAAAAATGAAGAACATCTTTTGACATTTCGGCCATTGCACGGCCATTTTCAGAATAATCGTTCATTCTGCCGAGGAGTAACAAATGCACACCTCTTCGCATAACGGGGACAATGAAAAGAGCCTCGTCATGAGGACCTGTTTTTCTGAAATGACTATACTATCAGGGGACGGCTGGCCCTGCAACTACCACGTTTAGAAACTGATAGCTTGCTTTTATTGCGTTAATTGATGGGTTTATTCAAAGTGTCCATGTATGTATGTATATATCCAAACCTGCGTCCGTGATTGAGCAACCTCTGCCGCAGGAGAGACGTTGACGTGCTTGTCGTCATCACCACAGTCTTGTCGGTGCCCACCCATAGCCAGTGCATTACGCTGGCTTCGAACGCCCTCAAGAGCGAAGACGCACACTCTCCAAATATGGTAAGCTGTGCGTCAAAATGGATGGAAGTACGCCAGTTCGCTAAATTTGGCAGTGCTCGCAGATGCTTGGACCAATGTCGTGCCTCTTGTGACTTCACCGTTCAATGATGAATTAGAGATACAATCAATGCATTCATATGGGAGGTAGTTGCCAAGTAGGCCTACTGCGCTCAGGTGGCTTATCTTCCTCTGGTGAGGGAGTGTATTCCCGGCTGCGGTTGCCAGAGAAACCACAATCCAGGCTTTTTTACCAAATTTCATCATCACGCGGATTTTCTAAAATCCACTTGGGGATCGTCTGAAACCAGGGGCAGTAGGTGGCGACCAAACAGCGATTCGCTCATGACGCAGTGGTAACTTAGGGTACGAATTAAATTTGATGCATGATGACTGAACCGCACACGAAAAGTAGGCTTGAAAATATGCATAAGCCTAATCGTTTATGCATATTTGCAACCGTCTCAGCAGAGAACAGCTCTTTGCGATATGGCGAGAGACGCTGAAAGTTGCCAAAGAATACGTTACTTAAGACAGGTAGCAAGCGCGGAGCAGAACGGTAAGAGTGAAATAACTAGAAGAATAAGGATGATGTGAAACACATTTGTCAAGCATTCTCAAATCATGAATGGTAATATTCCAATAACCCTCAAGAGGAAGGTGTATAACAGCTCCATCTTACCGGTATTTACCGGAGCAGAAACCTGAAGGCTCAAAAAGAGGGTTCAACTTTCATTGAGGAGAACGCACCGAGCGATGCAAAAGAAAATGATATGTGTAACCTTAAAAGACACGAAGATAACAGCGTGGATTAAGGAAACCGGGGTCAAGAAAATAGTTCAAATCAAGAAGAAATTGACAAGGGCCGGGCACTAAGCTCGCAGGCAGGATAACCGCTGATCATCGAGGATAACTGACTGGATTTCAAGAGAAGGGAAACACGGGAGAGGGAGAACAAACATTAGGTGAGCAGGTAAGATTGAGAAGCTTGCACGTACAACGTAGCAACAGAAATCACAGGACTGGATTGATTAGAAGACCGTGGGAGAGGCTTTTGCCCTGCAGTGGGCGTGGTCAGACTGACAGTGATCATAATAAAAAAGAAACGAAGATTCACCTCATAATGGTGAATCACTCCTTCACCGTACCGAAATCAAGCTACGAGCCGACAGCAGGCCGAGAGTTGGAAAGGAAGCGGGAGCGAATACGTTTGCAGGAATAAAATGACATCAAGTCGCACAGGGTAGAATAAATTGGACATCTCTCGGAAAAGTGTTAGTCCTAGACTAAAACAAGCACAGAATAAGAATGATGGTGAATAACTCTACATTGTATAGTATAATTTCTCCGCTTACTTCTTGGGCCGCGAAATTAAAAAAAAGGTCATTCTTCCATCATAGGAGTCCATATAACACGAAAGTAAAACTTATCTGTACTGAAGCAGTTAAATGTTTACTCTACATTGATGTAATCACACTTGCACACTGTCTCCTGATGTTGCACAGCTGTAGCACCATTTCAAGTGAACGCAGTGCTACACCTTTATAACAACGACAAATGTACATGACCAATGCATAAACAAACCCTTGGGGCTGTGGTAGCTGTAGTAGCAGCTGTAGTAGCAGATGCTTGTGGTAGCTGTAGTATAGCATAATCAAAGAAAGAGGTATGTCATTCAAGAGAGTAGTCCCCGAATAGACGCTGAACTTGGGCTAAGGTCACCTACTCTCGGCATTTCCGAGAGATAAACGCAAACCACGTCATGTCAGAATTCCTGCCGGGGCGAGCCTGAGTGGAGAACCAGGAGTTACAGCCAGCCGACGCAGAGCTTTTTTTTTTGTAGAGATGGATGTTATGGGCGAAGTCGACGCTAGAAGTAATGCTGTCACCTGTCGTTGTGTTAATGCATCGACAATATTACACTTCTATCGGCAAGGTGCCGAATGACAAGGACGCTTTGAAACGACGCAATGAAGGTCATGGCCATGATGTATTCCTTCACTTTACGAAAAGCACTGCTAAGGGACACTGTTAGATGTAAAAGGTGCGTTTGTAAAGTTTCCAGAGTATTTGGCCATGGCGCAGTGGGTAGCGCTCCCGTATTCTGTTGGCGCGAGGAGAAAAGTTGCGACTTCAGCCTCCAATGACGCCACTTCTTTTCTTTGATTTCTGATCATGCCCATTTTTCACACTTTTTTCGTGACGGAAATACGGCACCGAAGTCTTGGTGAGCTCCAGCATAAAACACTTTCGTGTTGAATAAACAATAGGATTCTCCGAAATTTTCAATAGCCCCTTAACAGATGCGTAGAAAACAATAGGATTCTCCGCAATTTTCAATAGCCCCTTAACAGATGCGTAGAAAACATAAAATTTCAGCAAATGACAACTTTTCAAGATTTCACCCTTTTCTCATATCGGCATCATACCTTGTTAAGCGAAGGACCGCTCTTCCAACTCCAAAAAGCTCAAAGCCTTCATAAAAAGCGTGTTTTTTTTTAATTGTGCTGCAACGCGGATACCGCGTATTCGTATCGCTCAAGTATTCACGCCCCGCCTGCATAGTCGTTGAAACCACCAAGGACCCTCGCGCGATTGTTGTATGAGGAAGCGGGTTGAAATTCAGCTCCGTCGATAACACGTAAGTTGTTAACGCGAAAATGTTTTATGGCGAGGTCCCGAAAGACTTCAGCGATGTGTTGCTGTCATGGATATGGCTTGGTACAATAAGAACCATCAAATAAGAGAGAAAAACCAAGAGAAAATGTTCTGTCGCCTGGAATCAAACTTATGGCCTCTTACATCGAGCCGTAGGTGCCCTGCGCTTTACATGCTACGCAACCGGCGCGCCTACACGAAGCTCCCCAAACGCACCTTATATCTTCCACACTTTCTTTTTTTTTGCACGGCGGGGTGGTTCTGTGCCGTCATCTATGAGAGGTGAAGTATCACGTCTTGACGCTAAGAAGCGCCAATAGGAAGCGCAGACGCAAATATTGCGCCTTGACACGTGCGCGTTCTGCTGAAGCAAAGAAAGCTGCCAGCGCTATCACCGGGAAGTATACCCTTAGGAGCAGGTTCATTGCTTTCCTTTCGCTTTGTCTTAGCATCTGACGACTCGTTAACGGAGTAGTGCAGCTTTCAAATGCACCACAGGTGTTTCTACGCTGCTTACTGATTCGAGTGTCGTAGGATGACAAACGAAAGGAACTGCTGCAATAGGTGCCTAAGAAAAGCAGTGAGGCTGACGGGCGCCTTGTAAGAACGAGCACGTTGCCAACGGGCTGCGTTCACGGCTCAAGTTTAGAACCTCTGTTTGCCGTGTCGCTGAAGCGCCCTCTGGTGGTGCATGAACGAGCACATGCGCAGGTTACCTTGTGACTGGAGATTGCACACACTTGATTCCTCAGCTGGAGACGCTTCGAAGGGGCACATATCGAGTACCAGTGTTTACATATTATGCACTTGTTTATGTCATCATTGCGCGGGATCCACCACGTGCTGTGTCCAGGTATATGTTAACAGTTAACGAAAGTTAGTCGTGAGAATGCAGACGTGCCACACGAGGCGTCAACGCGGGTGCGTTAGTCGGCGCGCAGCTGTCCAACACCAGGAAACATTGTGTACTGTTGCGAAGCCACCTCCGAAATCCCACCGCTGACCTCCACTGTTGCGAAAGACGGCGACGCCAACACGGTCCCGAAGGCGCCACTGCTTTCAACTCCGCCGGGAAGGTCACCAGCCGTTTGGTAGCGTATGTTTCTCAGCTCGCGACTGCTTCTGCGCAGAGCTGATAAGACGAGCGGACGAGACGACGGTGAGTTAAACAAGGTTTATGTACAGCATATATACAGAGGCGTTACAATTTCGGCACTGGGGCCGACAGAGACTCGAAGAGCCGAGCTCTCCTCTCTAACACATAGGTCAGCTTTTCGCCTAAGACCGCCGACTCACACACATGTCGGCTCTCCGACACGGGGACTCCTCTCCATAGGACCGCCGATCGCGACGCGCCGCAGCGCTTCTTTTTATATGCACCGGGTCCAACCAAAATGTCCAATCAGAAGCGCCGCTGGTCGTCAGGGCAGATTCCTCCAATGGGGTCGCCGCGCAATGCGTCAGACCCCCAGACACGAAGACGCCGGCTCGCTGTCACGTGCGCTGCCGATTCACTGAACGTGGGCCAGAGAGGCGTCGCGCGTGTTTACGCCGTTGAGTTGTTCGCGTCCGGCGGACTGCGGGCTGGCCTTGACCCAGATTGCCTTTTTCAGAGGCACGGACGTTTGACGAGGACTCGCTGGCATAAAAGCACCCCCGCCGCCAGACAATGCACCGGAAAGACGAGCTGCTTCCACGGGGCTCGGATGTCAGGTGCGCTCGTTCGCCAGGTCCCTCCAGGTTCGCCTCCAGGGCCATGGGGAGAATACAGCTCCAGACTGTTCCGGGAATACAGGCCATTCTTGACGACGGATCCCAGCTCCACTGGCTTGTCGCCACAACTTGTCGACCAGCTTCACTCGTCTCTTCTGACCACCTTCGGTTTCAGCACTTGTCGATGGTTCTGCAACTTGCTAAGAACGGTTCGACAACAAACAACACACGACACAAGCAAGTGCCCTCGGTCACCCGACAGAACACCAGACAAAGTATAGTACAACATATACCTATCTACGTGTCTATCGGAATTTTGTTCCCTCTACATCAAGAGGCACATGTGGGACACAAGACTCTTAAAATGACAACTCAAGATTTTTTTTCACGTACAACAACGTAACGAATTAGAATACAACATAAAGTTGGCCCCTTGAGATCACTCTAAACGAGAGCGCTCAGCCCAGGTCGTGATGAGGTCAAAATTTTGCCCTGAATCGCCAGCCAGAAACCGAAAGGTTGAGAAGGTACTAGCTAGAACGCACTGCTCAATGCACCTGCATTAGCTTTCCCCCCTTTTTTTAGCGAACGTCAAAGTTGCGCTGTGGAGCAACATGCCCCATCTCAGTAACCGGCCACTTTTAGGCGACGATACCTATGCGGCACCACGAGTGGCTCACACTTACGACGTTGCACAGGGGAACAACGGTACGGTTTGCTAGGGATTGGCTCCTCACAAGTTAGCTCTATATCGTGTTCGATCACCGTCGTGTCTCCGGGACGGTCCGACAACACATATCCAAACTCGGAAACAATCCTTTTCAGGTCCTCCTCCTGGACTTCGCTTAACCTAGGCTCAAGGTTCAACGACTCCAAGATTACCTCCGATTTCTTTTCGATTACCTCACTAGAACTAAAAATTTCTGCTTCCTCTTCCTCTGAAGCACTTAAAAGTAACTTTACGACTGCTTTCAAGTTACTGTGATAAATTTTGTTCGGCCGCCTTCCTAATTTAACTTTACAATTTGTATCAGAAAGCTTCGATACTACTTTTGCGGGCCCTTCCCAATCAACCTCAAGCTTGTTCTTTTTTGGACGACCGCAGCAGCATTACCTGATTATCAACTTCAAAAGCACGCTTCTTCACCGATTTCTCGCAGTGCTCCTTCGACAGCACTTGTGCCGCGTTTTTGTGGCTTTCCACTAGCGCTTCAATCGAGAGGTCCTCACGCTGCTCTCGAATGAGCGTCTCTCGATCAACTCTCGGCAGCTCGCTCCAACTTTCCGCTGCAGGCGAGAGCGTTGCAACCCTCTCGCTCTGACTCAATGGCGCCATGTCGTCTCCTTTTTCTACGGAAACCGCGCCGGTCGCTTTGGCGACGGGCCGCTCGCGTGACTGCTCACATGACTCATGCGGAAACTTTCCTTTGTGGGGTTCCGTGGACCCGCCGACAAGGTCACCTGAGAGTTCACCGCATTGAACCAGATCAAGCTGCCGCGATAGCTTCCGCGCTTGCGATCGCGTGAGAGCCATGCACGCTAAGTTGGGGAAGAACGATTTGCCCTGCTCTTTGAGAAGCTGCTCTGAGTTGTTGGAGAAAAGATAAGGAAAACGATCGTTTAGCGCGGCAGACACGGCCGCTTCGGTGCGAAGCTCACCGAACGGGCCTTCAATGACAACCGTGGCGATTGGTAAGCGAACACTCTGCTCCTCGGCGACTTGCCTGATCCAAGCGCATTCTCCTGTAAAGTCATCCGGAGACACCAATGAAGGATGGACAACGTCCATGGTTGCCGCTGAGTCTCTAAGTGCTCGGCACGTTTTCTCATTCACCCTAATTTCTTGGAGATACGGCTCCAACAACCGAATGTTTTTTTCTGATTCTCGGATCGTTGCGAAAGCAAACTTTTCCTGACAGTTTCTCGCGATGTGTCCTTCCTTTTTGCAGTTGTAGCAGATTAGCGGCTTCCGTTTGTTTTCCGATTCAAATGCCTGTGTGGTAGAAACCTCACTCGATTTCTCCGCTTCTGTTTGCCCTTCCCCTACACTGTCCTTCGTAAGAGACGGGTCCTTCTTGAAATTACGGTGCGGAACGGGTTTCCGTTGATCAGGTTTCCTTGAAAAGCCCTCTTGCCTTTCATCCTTTTCAACGCGCACTGCCCTGCTATACAACTTTCGGCGAGTATAATACTCCTCAGCTAACTCAGCTGCCTTGTTTAACTGTACTTCCCCAAGTCTGTCCTGCAGCCAAAGTTTGACATCCTCCTCGATGCAGCGGTAGAATTGCTCCAATGCAACACATTCCACCACTTTATCGCGGTCGTCATAAACACCTTCGCCCTTGAGCCATTCAATCAAATCGGCTTTAAGACGAAACGCGAAGTCAACGTGTGACTCATTCCCCTTTTTAGCATACCGGAACCTTTGCCTGAAAGCCTCGGGTGACAACTTATAACGTCTCAAGAGCACTTCCTTAACCTCGTCATAGCTCTCAAACGCTTTCCTCGACAAGCAAGTTATCGCGTCGGACACTTCGCCGGGAAGAAGAGCTATCAGGTTCTGCGCCCAAAGAGACCGCTCCAAAGCGTTTCGCTCACAGACGTGTTCAAACTTGACGAGATACTTCGCCATGTCCTCGCCTACTACGAACGGTGGCAGTTGGTCCCGAATTCTAAAACCGCTGACCTGAATCGTCGGAGAAGCTACGCTAGGCGCCTGCGAACACTGTAGGATTGCCAATTCTATTCGTTTCAACTCAAGGCGCTCCTGTCTCTCGGCCTCCTCACGACGTTCGCGCCTTTCAGCTTCTTCACGTTCGCGAGCTTCTCGCCTTTCAGCCTCCTCACGGCGTGCTTTAATATCCACCCAGGCGTCATCGACTTCCTCAGCCGACACTCCCTCATCCTTCATGATCTCAAGGATCGCTTGCTTTCGTTTCGCACGGCCCAAAGTAATGCCGAGTTCCTCACAAATTTCGATGAGTTCCTTCACTTTAAGGTTCTCCATCGTTCACACTAGCCTCTTGCTGTTTGCCCCTGTTAACAATTTACTTGCCGTACCCACTATAAGTCAACTAGCAAGACGCGCAAGCAATCTTTCACTCTCCCGTGTTTACCCCCTCCGCATTAACTTCGGTTTCAAAGCACTTCGACTTTGCTTGAAACGATCAAAGCTCACTTCAATGCTTCACACAGCCCTTCTCTAAACTACTACAACCTGAGCTAGAGAAGTCTGGTGAACTGAGGGGAAAACATCAGGCACTCACCGCATCGACGTCGCTGACGCCGGCCGATCCCGCAGCTGCCAACCACTGTTGCGAAGCCACCTCCGAAATCCCACCGCTGACCTCCACTGTTGCGAAAGACGGCGATGCCAACACGGTCCCGAAGGCGCCACTGCTTTCAACTCCGCCGGGAAGGTCACCAGCCGTTTGGTAGCGTATGTTTCTCAGCTCGCGACTGCTTCTGCGCAGAACTGATAAGACGAGCGGACGAGACGACGGTGAGTTAAACAAGGTTTATGTACAGCATATATACAGAGGCGTTACAATTTCGGCACTGGGGCCGACAGAGACTCGAAGAGCCGAGCTCTCCTCTCTAACACATAGGTCAGCTTTTCGCCTAAGACCGCCGACTCACACACATGTCGGCTCTCCGACACGGGGACTCCTCTCCATAGGACCGCCGATCGCGACGCGCCGCAGGGCTTCTTTTTATATGCACCGGGTCCAACCAAAATGTCCAATCAGAAGCGCCGCTGGTCGTCAGGGCAGATTCCTCCAATGGGGTCGCCGCGCAATGCGTCAGACCCCCAGACACGAAGACGCCGGCTCGCTGTCACGTGCGCTGCTGATTCACTGCACGTGGGCCAGAGAGGCGTCGCGCGTGTTTACGCCGTTGAGTTGTTCGCGTCCGGCGGACTGCGGGCTGGCCTTGACCCAGATTGCCTTTTTCAGAGGCACGGACGTTTGACGAGGACTCGCTGGCATAACAGTACTCAGTAACCCAGAGCTCTCGTATATCAATCCGGAATAATCAACGTTATTAAAGGCACGCTTTAATTTCGTGTTATACCGATTCCTCTGACGAAGGGTTCAGCCATGTCTTATATTGATTTAATTATTCGCGGGTATCTTTATTATATTGCCTTCATTCCACACTCCATAGAAGGAAACAAACAGTTCATTATATAATGTTTCAACATAGGACACTTCTCCACAGATGGCGCGAGTAGCTTTTGTTCTACGCAGTCAGCGATTCGATAGAAGGTACTCTACTGTACAAGAGCTACACCGTAAAAGCAGGTCACTATGCATGCTGAATGTGTACTCTAAACCAGTATCACTAGTGCAGCCAGCTCGCGTCCAAGTAAGGCGAGATGTGCAGCACGGGAATGCATATTAGAGTCTGTCAAGTACTCAATGAACACCAAGACGAAAAAAAAGAAGGTAGGGATTAAGATATTAATTTTTTTTTATAATTTGTTCTGTCCTATGAACGCATTCCAGAACATGTTCCAGTGTTTCAAGGTATGCAACTTTTATTAAAATAATTGCGCGATGGCCCATTTGATTGCAGGAGAGTGCTTTCACAATGATCAGAGACAGGTATGGGACGCCCAGCGTTCTCATTGCCTTTTCCTTACAAATGGGCGTGATCATGTACTCACTGAAGGGCCTCTACACAAAGCCCGCCGACGCCCTCTACAAACCATGCTTCGGCTTCGCCATCACAGACTACTCGCAGGTAAGTGGCACTAGGGAGGCTTAGGTTGCCCTCAATCTTCCGGCTAGTAATTAAGGAAGTCGCTGTTGGCAGCAGAAGAGCCGGTAAGGGCTTCTAGTGGCGTCTTCTTGAACTTAATCACGTGTGAAACATTTCTCCTGTTGCCTTAATCTTCTCGTACCACGAAAATACAAAATTCCGGTGGTCTAACAATTTTATTACTCGCTGTCATTCCAAGCCAGCAGTTTAGCGAATAAGGTTGAATTATGGCTGAATTAGCTTTGCGGTACGGTGAGGTCGGCGCTATCAGAAGTCCTTTCTGTAGCTCATCGGCAAGCAGCTGTTCGCAAACGGTGAGAATTGTACACAAAGCAGTACTGTCTTCTCACTAAAACGTGAGCAATGATAGATCGGATCAATCGCTCAATTAATTGATCAATCAAGCAATATGCGCAGTCTTTAAGCCATTGATGAAGGCGCAGATCAATAATCTGGTAGTATCTCTTCTTATTCAGGCAGTGAAAAGCAGTTCTTCCACATGCATATTTAACGTCCTTTTCTTGAACAAAGCAATACTTTGCGAATAGGTGTTGCAGTCGACCGTAACATATTTACTCCCTATTTGCACACCATTCGCACTCTGTGACTACTGGTTGCCATTTATACTCTAATAAACGCTCTCTTATTACAAACGTTTATGCGATTCCTTTCCTGACATGAAGCCTGCGTAGGTTCTAGTTGGCCGAAAATTCTCAATTAACAACGTAACTCAGTAGCAGAACACGAGGTTTCTACGCAGGGACCCCAGGTTCGAACGCCACACTATCCGGGTAATTTTTAATTTTTTTTTTCATTTCGAGCTGTGGCGGTAACGGTCACTGGCGGTGGTGGACAACTGCGACGTTAAACAAGTTAGTGGTTGAGATTTCACAGCAGTTTCCGCTGTATATTGTACTTCAGGTCATGACCCTGGCGGACAAACAGACGCGTCTTCTTGAGCCTTGTTATCCAATTCCTGCGTAACTCTTAGTCGTCCCTTGTACGGAAGGAGAGCAAATGCACTTGAAGCGCCGAACAAAGCTTTGGAATTCCGCTTGTACTTGACAGATTGTAAAGAAAAAAATTTATGCGGCAGCCAATTTGTGAGGAAATAAGCTCTTCGAGCCATCTTCGAGTCATCGAGCGGCACCAGCGAGGCGCCGCTCACTTGTAAAAGTGTTGCCAGGCCTCTTTAAAAGAGATGATGTGAACCAGGATGGCTTTACAATTTCCTTTTTTTTCTGACTCACCGTCATTATAATTATGCAGGCATGCCAGCTAAAGGCTTCGGTGGCACCTAATGAAAAGTCAATGATCGCCACCAATACCCATGATTCGTCCACGTTTCTCAACAGAACCATCTTCCAAACGTATGACACCATCGCACAGATGAAGGAAAAGGTGAGCGATCCTAAGGGGTGATCATGACGTGCGGGATTCTGAGTGGGGCACCACATCTCGGGCCTTACAAGACGTGGATTCTGGTTAAAGGGTGACCCTCTCCGATGAGGTTTAGGCGACGCGTTTTAGCACTGTCGAAACAACGCAGCTTGCCTCGGCAACAAGGGTAATAACTTGCAGTGCATCCTCAAGGAAGAAAGAGTTAAAAGAGGCGCTTTATGTCCTTGAGAATGCACTTGAATATACCGACTCGTCACGTATGTCTTGCCACGTTTATGACACGTATCTGACACGCTAAGAAGTGCCACTAGCTCACCCTTTGTGTCGGGGTTATTCCAGTAATATGCTTAAAGGAGTGTCGTTTATTAGCCCCCAGGCAAGCATCCTGCGGGAAATCTGCGAGATATCTCTCTTACTTGATAACTTGCTGATTCGTCATCATCCGCCGCTTATATACAACAAGTGCATCCCGAAGACAACGCAGGTCAGAAGGTGCGTAGTCGCTCGGGAACGAGAAAATTACCGGAGTCTCTTTTTCATTTCGGCTAACTGGAATGCGAAAGCACCTGTGACGTTTTTGAAGACGTGCACTCGAAGTGTCAATAAATACCTGCATACAAGTACTTGTGGTTTCGTTATTCAATTTCACGTACTTGGGTAATCCGCATCTAAGTGTGACGTCTCACTACCACTCTTACCGTTCATGGTTAGCTATGCAAACAGCTTGAATGGTGTGAGAAAAAAGCCGCACGTTGAAAGTATTCATGAGCCGCCGAAGACGTAATAATGAACTTCCATCTGGCTGCGGTGTGTTGGCACGTTTGTATATTGAAGCCGTGTTTTTTTTTCACTGTAGTTCCACTTGGAGCAGTATTCGTAGAGTGTTTACATGTCGATATATTTGGCTGCCATGTTTAATTGCGGTTTGCGTGATCACGCATGCACCACAGTCGGGATTGGTGTAGTGCTTCTTCCTGATGTGCCACAAGTGGCACGCGGCGTTCATCACAACTACGTATCAAAGGCAGCGAAAATTAATATTACTAACCGACCGGCTCGCGGTATATAAAGCGTGCAATGTCTGCACGTCGCAGAAGTGAGTAAATAAATCCTGACTGACTTGGATGCGTAGTCATAGCAACCGGAATTATTTTTCGCACCTCGAAACACAGACGTGCTACGAGAATCGTTGCGAGTGGTGCTGCGTAGCAGATCCGACAAACAATGATGTTGTATTGCAAACATGCCTGATTACAGCAGCCTGCTGAGGCTGCCTAGATATGCATACTCATCCAGGCTCTGCCTCTTGAAGGCGCCATTCGAACGATTCAGCAGAGCATTGACAACGTGTAATGAATGTAATGGATTTCATATTTGGCTGCGTTAATATCTTTCGCAG
This sequence comes from Rhipicephalus annulatus, assembly GCA_013436015.1. Classification (NCBI taxonomy): domain Eukaryota; kingdom Metazoa; phylum Arthropoda; class Arachnida; order Ixodida; family Ixodidae; genus Rhipicephalus; species Rhipicephalus annulatus. Next base: position 459,738 of record WOVY01001722.1, on the reverse strand, counting down.
AATTGACGCTCAGGCGGCTTGCCCAGCTGAGCAAGCATTATAGCTGATAATCGCTTCCGTACTTCCATTGCTCTTTTTTACCCCCCCCCCCCCCCATCGATCTCGGCTTATAGCTTTGCGCAGTCTTCCTTCCGTTCTGCTGGTCATTAGCTTGTGTGCATGACCTCCTCTATAGAAGAGGTCGTGCTTTTGTGACGTCGAGACCACGCCTATTTTGTTTTCTCTCGTCTCGTTCGGCAGGCGGCGATCATCATGAGCAAGCCCAACAGAAGAGGCAACTTCACCTGGTTCCTCTTCAACGTGGAGTTGACGGACATTACACGCCAGTGCGTGAAGGACGGACCCCACAAGAGACTTAAGGAATTCAAGAAGTTTTTCGTCAGCGAAGCGCAAAAGACGGCGGCCGGGTAGCTCGTCTCCTGATACTGCCATAAACAGTGCAGGAAGCCTACCAACTGCTTCTTCACCCTTGTTTAGTGTTTTTCTAATGATATATTACGTTAACCGATACTTCGCCAGTCTTCGGAGGCTCTTCCATAACGCATCAATAAGAACAAGACACAGAGTGGAGACGCCAACTCGGCGCGTCTCCCGTCAGAGCGCGTCTCCTCTCGATGTCTTTTACTTAGTGCGCTCTGAATTGATTATCAACGCGCCCAAGCTTAGTGCTCTTTCGAATAAAATGAACATAGCAGGTGGCTGCGTACGTTAGAACAGTTCTCGACATTTACCACAGAATGGGCGGCACCGAAGTGGTCCTCAGTTCAAGGATGTATACATTAAGTGACACGTAGTGGCGTCTCATATTTTGATGTTTTGATAATAAATAAATCTCGATCGTATCAATCAACACAACTGGGGGAGTAGGGTCACGTCGTGACGAAGACACATGAAGCCATTCGAGCTAATATTTTTGTATTAGCCTGTGACAGGTAACACGAATGTATTGTAACTTCCGTTACAATACATTCGTGACGTTTGGGTACGCAATATTGTGCCCAAGACTACTTGTTGCGAAGGAAAGTTGGATCTAACGCGATAGCGTTAACAAGATTGTTTGACAGAAATACCGGCGTTGGCGTCGTTCGTTGTGAGCGAAAAATCATCTTGTGCGTGGCCAAAACATCGAGAAAGATGCAAACAAAATTGAATAATAGAAAATCTGGTTTTGAGTCTGGATCAAATTCTGGTAGCTTGCGTGGTAACCAGGTGTTCCACCTCACAGCCATGCGTCAGCGTGAAAATAACTAGCTTTGCTTGGAAAGGCAGTGAAAGTACTTTCATGCCATACAAGCGCTTGATTTGATTGAAATGTGGGGTTTAACGTCCCAAAACCACCATGATTATGAGAGATGCCGTAGTGGAGGGCTCCGGAAATTTCGACCACCTGGGGTTCTTTAACGCGCACCCAAACCTCAGCACACGGGCCTACAACATTTCCGTCTCCATCGGAAATGCAGCCGCCGCAGCCGGGATCTGATCCCGCGACCTGCGGGTCAGCTGCCGAGTACCCTAGCCACTAGACCACCGCGGCGGGGCCATGCTATACAAACGCACACGTACTATATGCATCATTCGCCACTCAATATGCACTATCACACTAACAATGCGTGATCCAAGCGTACATCGCCACCGGGCATCAGTACATGTGATTATCGTATTGAATTCACGGTTTAAAGCCAGTCACCCGCTACGAAAGGCACACACGTTACTTCGCCTATTCCCCAAAGGCCACGTAGTGCGTGTACCGTAGCTGTGGCTTTGCACGTACGCGTCCGCTTCAGCTACGGGAGGTTCGGGGTTCGATTTCCAGTGCCGGCCGACCATTCGACGGTATATAAACACGGGACAGCCGGGCTTCGGCGCTGTGACGCGTCGCCCTGGAGTGAGGCTTACTCTGCCTGGAGGACTCCCAACTCGTCGCGCGAGACCCGGTACGTAGTGGGTGTATAGAAGGTACGGATATATTTCAGGCGATTCATGGTTTAAAGAATTCTTTCCATTACACCGAGTGCACTAGGGGCAGGATATCGCTATCGTATTCAACTTTAAAGATGAAGCTTGAGAAGGAGGAGGTGGGGGAGGGGGGTTGTCCCAAATGGTTCGCCCACTTCAAGGCTTTCTCTAATATTTCTTTAAGGCATTCTCTTTAAGGCTTTGTCTAAAAGATCTTTTAACTCCAGAATCCCAGACCTACATAACTGTCACCACAGTGGGAAATTATCTTCTAATGGCAGTCGTGAGTCGCCTTTCCATAGGTTTGGTATTCTGGGCGTGGAGGAAGGAAAAAAATGGTACATTTCGTCACACAAGTGAAGCCAAGTTAAGTCCACCGGGTCGGCCCAACACGTGACCAAAACGCCAGATCGTGCGGTAGGTTTTAATATTCACGCTGGTGTTTCATATTTGAACCCTAGCGTGAGCTGGCCGGTCTGCACCGGACATGCATGTTTTTGATAAAAGCCACCGGGCGCCACATTGAAGTTTCAGTAAGTCTCATTGCCTGCGCGATCTTGATGCGAATGGTCACGTGTTAAGCCGACACTGCCGGCTTGAAAACGAATTGGCTTGCAGAGGCTGAGGCGTGACGTCACGCTACCTCCTCTCTTTTTTTCCTCCATTATTCTGGGTCTGAACTTGATAATTTTGAATTTTACGTGACAAATATTTGGTGACTCTTTCTTAGTCGCTCTTCAAGACCGACTAAACACATCGCTTCTCTTGCTTGAAAAGAATCGTAACCCCACAATTCTGTGCATCTATCTCATCTCTCAGGTTCAACGAATTTCAGGTGACACCGACAAAAGCACCAGACGCAAATACCTATAGCGTGACTGGGTGTATATCAAAACTCAGTATATGTGCTTAAAGCTTCTTAAAAAAAATAGCCGTGCTTTAACTCTTTTAAACTGGTCATCACGATCAAAAGGTATGTAGGACTTGTTTTCGCAAAGCTTATATGGACACACATGGTCATATGGCACAACAGTGGTGAGTCCCTGAGCAAATGCAGCTTCAACTACATCACGCGGCGTGACATCACACCTTCCGCGCTTGCGTAATGGCAGGTCAAGGTCATTTCGATGCTATGAATTACAGTGGGAGACAGATGGTAGTAGAGACCTCACTTTATTGACCTAAGAACGCGCCACTCTTGCAAGCATGTCATCCCTTGTGTTTCGTAGATGACGGTGCGCTAGCGGAGGGGGGAGTACCATGAGACATGTATACCTCGTCCTAGAAAGTTTGGCTGTTGGCTCCAAATCTAGAGAGATGGTTGACTGTAATCTTGCCATTTTAAAGCTAACCAGTTCACTTAAAGCTAGCTGGGCTCGTATATTGTTGGTCTCTATATCAATAACGCTGAGGTCAAGGCACCCTACCCCAGCGCTCTTGGGTGACTGGTACCTGTGGAGCTGCAGTTCCTGAAGCACAGCAGCGGCCGCTTGACGTTTTCAGGACCATTGACGTTGTGCTAGTCAGAGATCAATTTTATTGTCACAAACACTTGGTAACACTCATTTTCTCCAAGCATTTCTGGTCGATCAATTGTGGTCTTTTGAACTTTCGGAAAAAGTACATTTTCTAAACATTGCCTGTGATTTAACTCAGTCATGTCTTGGTTTGCGTGGAGAGAGGTATGGTCATCGTTATAGTGTAGCCTATAGCTATATATGCGCGGTTATGCCTCTCAGGCGTGCAGCTCATTCTTCTTCCATCTCCTCGGCTAGCTGCCTCCACTTGGTATCGTTCCGCCAAGCGAAGCCTCGCTTCTTGCAATCTCTCTGACTAGCTTTCCATACCTGCCAATGAATCTCGCCGAGCTGGCCCCATACTATATATACGATACAACAGCAGCTCCTCCACTGTTGCTGTGACGTGATTTCACCGGCTCCTCCTTTGACGTCATGATAGATGTTGCGGTGAAGGGCACTGCCAACTGCGGCAGTTCCTAAGCAATGACTTAGCTAGTGGTGTAGCCATAGGCCCCGGCGAAATGGAGAAAATAGGCGAATGTAGCTCTCGCAATGAAAATAAATCTGGGACGAATTTGGTGCTTCTTGTTTTGATTTTTTGAAGTGAACTCATGCAATATCGGAGCAAAAATAAATAATTGACAATTCATGGCTATGATATTCAAATGCAATTCAATTTGGTAAATAAAATAGCGGATGATGTTCTCGTGAGCAGCCGGGAATCGTTGAGGCACCTGGCGGAGCAGATCTCAACGACGGATTTCTTCCTACGTGGCTCCCGAGATCTGCGTCAACAGCGCGAGGAAGTGCAATGCTAAACCTAAAAATACACCATGCCACACCAGCGCTGAACAGCAAGTGCTCTTACCGGATATCTAATTATTGTCAGTGAGCCAGCTAGAGACCAGCACTTTCAAAATCTTTAACTCTAAATAGTGCTGAAAAGTGCTCGAACTCGACCATCAAGAACAGACGGCGATACCGCAATCGGGCGCCACACGCATCGTCATCGCAACCACTGGCCTAGCTTCACTTCGCTTTTCGGTTGATGCCTGAATTATTCCGCAAGGAAGCCAACATTTGTGCACGTAATATTGGCCTTTTCAAACTATTTTCGAATGCGTACCGAGAGCACTGTTGGGAAGCGCCCACTATGAGTTCGTAATGGGCCACGTGTGCATGTGCAGCTGTAGGCTTTGTTGAAGCTGTTGTTGATCACGACAACTATGTCTGAATATTTCACATTGAACGGGCCTTCAATACACACACTAGTTGCGCAGCCGAAATATTGTGGCGCCTTGTGCTATTCTACACTTCTGCCACGCGATATTAGGCACGTTAAAATAGACTATTACCACTTTATGACACCCGGATAGCGTTTTTCTTTTTCGATGAAGTGTCGAGCAATGCGTAGCTCTGTTGTGGAACATCTGCTTGCCACGCTGACGGCCGGGGCTTGATTCTCACTCAAGTCGAAGTTGTTTTGTTATTATTATTAAAGAAGATAGTCTTTTTTTTTTGAACCTTCGATGCAAGAACTTCGGTTTGTCTGTCTGTCTGTTCATTTGCCTGTTTGTCCACCTGTACGGTATTTTAAGAGCCTAAACGGCACCAGACGATACTTCAAACTGCCGACCCCATCCGCAGCGCCCACCAATATTGCTCTAGGTTCAGCGCTCATACATTTGCGATTGTCAAGTAAAAAGCAATTATTGCGCGTATCTAAGCACCATAACAACACGTAAATATTTTGTATGTGTGTCTTTTACTAGAAAAGTAGTGGGATAATCATAAGATGAACAAGTGAAGTGCCTTAGACTGCCTGGCCGACGTCGGCCAGCCACTCTGAAGCATTTCACATGTTCATCGTATGACCATCCCACTACGTTGTTTCCATCTGTCGGCTCCCATCAAGATTTTGTATTTACTAGAAAAGGCATACATAAGTAATTCTAAGGGCCGTAGCGTTTATCACGCTGCGCTGACGATGCGACGCTTGCACGAAAAGGCAAGTGTTTCCAACGCTTTGCTAAGACGACACAGTACTGGCATCTGCCCGTCGCCTTGCGTTCTATACCTTATCGCCTCCGAGACGGGTACGCACGCCGCACAATTCGTTTTCCAAGATGACTGACTGCCAGATAGCGCTCATGTCTTACGTGTGACGTGGCTTGATGCGCTCATTCGCCTCCGCTGCACGCTCGAGGCTGTCTAACACAGCGCCTCCAGAACACCATTCACCGATTTTCTTGCGCAGAACATCAAATAAACGTTTTGTTCACTCTCTCCAGACGCAAGACTGTCGTCTTTCGATGACATTTGCAGTGTAACATACAGATACGGGGCAAATTTTTATTCACATGCATGGTTGTCAATTTTTTGGTCACAACCGATGACGCTGACACCGGTGTTTCTGCGAGACGAGCTCTTTTGCGTCATAATTGCGTTGAAATTCTGCCCGCACTGCTGCCCAGACTGTTTCCACGGCTGCGTGACCACGTCCACCATCTTCCGTGTCACGAAACAATGCCCTGAAAATACGTTCCCTCTCTGCCGTTTTTTTTTAGGGGCAAAGCTCCTTAGGGCGTGGGCTGTGCGTCTCCTGTAGCCTGTATGTAGCCACCTCTAGTTTAGTTCTTGCAGTGTTCACTAGATGGCGGTTCCGTCCCCTGTATCTAGCCACCTCTAGTTTAGTTCTTGCAGTGTTCACTAGATGGCGGTACCATCTCCTGTATGTAGCCACCTCTCGTTTAGTTCTTGTAGTGTTTACTAGATGGTGGTACTTGTAGCTGATGATGAAAAGATGCAAGATGTTATAAACTAGAAAGCGGTACTTGTAGTTGATGAAAGACGCGAGATCTCATAAAATAGGAATGATGTCACATATGGCGCGTGTCATTGGTTGAAGGCAATCGTTCGATTTAGTGCGGCGACGTACGCTAGGGGGAGCGATGTAATAAAATCGAGTGGGCAAAATGTACAGACGATTCATGGTTTACCAGGTTTACCTCCGGAGCTTCGCCCACTCATCATCATTCACTTCGTGGATATGGCGGAATTTTTTTACTCTTTACGCAATGACAAGCTGTGAGACGATGCTATCCGCAACGGACGGCCAGAGGCCTGCTAAGTAATAATACAGTGAGTCGACTCGTTGCTGTCACAATTTCAATTTCGCCGGACTAGAAGTTCCTCCCAGGCTCTTTTCCTAAATTAAAATATCGGTAAAGACATCTAACTCTCTCTCGAATTTTTTTAATCTCTGCAGCATTTTCTTGCTTTTGCTGTAAATTTCGCTGACGGAATCATTCGCCCTATTACTCTTTTGTTGTAGTGGATAAATGTGATATTGCTTGGCGCAAGCAAGCGAATCTCGTGCTGCTCGGGACACGTACGTGCAGGCACGATATTTTGTCCGTACCTTCTACGTCGACCCACGTGGAGGATCAGAATGAAATGGACGTATGCCAAGATTTCAGGCGTCAGACGCGCACTGGATCTCCATTAAAATCTCCTTGCCCAAACACAAAACCCAAAAAGGTCAGCGAAAATGCCAGTGCACTTTTTAAGGAGGGTATTTTAGAAGCTGCCGTTGCTGAAGTGTTTCGCTCGTCAACATAGATACCTTGAAAGTACTACAGTGGAATTGTAGGTCTTTGATTTCTGCTTCTACTGACTTACTTTGCTTAATTAATCAGTTATATCCGGATATAATCTTATTACAGGAAACCTGGCTTAACCCTGTTAAGAATTATCATTTAAACAATTTTAAAGCATTTCGGTTAGACCGTCCATCACTAGGAGGTGGTCTAATTATACTAGTCTCGAATAAATTTTGCCGCACAGCGAGCATAGCTTTTCAGCTTATGTCCACAGACTGTGAAATTTTGGCAATAGACCTCTGTCTGCCCGGGCACCACCCTTTTTCACTTATAAACGCATATTTTCCAACGGGTTTGCATAATACTCAACAATTAGATACTGCCTTAGCTAATTGCAAGAATGATTTCATTCTGACTGGTGATTTCAACTCACATCATGTTTCATGGGGATTTCGAACAGACCATTCTGGTACTCTTCTATGGGATTGGATGATTAATAAAAATCTTACCTGCCTAAATGATAGACAGCCTACATTTATTCGCGGACGGACACGATCGGTATTAGATCTCACGATTTGCAGCCCAAGTGTTTCAATAAAGTCTTGGAAAACAATTGATTTCTCTTCAAACAGTGACCATCTTCCTGTATACTTTGAAATCTCATGTGCTGTGAAATCTATTGAAAGGACAGAGAAAACATTGATCAATTACAAAAAATTTAAAGATTGCTTGCGTTCCAACATTAGGGCAGTGTCCAGTGGTCAAAATGAAGACCTCGGCAGAAATCTCTGTTCTGCTTTAAAAATCTCCAAGAACACTTCAGAATTTGTAATTGCTTCGTCGTCATCCAAAAGTGCCCAACCTAGTAGATGGTGGAATGATGAGTGCACACGAGATTATAGAAGAAGAAAAGCTGCATGGAAAAGACTTATATGTAATCAGAGTCCAAAAAATTGGAAGGATTATCAGTTCATTGCGGCAACATTTAAACGCACTGTATCGCGAGCGAAAGAGCAATATGACCAAGAACATTTCGAGTACTTGTCTAAATCAAATAACAAACGTGCTTTATTCAACTTCCTTCGTGGTAGGAAGAAGACCCCTATACCAGGAAACGTTGACTCAGTAGTTTACACCTCACAGGAACTACAGGAATCATTGAATCAGTTGGCTAAAGAATTAGAAAACAGGTTCTCAACGCATCTCCCTAATTCGGCTTACACAACAACCATCTATGACTACACAGAAATATCGGCTTCCGAATTAAATCAGGCTATGGAAAGATTGCCAAATGCAGCACCAGGCCCCGATGGAATAACAAATACAATGCTAAAAATACTTCACAGGGAATATCCGAATGATCTGTTAGGTCTAGTCAATTATTCCCTTAGAAGAGCATGGATCCCTTCTGAATGGAAGATTGCGAAAATTATACCATTGCTTAAGAAACAGGGGGCAGGCTATAATTTAGACAACATAAGACCGATAGCCTTAACATCTAATGTAGTAAAACTTATTGAAAGGGTACTTCATGGTCGTATAATTAGGTTTATTAACGAGAAACAACTGTTGAGTTCTTCCCAAATTGGCTTTAGATCTGGATATTCCATATGGCATGCACATGTAGATCTGGAAAGTCGTATTCATATTGCCCGTCACAAAAAGCACTTTGCGGCTTTAGTAACGTTAGACATATGTAAAGCATATGATAGTGTAGAGTATTCTATCTTGACTAATCAGTTATGGAGTCATGGACTTCCACCTTATATAGTAGCATGGGTGACGGAATTTTTAAATAGAAGAGAATTCTATTGTTATCAAGGCGGTTTCTCTTCCTGTAAGCACAAGCAAACCCGAGGTGTACCTCAGGGGTCAGTACTTTCCCCGGTTTTATTCAACATATTGCTTTGTACCATCCCCGTTCATCCAGAAGTGAAAACCTATGTTTATGCCGATGACATTGCTTTTTTTGCTATGGCACATGACTTCCACTGTCTCTACACTATCTTGCAAACATATCTTAATAAAATAGAACATTGGTTGGATGGATTGATGTTGAACCTGAATACCGGTAAATGTGCTATACTCGTTTTTCCAATTAAAGATCCCGTGCACATATCTATTAATTACAAGCTTCAAGATATCCCACAAGTACAATCATTGAAATATCTTGGAGTTATGTATAATGAGCATCTAAATTGGCGCCCTCACATTGAATACATCGCGACAAAAGCAGTACGCGCGATGGGCGTATTGCGGAGGTTGAGCAATTGTAGATCAGGTATGAGAAGAAAGGCACTTTTGATTATATATAAAATGTATGTCCGACCTGTCTTGGAGTTTGGCTGCATTCTTTTTTCTGGTGCGCCAGCCTACAAACTCCGGCCGCTCGTTCTGTTGGAAAGAGAGGCTTTACGGCTCTGCTTAGGACTTCCAAAGTATACTGCAAATGCAGTGTTATACCTTGAAGCACGAATACCAACCTTATTATGTCGCTTTAACATTCTTACTGTGCAGACCTTTTTACGACTATATGAAGCACCGTTTAACCCTGAACAAATTATTTTTATTTCCAATCCTGACCTTTTCTTCTCCGTGCATTGGCCCAGATTTACCAAACCACAAATAGTATTTGTTCAATCGTTACTTGAGCCCCTAAATGTACACGTTCGTGATCTGATTCCTTTAACTGAGCAACAAAATTCTCCAGAAATTGTTTACCATGATATCTTCCCAACTCACGCAAAGCTATTACCTACAGGCATTTTAAATGGTTTATTGCAGGACCATTTAAGTACTCTGCCAACAAATGTCATTATAGCAACGGACGCATCTCAATCACATGAAAAATCAGGCGTTGGAATATATTGCCCCGTACTTGATTGGTCATTTTCACTTCGCTTACCGGACTTTCTTCCTGTCTTTCTGGCTGAATTCATGGCAATAATGTTAGCTTTGCGAAAGGTAAATATTTCCATTCCAGTCGTAGCAGTCATAACTGATTCACTATCAGTGTGCTCTTCTCTGTCCGCATCTGGTCACTCACCTATAGTGAAACTTTTTAAATCGTTGATCCCCTGTCATATCCGAAGTATTCATTTAATCTGGACACCAGGGCACAAAGGTTTGTTGTTAAACGAAATAGCTGATTCTCTTGCGAAGGCATCCCTTTCGACACCAATTATTCCTATTTTCCCTCATACAGTATACATTACGGTGGCGCGATTTCGCACACTTAAAATCAGGCAAAATTTATCTGACCCTGCACTGACGGCTTCTCCAGAGTACAAACACTTGTTATTTCCCTGGCGCAGTGAACTGACTAAATCAAGGATGATGGAAGTTGTCATCACGAAATTTCGTTGCCGCGTTACCTCCCTCAATTTTTACTTGCATAGATCAGGCATATTGAATTCCCCTATGTGCATTTACTGTAATCAAGAGGAAACGATCAGTCATTTTTTATTACATTGTCGCCGTTTCGATTTATTCAGGCAAAGCATACTAGCACCACCTCTTCAAAGACTGGGCTTGCAACTATCACAACCTGATCTTCTTTCATTTGGAGCCTCTACACTGGGTTTCAGCCACAGGGATGTTTTACTCGCCGTTCAAGAATACATCACTGCGACTAAACGATTTTCTTGCTAAATTGCTGTCTCACTATTTTTCTTTTTTTTTTCTGCAAACTTGATATCGGTATTTCAAATCAAAATTAAGTTACAAAAAAAAATTGCAGGAATGACGCAATGCTGAAAGTTTAGGGCAAATTCACCTTATAATCGGCCAATCCCCTTCTTTGGGTACGAGCCATTTGCACAGGGAAACAACAACAACAACAACAACACGATACTCGTTACGTTTCAGTGATCAGCGACGGTTGACCTCGAGCGAGCTGTAGCCGGGTCTTTGCTCCTCTGATTCTACAAGCACCCCGATACAATGGGTAAGTGCACAAGCCACCTTTCGTACAACTCGTCAATCTCGACCGGCATTTTCCCGATCTCTCCAAAGCAGTAATTCAAATCGGGGATTCGAGGAACAGCAAAACGCAGTGTGGCTTTCGCGCGCTGTGGTTTCCGCTTGAGGCGACGCTTTCGTGAGCCAGCAAAGTAACATCAATTATGCCCTGGCAATGAAGCTTTTTTCAGCAGATAAGATGGTGGACCTTTCATGCAAGGTGGAAGCTCTTCTTACAGCATGAGTATTCACAGATCGATGAGTTCCTAGTGTTCGAGCATCTTAAAGATTTTGATAGGCAGACGGATGTCTGAATAATCACGGTGGCACATCGCCGGTGCATTCAATAAAAGCGCGTGTTCTATTGTAGCGTGAAGAGGAAGAATAAGAAGTCGATGTTCAGAGAACAACTTTTTCTTCGCATGTGCGGCGTTGCGTCCTTCTGTTTAATTAAATCCATTTTTCACAAAGTATCGTGTCTCCGAAGAAAACAATTACATGCAGTTGCGTGGTCTCGCACATTTTACCTGCACCTGCAATGTAAGGCGGCTATGTCATTCGTAGCAAACGCAGCTGCTGAATCAACACTGTCCTCTGTTGTTTCTTTTCTCGTGTTGTCATCGTCCGACATTTATGAGGGATTTTTTTGTTAAATTTTATGTTTACTTGACTCATAATACATTACGTGCTGAACCTCTTGAATTTGGCGATTGTTGAATAAATGTATTTTGCGTTCGTTTAGCATACTGGATCGACAACGAAGCGTCACGCCAGTTATTTACTTCACAAAAACATAGTCAGATTTTTTTTTTGCGTAAAGGGAGGGCATGGCTCAATGAACCTCTATGTATAATTGTTCGTTCTTTCTATGCGCTTGTGCATGTGCGCACATGCAAGACTATATTATTCTAGGTGGGAGGAGGGAATTCAACCACCAGTCTGAATTCTTACCCTGCCTGTGACAATTGCACGTGATATAAACTGTTCTAATCTCACCATAGTTCCATGCCTGCCTCTCCTTTGTATTTCTTTAATTTATTCTACCGACCTTACACACTTCTAAATGCGAAGCGTTTCTTAGCGAACTTCAGTGACTTGGAGCGTATCTATCTATTTATATCTATCTGTCTAGCCGCTTACGTTTCGGTGCTCTCGTGGTCACCCCCTTAACTTGGCGTGAACCAAAATTAGCATGGGAGGGTAAGATGGTTTGACGAATATGACGCGCTGGTCAAGACATAAATAATATCATCATTCCGTCGCGTACGTCGTCACACACTTCCCGCCAGACAGTGGCAACACCCACTGGCTGGTATGTGCCGCTGGTATGCGGGTATGTGCCACAGGAGATTGACCCTCAGTATCTACCCAGGAACGACTAGAACACACATAAGCAATTTTAACGCGCGAGCGTTATGAAATACCCAACATCGGTAGCGTTGACCCGACAAATGGCAAGAATGAATGTCAGGGTCCCAGCTGGAATCGAAGCCAACTATTCTGCGTGGCATAGAAGCATTTTACTACCGAGCTACGCCAGGTCTCGGAACTAATTTTCAAATTGACGCTAATCTTCATCACACTAAACGAAAATGACCTGAAATAACCTCAAAAACTGGGTAAACCATTTGTCCTCTAGCGCACTACCATTCCTGGGTTTTTTTTTACCACCTACTATCGAGGTAAAAATTTACTCTCGTGCTGTGTTTTTGAACGTAGGGAGAGTAGTAATTATTTACCCCAGTGAGGTCTTGAGAGAGTATAGAGAGAGTAAATTTTTACTGCCTTCACAAGGTTTTTGAGGTGATTTCCGGGAGTTATTTCCGGTGGTAAAAAAATAAAAATTGACGGGTGCATTCGCCCAGAGTTGACAAATTTATTAAATAGCAGAATTGATTGAATTTATTAAACGGCAGAATTGGTGACACATAGATTCACATACAGCCAAACACGCACACACAACAACTGCAGAATAATACACCACTCGAACAGACTGCACGCGTTGCTCAACTACACTTTGACAATCCGGTATATATAGACACGACTTTTTGACCAGCCCTGTAGTACCGGTAGGAGAGCTCTTTTTTTGCATTGATTACCAACAATGGTTAAAGGTGCAAGCGTAAACTTAAGGTGGGCTGCAGGGCACTAAATGTCACACCGGCCTTTTATAGTAAATCTACCCGATCTCACCTTTTTGAGTATCCAATAATTACTTGGCACACCGGGCTCATGGCCCCACGCGTGTTAGCACTGGTGATGCACAAGTCCATACAATATACCTAAGTACGCACAAACCATGGTAGCTCAATGATGTTTATTGAGTGATGGTGCACAAACGCAGTAGCAGCACGTATTCATCACAACGGGCGTAGAGGAGCGGTGCACGCCTGCACACAAGCTTCTTACCGACGGCGTATACTAGGCCTTTTCGAGGAGCACGGCTATCCGATGAAACACAGATGGCGATCACAGAACACATATCCTGTGCGAATTTCGTCGTCATTTCAGACACAAATGAACACGTGACCGCTATCTTACGGGGACGGGGCGGTGTACGCATACTTCCAACGAATGATCACCGTCCGGGTTTTCTTCGTGCTCACCGGCAGCCGCTTGTTGGTTCCGTCTGCCTCGTATCGGCTTCGCGCTACATGTTTGAGAACAGTTGGTGCATGAGATGGGCAATTCGGGCAGCGCTTTACTCATGCAGACATCGCCTACTGTGGAACAAGATATATGCGATGCTTCTTTCACCTGCCCCGGCGACACACTCCCACTGGTCACTGGCGGCCGCGGCTCGGTGCCGACGACAGAGTGAAGCATTTTGCTTATCGCTTCTCCAGTAGGCAAGCACGGACGATGACACCAGATTGATTTTGTTACCACTGGCAGATATTCGCGATTCGGCTCGGAAGCGAGATATCCGCGACGTGCAGGTTCGGAGGCGCTCGAAAGCGCACGGTCGTTTGACGATGTAGAAAACACGTGAGATCCATCAGCCCAACGAGACACACAGATACCGAGCTTCTTGCACCGTCCGTCTCCAAGGCCACCGCCGAGCAAAAGCCAACAATTTGCGAAAATATGCTGGGCAACTTTCCACAGCAGCTTTTCTTTCTTTTTTTTCTTCTTTTGAGATCCCCCCCCCCCCCCGTGTTTTTTTCTTTTTCGCTCACAGAATGCTGTTCTCGCTTGTTGTACTTATGCTGCCCCCAGTTCCAGTGAAAGTGCGTTGACTCGAAGCCTGTCCTGAGGCACTGCGATACCAAAAAAAAAAAAAAATCTGTGATATGTGGTCCTCGCGTACCTTCATGATTCACTGAGAGCGTCACAATGGGGGGCATGGGGCAAAAGCCACCGAAGCAGCTGCACCTTGTAGTCACGTAGTAAGAAATTCTGAAACGCTGGTTAAAAATCACGTTGATAGAAAACTTCCTACATGGTAAAACTGGATTTTGACATCTTTTTACTACTTGCCTGAGAGGTGGTGGTAAAACTATGTCATGTACCATCTTTTACTCTTACACGAGGTTGTAATTTTAAACCCGAGAGAGTTTTCAGAGGTCTTGAGCCGCAAAAACCCCAAACTCAGATAGTTTTTGCTTACAGTGTGAAACGTCAATAGTGGTTGCAGTGCTACCTACTCAATTTTATAATCATTACATATGTACTCCTTTGACATAGCCTTCACGTCAGGTTAACGTCAATTGTGGTTAGTTGCCATGCGCTGAAGTTTATTAATGTAGCAGTGCCCAGGACCAGCATCCTGGTGAGCTTCATATCAGCTTATGGTGTTGCTAATACGCATGTTCCAGTCGGCATCTTTGCTCAAGTGCAAACAACTGCTTATATAAACATCTAAAACCCTTCAACATGTGTCTGTGCGTGCGAAATTTCTACATATAGTCAGCGTCATTTCATGTCGTGTCACTCAATAAAAAAATTGCAACACGACCACTTTCCCTCCACATGCTTCGCATAACGTTGATTTCCAGGTACATGGGATCTGCCTAAT
The DNA here is from genome assembly GCA_013436015.1 of Rhipicephalus annulatus. Lineage (NCBI taxonomy): Eukaryota > Metazoa > Arthropoda > Arachnida > Ixodida > Ixodidae > Rhipicephalus > Rhipicephalus annulatus. The sequence goes on along the minus strand of WOVY01001722.1, from coordinate 444,682 downwards.
TTCCTTATACTTTCCACAGCCTTTGACGCTCTTTGTGCCCCTGTTAATAGTCTTAAGGGTCATTGCTAAACTCAGCTTCTGTACAGTTAATGCGTCCTCTGAACAAAAAAGCCGAGCAGGAAACATTACCGGCACCAGGACACTGCAATACCGGCTGTAATGTAGTTGAACGGCTTCACGGGCCAATCGAGATAGCAGAGATGGGGGCGATTACTATTATCACGGAAGTGTTCCTACCAGTCACCTGCCCAAGCTCACGCCATCATAGGTTCGGATCACTCGGACACCACTCTCTCACTGAGGTTGCTCTCTCTCTCTCATTTTGTCTGATGTGAGTTGTGCACAGGACGCGAATAACTCACACATGCCTAGCCACGCAGTTGGAGACTCTCCACAATCTTCTGTCTAAAACTGACTAAACGGCATTGTCGAACTAACGCTTGCCTTGCGTGTACAACCTTTTCTGCAGCCTCCACACCATCTCCAGATTCTTCGATTTCCCCGGACAGCGCTATTTCAGGAATCAGCAGCCCATTTGGTAAGCAAGCAAGAATACGAAGGCAGACTTACAGGATTGTGAAGCCAGATTTGACCCAGCACTGTCAATAAAATGTCGCTCGCTGCCAATTCAAATCAAACTCAATTCAGCGATATGAAGTGTTTAGGAATAGGTATGGATCATGGAGTTTCAGACTGAATGGGGCTTTCTTTGAATTATAACCATGAAAGAAAATTAAATTTAGTGTATAGCATCGATAGCATTGGAAGAAAATTGTCATTTGAAGTTTAAGAGGCATGCATATTTGGCAGATCCGATGGAAAAGCGGGAAAACAGGAGATGTATTTAGCTATGGCTAAGACTGAAAGCCTTCATTTCAGACTCTAAATAATGCAAGCTCTTTTTATTAGGGTTTATGTTGGTAAACTATTGTGTAACCTTATTGATTCTCAAGAAAATTTTTTCATTAAATGATAATCATTTTATTTCGACCGGTCAACAACTATTAAGCATGAAACGCTTAAAATTATCTGATGCCTGTCTGCAGGAAATAATCTTTTGGTCCACTTTCCTTTATTTTCGCATCTATCTTACAATCACTATCAATAACACCTGCTATACTTCGCTTGACCACAATTTTTTTAATATTCATCTTAGAGTAATAGATACCGTTTTGATTCACGATGTGGTTTTTTGTGAGTTGCAGGTGGCTCGGAGATGTCCACGTGTAAGCTTTTGTCTATATTCATATAAGCTCTTTTGTACTTGCTGAAATATCACTTTACAATGACAGAGTACATTGATGCACTCCAACGTTTACATAACTAAAATAAATAATTAAATAAAAATATGAACATTGTGGAACCCTCTTTGTAAGTTGTGTAGGTGATGTGCAAGCGTGTAGTGAATAAGTTGTGGCTTTTCCTAGACCGTTTTTCTTTTCGGTCGTCGTAGGCATGGTACCGTTTAAAAATTCTCGCTAATGTTCGTCATTGTCTGAATTCATCATCTGGAGTCATCATCATCAATTCATCATCTGGAGTCATCGTCTGGAGGGCATGAGTGAGCGACTAACGTGATTGACCGGTGATAAGATCAACCTTATGTGAGGTACCTTGGTCCCGGAACAACTACAGCTTGCAATCATAACTCATAATATTGCAACCAGGCTCAACCGGTACAAACACACAAACACATTAAATAAAAAAAAACATCTGCGTGACAACTTTTTAAGTCATCACCCTGCATTTTTGTACGAAGTGTCATTGTTACGTCTTATGTGTACATGTGATGCATGCTGATCTGTATGTACAGGGCTTTCGATGCGAATGTTATGTACGAAAACACTTGGTTACCGGTCTCATATATGTGCTATTGCCATGTAAGGGACCCTGGGCCTTCGTCAAGCTGCTGCGACAGCTTTCTGCTCAGGCGACCCTCCAGATTTTGTTTTTTCTGGTAACTAAATTGAATTGAATCGAGCGCAATGTCTGTCACGTATGGGACGAAATTAACCCTTTATTCCACTCACGTGTCGCGTACTCACGTTCTACGGCTCATAGCATGCGGCTCTGCACCGCAGCTTTTTCTATTCACATCAACGGAGGGATGCTGTAAGACACTCCGCGATTGAAGGATTAGGAAAACGTGACGACAGTTCTAGTTGGCTATTTTAATGCAGTACGTGAGCACTGACAATCTCAACAATCGACCACATTCATACTATCAATCAGGTAATAGAGAAATGCTCAGAATACAACCAACCACTATACATAGCCTTCATAGATTACGAGAAAGCGTTTGATTCAGTTGAAATATCAGCCGTCATGCAGACACTGCGGAATCGGGGCGTCCATGAAGTATATATGAATATCCTGGAACAAATCTACAGGGGATCAACTGCTACCATAGTGCTCCATAAAGAAAGCAACAGAATACCAATCAAGAAGGGTGTAAGGCAGGGGGACACAATCTCCCGAATGCTATTTACCGCGTGCGTACAGGAGGTTTTCAGAAGCCTAAAATGGGAACAGTTAGCGATAAGAGGTAATAAAAAATACCTTAAAAACCTGCGCTTTTCCGATGACATTGCATTGCTGAGTAACTCAGGGGACGAATTGCAACTCATGATTACGGAGTTAGACAAGGAGAGCAGAAAGGTGGGTCTTGAAATGAATCTGCAGAAAACGAAAGTAATGTACAACAACCTCAGAAAAGAGCAGCGCTTCGAGATAGGTAATAGTGCACTTCAAGTTGTAGAAGACTATGTCTGCTTAGGGCAGGTAATAACCGTGGAGCCGAACCACGAGATTGAAGTATTTAGAAGAATAAGAATGGGCTGGAGCACATTTGCCAAGCACTCTCAAATTATGACAGGTAGATTGCCACTATCCCTCAAGAGGAAGGTATATAACAGCTGTATCTTGCCGGTACTTAGCTATGAAGCAGAAACCTGAAGACTTACAAAGAGGGTTCAGCTTAAATTGAGGGCGACGCAGCGAGCAATGGAAAGAAAAATGGTAGGTGTAACCTTAAGAGAAAAGAAGAGAGCAGAGTGGATTAGGGAACAAACGGGGGTTAAGGATATCATAGCTGAAATCAAGAAGAAGAAATGGACATGGGCTGGGCATGTAGCGCGTAGACAGGATAACCGCTGGTCATTAAGGGTAACTAACTGGATTCCCAGAGAAAGGAAGCGGGTTAGGGGGAGACAGAAGGTTAGATGGGTAGATGAGATTAAGAAGTTTGCGGGTATAAATTGGCAGCAGCAAGCACAGGACCGGGTTAACTGGCGGAACATGGGAGATGCCTTTGTCCTGCTGTGGACGTAGTCAGGCTGATGATGATGAGCACTGACAAGCTATAATCTATAGCATTGTTCATTCCCACATGAATTCGCCAACTAGCACTATTTAGATTTTTTTGTAATGGTGACGCCTGTATTCTAAGGTGAGTGTCAGCGTTATGGCATGCGATAAGCTACCTTTTGGGGCCCAGTGTCGGCGAGATGCCCGGTAAGCCCAAGCTTTGCTCTGTGCTCAAACTGCATCGGTCCACCTCGTATGTATATTGCTTGAAACTTTCGCACATGCAGCTCCAGCTGACTACTTCGCTTGAAATTGGTTACCACAACGAGTGAGATCTACCGGATTTTTTCTCTGTAAACCAACTGACTTGCAACAGAAATTTTCCTTAGAGACAGAGTACATTCCATAGCAAATCTTGTATTATTATAATATACATCTGTCTCACGGTTTTTTATGCATCATTTTGATTAGGTGGGATATATAACTTGGTTTCTTGACTTTTTTTCCCAGCTGGAGCTGAGTAAGTTTACGACTCTTTGCTCTTACCTCAAAACAACCGTGCGTGTGTGCTTGTGTGTGTGTTGACGCAACAAACAACTAAATCACAGAGCTATTCCAGCAACTGATTGTATGTATAACCTGCTGCGAAAATTAAATACATGAACGAACATAAGCTTGTATAAGGGCGGTGCCTTTTTTTTTGTCGGGAGTCCTACCAATCTCTGAGCTGTTGCTTTCAAGCTTGCGCCACAAGTTCAAAGAAGCCTGCTGCTGTCTCAGGATTTGCAGCACTTGTGGGAGTCTCGCCTAACGTTTTGGACATGCAGAAGCATGATGATGACAACGATGATGACAACAACAACGATGATGATGATGATGACGATGCAGTGAAACCACTGTACCGAACTCGGGTAAATCGAATGAACTTTATATCAAACTGTTTCCGAACACATGCATTATTTATTGTGAATTTGTGGGAAGATCTTGGGCAGCACCAACCACAAATAGCCGGAATCCTCCATACACTCACCATCGGGCAGGAGTAAAAGCGTGTTCACACTTGATCTCGAAGGGGGCAAAAGCGTAAAAACTCATCAGAAATTCGCTCGCTTCACCGCCTGAGCGGCCGTAAATTCACTCCTCCAAGCCGGCGGGAAAAAAATCGGCTCGATACCGATTTTTTCGCCACGCGATAGCGGATTGCCTTTCCGCTTCCCGACTTTGGCTGCCGGAACCACGTCATATAATCTACCAACCGCAAATTTAACATGGCGGCAAAGGCGTCGGCAGTGGCTCGCGTCTGTGCGCTTGCAAACTACCCGTGCATCACGACAAAGTTCATGACCTCGACAAGGACGAGTTCATAGAGAGCTTGGTTCGGATTACGATCGCTGAGAACACTAGACGTTGAAGAACGAGCAGCAGTGAGTCCCTAACGTATCTCGCTTTTGCACAGCTCGTTCAATCCACCGCCAACGCTGCGATATATCTGTCCGCTCGTGTCATATCTGCCGGTGTATCTCCCGAAACAGTGTTTAACAGGTGCGAACTGTTCCTTTGCAGTGCTTTGCCTCTTGCATTGTAGTTTGGTAAGCTCTTGCGTTGCACTTTGTTGGCAATCGGGAAGAAAAGGGGCCTTCAAGCACTGCAAACAGTGCGCCAAGGACGCAAGCCAAGCATGTCAACATGCAACACGGCAAAAAAAAAAAAAAAACATGACAGGAATGTCCTGTGCTAAAACAGAAGGCGGCTTCACCGCATAGCTTTGATTGCTAGCCAGGCAAGATTGCGGACCCATGCGCTACTCTGGTCTCGTAGAGACCGTATACAGATACTCTAAAATTAGCCGTAGGGGCCTATGGGAGTGTCCTCTCTTTATATGCTACCATATATGATATGCCTTTGAAGCCCCGCCGCGGTGATCTAGTGGCTAAGGTACTCGGCTGCTGACCCGCAGCTCACGGGATCGAATCCCGACTGCGGCAGCTCCATTTTCGATGGGGGCGAAAATGCTGTAGGCCTGTGTGCGCAGATTTGTGTGCACGTTAAAGAACCCCAGGTGGTAGAAATTTCCGGGGCCCTCCACTAAGGCGTCTCTCATAATCGTATGGGGGTTTCGGGACGTTAAGCCCCACATATTAACGAATCAATCAATAACTAGAATTCTGTTTGCAAGTTAGGGCTCGGGAAACGAGCAAAATGGAATGAATTCTGAAAGTAGCGAAGGCAACGGTGCCGCTGGTATGCACGAGGGGCTGAACGACTGTGATCATTAGGGAGCTTTACAATAGCGGTTGCAGATGTTCTGGGCGTTGCTTTAGTTGAGCGTGCCATACGAGCTTTAGAATAGCATCTGCTCCCCCTAGGGAAATGTCTAGGGACTTTCGCCCCGACCGCGAACCCAAATGCACAGAACCTTCGCGGGCCGCGATTGCCGCATGCTATTTCGGATTTCCTGCGAGCGGGCCACGAACGCGAACGGCGGCTCACGTTATGACGCATGCGCAGTGGCAGCCACCGCATGCCGCAAGGGCTCGCGGTGGCTGCCACGAGCCCTTGTCGACACGTGCCGCCACCGTTTTCCGGCTGCTCTGGCCTTTTCACTTCGTTTCTCGATTGTGTTGTGCCATAAATGCACCGAATGACTTAGGTAGCTGAAGTACAGCCACCAATTTGTTTAACCTGAGCGCGCAAGCATCGACTGCCTAGTCCTAAGCACCTGTTTCGGGCGTCTTATTAGAGAGTTTTAGTACTGTGAAATGGTGCTACGTACGCATCACGCAAGCGCCTTGCGTTACGTGGCGTCGTTTGCCACTAATCGGCTTTTAGTACGCCGTAGAACCCGCGTACGTAACGAGCGTGAAGCATGTTGCGCCATCTGGTAGATTAAAAGAGAAGCACGTGTTGTTGACAGCCAATGTGAGCCAATCCAAGTGTTATAGCCAAATTATGGCCATACTTTAAGCCGCAAAGCTGGTCGATGCTTGCCTTCGATGCCGCCATTTTGCAAAACGAAGTCTCGCGCTGTAGCAAACTTGTTCGAGAGCGACGCGATCATTTCATACGTACGCACGCACGCATCTCATGCGCGCGTACGTAGCGGCGGCGTACGTAACGCGATACGTGCGTGTTGTGGTCTGCGCATGCGCACTACGCAGAACCTGATGTCCTTACGTACGCAACGCCACCACGTACGCAGCGTACGCAGTACTAAAACTTTCTATTGTCCAGTTACGGGAATTCCGCATATAGCAGAGGACAGCTGCACAGAACTGTTCGGCGCAGGCATGCACGTATTCTCGTTTATTTCGCCACGATGCCTCGTTACACGCTGATAATTAACTGCACGGTCGACGCTAGCACGTTTTGGTTAAAGAAATGGGTGGTTGTGCTTTTCACGTAGGCCAACACGCGTTCCTGACTCATATATGTTAGCCTCTGCGGGGTGATGCGCCAATAAGTTTTTGTGTCTACGCCGCTGCGTGTATTTTACAGTTAGCTGGCGTTTGTGGCGTCGTGACATCTCCCTTTTGCCCAAATTTGCATGCCCCGTCTCTTTAAAGTGACAGTGAGGAGACAAAAGGAGTGTTCGCATATGGGCAAGTTACCATTTCACAATACCTGAAAAACCATTGCTACAGCTGGAAGCGATTTGGTAAGTTTACATGTGAAGCCGCGTACGGACACGGGACACAATTGTAACTTAACAGGACAACCTTAGTAGGGGGTGCAGTGGTTGACCTGTTGCTTCCTTCCTTTCATGTTTTGATTCCATGCACAACTTCACCCGTAAACACGCAGCATAAGAAGGGCAGATTGCGACGCGACCTTCGAATTCCCCAACCAAATGCCCCGCATTAAGCCCACTTTTATACGTGTGGACATGTTATCAGTGCATTATCGGTGAATAAAGAGAAGCTGCACTTGTCACTTAACCCTTTACGTCCTAGTGTCGCAGATTCGTGACATACCGAAAAACTTCTATCGAGCGAGTCACGAAATGCGCTCGGCCTTTGATGCCGTCTGTCAAACACTCATGGGGGACGTAGTTTTCATTGTGACAAGTCTAGCACTATCTCGTGTAGTGTATTTTAAGCTAGAACCACTTAATTTGTATCTGATTGGAGAGACGGCAATTGCGTGAAAGAGCGCTCACTTCGTTTATTCTCGCCTGGCTGACGCAAGTCCTATTATCCTTAATTTTTGTTTATTCAGAGCGCACGCGCTCAAGACGTGGCACATTACTTGTTGCCTAGTTCTGAAGTACGTTTTCCATTTCAAGGTCCTCGCTTTTGTGGCATGTGGAGAATACCCGAATACCCGAGAATAGAGATATTTGTGTGGTTTAACGTCCCAAAACCACCATATGTGATAATTTGAGATGCCGCAGCGGAGGGCTCCAGAAATGTTCTCCAACTGGCGTTATTTAACGTACACCAAAATCTGAGCACATGGGGCTACAGCTCTTTTGCCACCATTGAGAATGCAGCCACCGCAGCCGAGATTTGAACCCGCGACCTGCGGGTCAGCGGACGAGTACCTTAGCCACTACACCAATGCGGGGGGCGGAGAATACCCGATGTACATAAACGTATGCATTGAAGTTCTATTTTAAATGGTGTACCTCTAGAATCATTGAAAGGTTGCTATTTAAAGATTGAAAATGGAAAAAAATTATCTTCAGCAGTTCCATAGTTCAGGCATTAAACGATTAAATACACACTTGACGTACGTGCACTTATAATACCTGATTTCCTAATGTGAGCTGCCTCTTTTATTCCTCTTTTTTATTTCTGCACGCATGAGAAAGGTTGGGGGATCAATATGTGGAGTGCATTTACACTTGCCACAGTGATCTCCGCCTGTTGTCCACCTAAAAAGCAAGATGAACGCCTTAATTGTTTATTGCCATCTAAAAATGCTCACGTGCTCAAAAAACCAATATCGGAACACCGACCCGTCTGCCCAACGTGCTATTTGCCGCAGCTCACTGGTATCTTGTATATACCACGTGAGTTGCACAATCAGCGTAACGATCAGGATGTTTCTTCGTGCAAGGTTTCTTCTTTTCATTGGTCAGCATACGGCAAGTCTGAGCTAACTTACATGCTGCTGAAAACACCACTTTGACATCATACTTGTTAGCATTTATGAAAAAATGTATGTGAATCTGGGCATGTATGGCATCTTCCGTGGTCTTCGTCTGTTGTTTTCCTTTCACTGGTCATGTACCTTTTCTTTATGTCCTGTAAAATTGATCCACACACAACAATCAAAAGCAAGAGGCAAAACTTGCAGCGTCTAAACGTCTCATCTGGGGATACTGTCTGAGGTGGTGGGTATAGGTAGCATTTCGCTAGTGACGATTTCACACAAGACATCGCAATCCCCCTTTGATTACGTCTAGTGTATGCACTGCCATGACGCAGAAGGCTCTCCTTTCTCCTGGGGTTGTATATAGCAGACATTATCATCATTGATGGTTGGCTTGAGCTATAACAATATACTTGCTGTTGTTACTTGGTCTCGCAAAAGTAAACGTGTTTCAATGGTAAAAAAAAACACATGTGATTATCCCAATTATATTGTGAAGACGTGTGCTACTCAAATTGCGTAAAGCTACTAAGTAGTCGTCTGCATATTACAAAATACTAATGACAACCGAGTCAGCAACCAGAGCATTTACCCGCCACTCAACAGAGGCTAAAAATACGTCACGAAGTATCGGTGAAACTGATGACCCTAGGCAAGCTTACTTATTTTTACTTACCGTACATACCCTGTGCGTACTTTCTTGGTATATATCAAGGCATGTACTAACAAGCCCAACAAAGGGTCCTTCCGAAACGTTCCCACATGTGTCATGAACTGGAGTGGAGCCCGTGTACACTATAGGATTCAGAAGGCCTTGCAATGCGTGCAGCTTCATAGGATCACACGGAAGTGCTGTTTACATCGATACTGTATTTTTCCGCGCATAACTCGCCGCCCTTGTATATAATCCGCACCAATAACTGCAAAACGCAGGGAAATTTTTTTTTAAATTGTGCGTTGTCGTGACACTGACCTTTTTGAAATATCGCAAAACATTGCCAACCAAGAATTTGGGCTGTACAATGTTGTACAATCACGTATATCTCTCTGCCTTGCAGTGCCGCAGGTTCGAAAAAGAGCAGCATATGGGTCATAGGGACCATTTGCATCGTGCTTCTGGGACTTACCGCACTCGTCGTGTTCGTCTATCTGCTAGGTAGGAAGTTCTCGCTATCGCAGTATGATAGAATGCCTGACAGCGACACAAGAGGCGCGAGGCCTACGATTATTACGCAGGCAGATCACAGCGAAATCTCGAGAAGCAGTCTTAGCATAGAACCAACCATTGTGCTATATAACATCGTCCTTCTGTGAAGTAGGAAAGTGCAAAAAGCGAACGTACCCACTAACATGTGTCAAGCATTATGGGCACTTTGTTGATGGAAATGAAAACGATGCAGAATGAAGGCAAAGCCCTTTGCAATTAGTGGAAAGCTTTAAAGGGGCCCTGAAACACTTTTTCAAGCAACCACGGAATTAATTCAGTGGTAAAGCTTATTGCCTCACGAAATTCAACGCCGCAAAAATTTTAAGAACCCGTCCAGTACGAGTCGAGTTACAAAGGTTTGTCGCATGCTACCATTGCATTCTCTCTTCTCTCGTCCCGACGAAAGCGCTGGAAGCTATGCAGGGAAAGATGGCAGGGCCACAAAAAAAAAAAATCACGTGCGCCTTGTGACCTTGAGCACTTTTTTTTTCTTTGAATGCGTGGTTTTTTTCAGTGTGATCGCAGGTGCACGCGTGGACAAGTAGCTTCTCCTGCGGCGATCTTTGTAATGAGTGAGCGCGCCATTTTCAAGTCAGCCAATGGCTGATAGATGGGTTTGCTACGTGTGATTTTTTAACATATTGCGTGATTTGTCGAGAAAAGAGAAACAATTTTTAGGTGAATTTGATAATTTATTGTGAATTCCAGGCCACGTGCTGCGCTAAAATATTTGGCTCACGTGTTGTCCGGAGCCGCTACTACCGATCGGCAGCGTTTTCTGACCGTGCTCAAAAAGTGTTGCAGGGCCCACTTAAGGAACTTGCTCACTGCGCTATTCACATAGTGGGACACCTAGTTGTTACATAATTGCGACACATTAACGCAATTCGATGTCTGCGATGACTCCTTCACAAGGCCTATTCTGGAGGAGTTTCGAGCACCGGCACGGTCTTTGCAGAACAGTCGAGTGCCACTCAGAAGTTCAAAATTCCACTCAAACTTTGCTATCACCATCTGGCGCTGCATTAAGGTGTTGACTAATTTCACTTCTACAGCAGCGTGCGAATGGTACGGACGCGTAGCAAGGACGCTTTTCAGAATATACTCGCTGAGGCCAAGGTTACCTTACTTACCTTATTTTACCCCTTTCATAGGGCGACACCATTCCGCCGACCAGAAGCACTGCGAAGGGAAAGTGTGAGGTATAAGAGGCGCGTTTGTAACGCATCTAGAGAGTGCGACAATGGCGAAGTAGATAGCATGCCCGAAATCTGTTCTTATGCACTGAGAGACGAAGTGTTCAACTCGACTTGAAGGAGCTTCTCTCCTTTGTCATTGTGTTGATTGCGCACATTTTCCGTGCCGTAAATACGTTACTCCAGCTTGGCGGAGCCCGGCATAAAGCACTTCGAGTTAAAAAGAGCAAAATAAATAGAGCCATTATCCACCCGCTGCTTGTTATTCAATCGCGTCACGTCGGGCAAGCAATCACGTTAACCTTCGTAATCCAGCATGGAAGAAACTGAAATGACAACGAGATACCATGCAGTGCGAATCGCGTAACGAGTGGGCTGTTAATTACTTCCAACCATTTACAAAGGGCTCATCCATGCTTCGTTTTGATTAAGAGCATCAACAAGTGTCCGCGATGCTTCACAGATGTTGAAAGAAAAAACAGGTCACTGGCCGATGTGGCCTGTGACCTGTTTTTCAACGATGCCATAAGCTGACCAGACGGTATTTCGTCGAACCCTCGTCTATACCTTACAGATGTGGAGCGTGTACAGCACTTCGGTGCAACATGACGAATATAGTTTAATAAATGCTTCCTAACGTAACAAAAATATGATTCACAGCGTAGCAGGTGCTTGGCATGTGTTCTATTGGTTGCTTTAAGAGAATTCACAATTGGCTAAAAAATGCAATTTTGTCAGCTTTGGCTGTGCCTGCTTCGCGCAGGCCTGGTGTTTTTACCCGTGGTCCTCGCCAGTATCCCCCTCCCCCTTGATGGTCTGCTTTTATTGATTGCCTGCTTTCTTCGCTAGGCTCCGAAGCGGTGGATGATACCGTCACTGAAGAGCTGCTCAGGGCTGGTGGTGGTGGTGGGGGTGGTGGCGGCGGCGGGGGTGGCGGTGGCCCTGTCGCACCTCCCCCAGTAGTGACCCCGAGTCCTGCAACGCCACCGGGCCCTGTGAGTAGGCGCATTCATAATGTCTCTTTTTTCCTAACTGTGCGCAATGACGGTTCCATTTCGCCCCGAGATCGGGCTAGAGGTGGTAGCTCCGTCACCGCTCCTGTATGTATAGGCGGCTGGTGGCACACAAAGCGTACGGCGCGGCGCGTTTTTGTAAGCGACGCGAGCCGAATGTCGGCGAAGAAAATGCGTCGATTCCAGCCTACTTTTAGTATATATGTCGTCCATTGCTGACTGGAGGCATAAAGCTCTTCTGACGTTACTGTTGTGAGACAAACGCCATCTCCCATTGAGAAAGATGTTTACGCTTGGCGACTGCTGTGCTTTTGCACTGTGTCACGTTTTTTGCGCCTGCCCTTGCCCGCTCGTTGACGCCAAATGAACCCAGAGAGCACCACACCAGACGCCGAGTATATTGTCGAGGTGACTGGACACTCTGCGGGGCTATGTAGAGGTTGTGTTCGACCTACCACGCACTGCTGCAATGCGACTTAGCTTCATGCATACTGACCTTGATTACTAAAAAGCATAAATAAATAGATCTTATATTCTTCAGCGATAAACTATAACAGTCGTGAATACGCATCCACGTTTGTTTTTATTGAGTTCTTCACGAGGTGAACGTAGGACAGCTGATAAGTTTTTTTCGGGAAGCTACTTTGCTGACATCGCTTTGACGCACTTGTTCTTACTCCATTAACAGTATGAAAAATTTGGAGTTCTTGAGCTAGAACCCAGAAATTCTTATTACTTGTTTTATTTGAATCAGTCTCAAGTTTTTGTTCACGTACAAGGTGGTTTTTAGCTCATAAATAACGACGCTGACTCTGACACCTAAATGTCTGTGAAACGACGTCGTTAACGCTATCGTGTTAAAAGGTAATAGTTAAGCATGCAGCGTTCTCCGATTGATTATCAACGTGACACTGATGCAACAGAAGTTGGATAGTTTGATGATAAATTTTTTTGTTTTCCCACCTCTCCCGGAGGAAACTGCCAGACTTCAAATAAACTTCATTCATTCATTCATTCATTCATTTATTCATTCATTCATTCATTCATTCATTCTCAAACGAACAATGTCTTCTATTTTCGTCAGTCTATAACAACGTCACAAAAGTGCTCAATATAACGTCAAAAATGTATATAGGTGGAGCTTCGCTTGAAATTATTTGACATGAATGTGAGACATGTTACTTAGATTAATATTGACCTAAATGTGCGAATCTTCGGGCAAGTTGGTGGTCCATTATCAAATCAAATCAAATCCAATTTATTCACCTTTCGAACAAAGAAAAGATAGGAGCTGCCACAAAAAGCTACTACAGTGAGTAGCTTGACAAGGCGGCAGCCCTTCTTGAGTAGGACAGCATCAGGCAGTAATAGGACAAATAATAATAACAGATTGCAAAGGTACACAAGAGCTTTTGACACATGTTAGCGGAAACTGTAGAACATTGGTGTAACAACACAAGAAAAAAACTCGAGCGTGAAAAAGTTTTGGCTAGGTGAAAAAAGTATGAAAAAACAACAAATTGAGGTAATCCAACGCGCACCTTGACAGGATGTGTACAAATAATGGTTATATTATTATATACAACATTTTGACCGATTTACATACATATATCGCGGAGCTCTTTCATTGATAACTTTTCATTATCGACGCCATTTGTTCTCTGCAACCCGTTTAACAGTAATGGTAGCTTGTAACGAACCATTTAACTAATATAGCATCTTACTGCGCAAGAAAAGCAAGGACAAGACAAAAAGCGCTGATCTGTGTTTATTTCTATATTTTGCTCTTTCTTTAGCTGCTACAGGCTATTATTTTGACCATCTGAATTATTTAGAGTGAACCCCAATCTAAGCACATGGGTATGTCTGCACACATTTTGTTCAATCTTAAATTGTGCAAGACAACTCAACTTTAATCACCTCCACTTGATTCCATATGTTCTTCATTCAACGGATAATTTAAGTACAGAAATGCAAGAATTTACTCGACAGAAATACTTGTCCGCATTAAAACCATGACCGTGTCATAGAAGGTTATCTTAAGCAAAATTAAACCTCATTGCACAACCGATAAGCAACATCGCCGCAGTTAGACACACAATGGTAATGCAATTTCTTTTTCTCACTGAAGCGCTAACACGCTGCACCCACGCAATATTTAACACTTTTCGTGTTTGGCACCACGCCAATTGCACTCACAAAGTGGCGCACCGAAATGGTACTGGCTACAATACGCTGCGTTCTCGGCAAGTGTATGAACTCATCTTATTGCAGTGCGTATACAGCCGAACAAGGCCAAATGTGTCTGTACACTCTGCTAGGCAAATGCACAAGCTTAGATTAAGCTTTGGCTAACTGAGTGGAACAAACCACCCTTTAAGAATGAGCATGGCGTTGCGCGCACATGGTACACTCATGTGTCCAGCAAACTAAGCAATAATCAATTCATGCTAGGCGCGCTTCAGTCAGTGGCCACGAGGTGGTGTTACGAAGGCGCACCGCCGACGAGGTTACAAAGGGCGCCACGAAACTCGCCGCTTACAAGGACACCGGCCGCGCCGATAGGGAAAAGGCTCGAAGCAACAAGAGGCATCTCTGACGCTCGCATACGTCGGCTTCTTTCTGACTCAAAGGACAACTTCTGGCAACGCGCCGCTTGGCTTTTTTATAGGCGCCGGGTGGATCTTTGCGCCACCAGCGCCCAACCACAAGCGCCGCTGGCCGTGATTTCAGAATCCTCCAATGGGGCCACTGGGCCACGTCATGCTCATCAAATCCGGAGACGCTGCGCGTGGTTGCACCCACTGACAAGTGACGTTGCCACGCATTGCGTAAGGCTCGCCAGACTGGAAGGCGCCGGTTGCTTCAACGGGCTCGTGGGCTTAGGGAGCTCGCTGTGCGTTGCGTGACAGACCGGCGCCGCCACTTGATGACGTCGTTGAGTTGATCGCTTCAGGCGGGCTCGATCGGTGGCCTTGACACAGATTGCTTTTGCAGATGCATTGACGTTTGGTGTGGACTCTCAGGCGTAACACCGCCGCCAGACAATGCGCCGGAAAGACAAGCTGCTTGCACGTGGCTCGGATGTCGGGCATGGTCGTTCACCAGGTCCCTGCAGGTTTGCCTCCAGGACCATGGGGAGAATGTAGCCTTAGGTTCAGTTCCGTGAACACATCCCCTCCTTGAGGACGGATCCCAGCTCCACTGCTTGTCGCCACAAATTGTCGGCCAGCTTCACTCGTCTCTTCTGACGATTTTCGGTAAGAGCACTTGTCGATGGTTCTGCAACTTGTCAAGAACTGTTCGACAACACACAACACAAGGCACAAGCAAGTGCCCTCGGTTGCCCGGCAGAACACCAGACAGAGCATAGTACAGCATATTGCCGCGACAGGTTAGCCACGTCCAAGTAGCCGCCGCAATCATCATGGCATGAGCACCAGCACGACCCGGCTGGCATGCGTCACGCGTTCGGGCGCTCCAACAACAAGGAAGAGGAAGTTAGTTGAATCTGTGCCTCTCGTCTACTCGGACTCGACGGCCATAGTCATTAGACTTGTGGGCACAAGTTCGCCCTAATAAAGCTGCTTGTTTTTTAGCCTGTCTGCCTCAGCATCGCTACATTTCTGGTGGAGTTGCTGGGTTATGAATCGAAGCCCCGCGAGCTCAAGACAGCGTAGCCCCGACGACCACCGTATCAACCCCGTGGAATTGACTCCTGTACACCAGAAGGCAAGTCGCCGTCTACGAGGTGACTCACCTGAGTTCGGTCCTCTTCACTTCACACCAAGGGGAATTCAAACTATGGATGCCACCACTATGACTACCCAGGTAACACCGGCACAAGTGTTCATTAGCCAACCGCACCAGCCGCCAGTATTCCACGGCGACTCGTACGAGGATGTTGAAGATTGGCTGGACCTGTTCGAGAGTGTGGCGCGCTTGAATGGATGGGACGAAAGAGAGAAGCTCCGTCGCGTATACTTCCCTGGAAGACTTCGCAAAGACATGGTTTGAGAACCATGAAACCTCGTTGTCTACCTGGGAGGTATTTCGACGACAAGCGGTGGCTACGTTCGCGAACGTAGACCGAAAAGAAAAAGCGGAAGCTGCTCTTCAATCCAGGAACTAGCTCACAAGCGAGAGTGCTGCCATGTACATTGAGGACATGGTCCGTCTGTTCAAGCGTGCGGATTACAACATGGCTGAAGATAAGAAGGTGCGCCATCTAATGCGCGGAGTGAAGCAAGAGCTGTTCGCCGTTCTCGTCCGCGACCCTCCAAGCACTGTTGCTGAGTTTTATTCGGAAGCGACGGCCATCGAAAGAACACTAGAACAGCGCGCTCGGCTGTACAACTGGAATGTTAACTGCGCATCTGCACAGCTATTCTCTGGAGGCGTGCGAAACGACGTTGAAGCCCTGCGAGAGCTCATTAGATCAGTTGTTCGGGAAGAACTGACCAGACTTCAACTGCACTATCTGTTACAGACGTTGTTCGTGACGAACTGAGGCAGGTCATACGAGAACCAGAGCGTGAGCTGCAGCCAGTTCGACCTATCCGAACGTACTCTGAAGTTCTCCGACAACCCACAGTACACAACAATGCAGCAGTTGCGATGGCGGCGACTCCTCTCCCATCTACAGCACGCAGCGTACCTCGTCCACGGGAACCAACGGCTACCTATCTGCTCCCAGGAGCACGTAGCACGCATCACTATGCGGAGCCTAGGCCCAAGAAAAGTGACGTCTGGCGTGATCACGAGCGCAGGCCTCTTTGTTTCCATTGTGGCGAAGCGGGTCATTTGTACAGATTCTGCCCTTACCGACAGGCTGGATTAAGAGGCTTCCCGTCGTATGCACCGTGCCCCCGAAACGGCGAACGACCAGCGGAGATTGAGGAGTACTTGTTTACGCGCCAAAACTCGCCACCCCTACGCCAACGTCGGTCACGGTCACCATCGCCTATGCGCTACCGGTCATCCAGCCCACGTGCACCTTCAAGGCAGCCTGGTCATCGCTCTCCAAGTCCACTCCCGGAAAACTGAAGCAAGCGACCTGTGGAGGTGAGGCCGCTGATAACATCAATTACGAAGATCCTCCAATATGGCTTGAGGGCGACGACGGTGTATTTCCGGTAAATGGGTGCAACCACGAAAGCGTTACTTCAGATTTGCGGTTGAGAATAGAAGGATGGGAGCTGAATGCCTTAGTCGACACCGGTGCTGATTATTTAGTGATAAGTCACAAGAGTGTGAAAGAGCTAAACAAAGTTGTGACACAGTGGAGTGGATCGCAGATACGCACGACAGGTGGTCACATTATTACGCCTCTTGGCAGATGCACCGCAAGACTTGAAATACGGGGCTTTATTTACGTTGCCGATTTCATTGTGCTACCAGAATGTTCAAGAGACCTCATTATAGGAATGGATTTTTTGTGAGATAATGGCGCCGTAATTAACCTGCGTAGGTCCAGCGTGTCGTTTTCGACTGAACGAGCTATACCTGTAGAGGAATCTGAGGGACGCCTAACTGCTCTACGCGTTGTTCATGATGACGTAACTGTGCCACCACGCTGCAGCATAATGGTGCTCGTAGAGAATGATGCATCTTACAACCGCGAAGGCATAGCGGATACAAACGTAGGACTGTTTTTGAAAAAAGGTTTCTGCGTAGCTCGGGGTCTTGTTCACCTGACGAATGGCCGTGCAGATGTCCTACTTACGAATTTCTCCAATGAACTTCATCACCTCGCTCAAGGCACGGCTATTGCCTATTTACACGACTTCTGTATGGCGACAGAACTATGCAGCTTAACCACGTCCACCACTAGACCAGTGGCCTGCAACATCGACACATCCGTGACCGTCAACCAGAGCCTTCCGGACAGTCAAAAGAAACAGATTTACGCCTTAGTAAAAGAATTGTCTGATTGCTTTTCAATTGCCTCGAAGGTCCAGCGCACGTCAATTACAAAACACAGAATTATAACGCAAGACGACACGAGGCCTATATGCCAGCATCCATATCGAGTGTCACAAAAGAACGGGAAATCATTAAGAAGCAAGTGGAGGAAATGCTTTCGGATGATGTCATCCAGCCTTCGTATAGTCCATGGGCGTCCCCCGTAGTGCTCGTTAAGAAGAAAGACAACACGCTTAGATTCTGTGTCGACTACCGAAAACTCAACAGTGTAACTAAACGAGATGTCTACCCCTTGCCACGTATTGACGATACACTAGATCGGCTGCGATCCGCAAAGTTTTTCTCCTCCTTGGATCTGAAACGCGGATATTGGCAAATAGAGGTAGACGAGCGGGACCGTGAAAAAACTGCATTCGTAAAACCAGATGGCCTCTACGAATTCAAAGCGCTTCCATTCGGCCTCTGTTCCGCGCCAGCGACGTTCCAGCGAATGATGCACACTGTCCTCGCGGGATTGAAATGGCAGTCATGCCTAGTGTATTTGGATGACGTGGTGGTATTCTCTGCAACGTTCGACAAACATCTAGAGCGACTGCGCACTGTATTACAAGCCATCCGGTCAGCAAACTTGACAATCAAACCCGAAAAATGCCACTTCTGCTTCGAAGAGCTGAGATTCCTTGGACATGTCATTAGTTCTGACGGTGTTCGTCCTGATCCAGAAAAGACAGCCGCTGTTCAGAGGTTCCCAACACCCAAAGACAAAAAGTCAGTGCGTCGAATTTTGGGTTTATGTGCCTACTATAGGCGATTTGTGGAAAACTTCTCAAAGATTGCGGAACCTCTTACAAAACTAACGAAAAACGACGTGCCCTTCACATGGGAAAGCGAACAACAGAAAGCTTTTGATGAATTAAGAAAACGGCTACAGGGTTCACCAATACTTGCCCATTTTGATTAGACAGCCGACACTGAAGTCCATACCGATGCCAGCAATGTCGGCCTCGGCGCCATCCTGGTCCAGTGGCAAAATGGTCAAGAGAAAGTGTTAGCCTATGCCAGCCGCAAACTCTCAAAAGCTGAGGCAAACTACTCTGCTACTGAAAAAGAGTGCCTCGCAGTCATCTGGGCAATAAATAAGTTTCGACCCTACCTTTATGGTAGACCGTTCAGAGCTGTCAGTGACCACCATGCTCTATGCTGGCTAGCAAATCTCAAGGATCCGTCAGGTCGACTAGCCAGATGGAGCCTTAGGCTGCAGGAGTATGACATCACGGCCGTATACAAATCTGGAAGGATACACAGTGATGCCGACTGCCTGTCACGCTCTCCCGTCGATCCAAGTGTACCTGAAGAGGAAGACTTCCCGTTTCTAGGCGTTGTCGACGCATCCGAAATCGCTCAACAACAACGAGATGACCCGGATTTGCTGGCGCTTATACAACACCTGTAGGGTCTCGACGTTCAAGTACCTCGCATATTCTCCAGAGGGCTCTCCACGTTCTGCCTTCGAGGAAGTGTCCTTTACAGGAGGAACTTTGAACCTAATGGCGAAACGTTTTTACTAGTCGTGCGACAGGAAATTCTGCATGCATGCCACGATGAGCCAACATCCGGCCACATGAGTGGGAGCCGAACATTCGCCAGGATTCGGCTGAAGTACTATTGGCCTAAGTTGCTCGCATCAGTGCAGCGCTACGTGAAAACTTGTCGTCAATGTCAACGGCGCAAAACTCCAGCCGTAAAACCAGCCGGCCTTCTCCATCCAATAGACCCTCCGGATGCCCCATTCCAACTAGTCGGCATGGACTTCCTAGGACCTTTCCCGACATCATGTGCAGGCAAGAAATGGATTGTGGTAGCTACGCACTATCTGACCCGTTATGCTGAGACTGACTCTCTGTACAGTGCGACAGCTGCCGAAGTCGCCAAGTTCTTTGTGAACAACATAGTGCATGCTCAGACATGGTGCGCCCATCGTCGTTATTACAGATCGGGGCAGATCATTTACTGCAGACCTTATGCAATGTCTGATGCGCATGACAAATACCGATCACAGAAGAACAACGGCGTATCACCCTCAGTCGAATGGCTTAACCGAACGCCTCAACAGAACTCTGACCGACATGCTATCAATTTATGTCGATGTTGAACATAAACAGTGGGATGAAATATTACCCTACGTAACATTCGCATGTAATACCGCCGTTCAAGAAACAACCCACGTTGCCCCTTTCGAACTAGTATTCGGCCGAAGAGTGACCACCCCACTGAATGCCATGTTACCACTACCGGACGAAAACAGCTATCCACCTGACTTAGATGACTTCTTGCAACGAGCCGAAGAAGCACGACAAATGGCAAGATACCGAATACGCCGTCAACAGCGCGTCGACTCTAGTCGGTACAACAAGCGACGCAGTGACGCACTTTATCATCCCGGTGACAAAGTGTGGATATGGATCCTAGTGCGCCGCCGCGGACTCTCTGAAAAGCTTCTTTGTCGATACTTCGGCCCTTATGAAGTACTCAACCGTATCAGCGACGTCACTTATGAAGTCAGATCGGCGGGACACGTGAGCTCAAGACGCCGCAATACCACGGAAGTGGTACACGTAGTCCGCATGAAGCCCTATCATGACAGATCGTCGGAAAACGAGTGAGAGGGCGCATGTATCATTTTACTCTCTCAAGCATCGGGACGATGCGTCTGAGGAGGGGGATAATGCCGCGACAGGTTAGCCACGTCCAAGTAGCCGCCGCAATCATCATGGCAAGAGCACCAGCAAGACCCGGCTGGCATGCGTCACGCGTTCGGGCGCTCCAACAACGAGGAAGAGGAAGTTTGTTGAATCTGTGCCTCTCGTCTACTCGGACTCGACGACCATAGTCATTAGAATTGTGGGCACAAGTTCGCCCTAATAAAGTTGCTTGTTTTTTAGCCTGTCTGCCTCAGCATCGCTACAATATACTTAGCTACGTGTCTATTGGAATTTCGTTCCCCCTACATCACTGAGAGGCACATGAGGTACACAAGTCTCTTAAAACGAGAACTCAAATTTTTACACGTACAACAACGTAAGGAAAGAAAATACAACGTATAGTTGGCCCCTTGAGATCACTCTGGACGAGAACGCTCAGCTAAGGCCGTGATGAGGATAAAATTTTGCCCCGAACCACCAGCAAGAGACCGAAAGGTGGAGAAGGTACTAACTAAAACGCACGGCTCAATGCGTCTGCATTAGCGTTTAGCTTTACTTTTTTGTAGCGAACGTCAAAGTTGTGCTGTTGGAGTATCATGCTCCACCTCAGCTGGCCGGCCAATTTTAAGCGACATGTTATTTAACCATGTTAGAGGACAGTGGTCCGTTTCGACCACAAACCTCGAACCGGAGACATAACAGGCTAGCTTTTGAACAGCCCACACGAGGCAAGCGCATCAGTGTAACTATGATATAGGAGTCCTGATTTCTCAAAAAAGAAACATTCCCTTCTTTCTTCACAATCCTACGCTTTCCATTAGCGCTTTATACGAGAAATCCTCACGCTGCTCTCGAATGAGCGTTTCTCGATAAACCCTCGACAGCTCACTCCAACTTTCCGCAACAGGCGAGTGTGTTGCAACCGTCTCGCTCTGACTCAATGGCGCCATGTCTCCTCCACGTACAGAGACCGCGCCAGTCGTTTCGGCGACGGGCCACTCGAGTGACTGCTCAAATGACTCACACGAACAATTTCCTGTCTGAGGTTCCGTCGACTCGCCGCCAAGGTAACGCAGATAAGCAGCTTTGCAGGTGGTGCTTGACCACAGTGAACAAGATCAAAATTCCTGCGAAAGCTTCCACGCTTGCGATCACGTGAGGGACCTGTACTCTAAGTTGGAGAAGAACGTTTTACCCTGCTCTTTGAGAAGCTGCTCTGAGTCATTAGAAAATAGATAAGGTAAACGATCGGGAAGCGTGGCAGACACACCAGCTTCGGTGCGAATATCACAGTATGGGCCTTCAATGACAACTTTAGCGATTGGTAAGCAAGCACTCTGCTCCTCGGCGACTTGTCTGATCCACGCGCATTCTCCTGTAAAGTCCTCCGGAATCGGGAAGCGTGGCAGACACACCAGCTTCGGTGCGAATATTACAGTATGGGCCTTCAATGACAACTTTAGCGATTGGTAAGCAAGCACTCTGCTCCTCGGCGACTTGTCTGATCCACGCGCATTCTCCTGTAAAGTCCTCCGGAGACACAAACGAAGAATGGACAACGTCCATGGTTGCCGCTGAGTCTTGAAGTGCTCGACACGTTTTCCCATTCACACTAATTTCTTGGAGATACGGCTCTAACAACCGCATGTTCTTTTCCGATTCTCTAATTGTTGCGAAAGCAAACTTTTGCTTACAGTTTATCGCGATGTGCCCTTCCTTTTTGCAGTTGTAGCAGATTAGTGGCTTCCGTGATTCAAACGCCCGTGTGGTATCAGTGCGCTGTTTAGGAACTTCACTCGATTTCTCCGCTTCCGTATACCCTTCCCCTACAGTGCCTTTCGTAAGAAACGGGTCCTTCCTGAAAGTACGGTGCGGAGCGGGTTTCCACTAATCAGGTTTCTTTGAAAAACCCTCTTTGCTTTCATCCTTTTCAACGCGCACTGCCCTGCTATGCAACTTTCGGTGAGTATAATACTCCTCAGCTAACTCTGCTGCCTTGTTTAACTGTACTTCACCAAGTTTGTCCTGCAGCCAAAGCTTGACACACTCCTCGATGCAGCGGTAGAATTGCTCCAATGCAATGCACTCTACTACTTTATCGCGATCGTCATAAACACCTTCGCCCTTGAGCCATTCAATTAAATCGGTTTTAAGATGAAACGCGAAGTTAACGTGTGACTCATTGCCCTTTTTTGCGTACCGGAACCTTTGCCGGGAAGCTTCGGGTGACAACTTATGACATCTCAAGAGAACTTCCTTACCTTCGTCATAGCAATCGAACGCTTCCCTCGACAAGCACGTTATCACGTCGGACACTTCAACGCGACGAAGAGCTAACAGGTTCTGCGCCCAAAGAGACTGCTCCAAAGCATTTCGCTCACAGACGTGTTTAAGCTTGACGAGATACTTCGCCACGTCCTCGCTTACTACGAACAGTGGCAGTTGGTCCCGGATTCATATCCCCAGACCTGAACTGTCGCAGAAGCTACGCTAGGCGCCTGCGAACACTGCAGGATTGCCAATTCTATCTGTTTCAACTCGAAGCGCTCCTGTCTCTCCGCTTCCTCACGCTCGCGACGTTCTCGCCTTTCAGCTTGTTTGCGTTCGCGAACTTCTACTTCTCGACTTTCATCCTTCTCGCAGCGTGCTTTCATATCCGCCCTGGTCTTATCGACTTCCTCAGCCGACACTTCTTCATCCTTCATTATCTCAAGGACCGCTTGCTTTCGTTCCGCACGGCCCAAAGTAATGCCAAGTTCCTCACAAATTTGGATGAGTTCCTTCACTTTAAAGTTCTCCATCGTTCACACTAGCCTCTTGCTGTTTGCCCCTGTTAAGAATTTACTTGCCGTACCCACAATAAGTCTACTAGCAAGACATGCAAGCAATTTTTAACACTGCCTTGTTTACACCTTCCGCGTTACTTCGGGTTTCAAAGCGCTCTGACCTGGCTTGAAACGATCAAAGCTCACTCACCAATGCTTCACACAGACCTCCTCTAACTACCCAAACCTGTGCAAGAGTACTCTGGTGAACTGAGGAGAAAACATCAGGCGCTCACCGCATCGATGTCGCAAACGCCGGCCAATCCCGCAGCTGCCATCCACTATTACGAAGCCACACCGCCGACGAGGTTAAGAAGGGCGCCACGAAACTTACTGCTTACAAGGACTCTGCTCCTTTTTCGCTGTCGGCGTGGCCGACAACGAAAAAGCTCGAAGCAACGATAGGCCTCTCTCATGCTCGCACACATTGGCTTCACTCTGACACATGGGTCAACTGCAGGCGATGCGCAGCTTGAGTTTTTTTATAGGTACCGGGTAGATCTTAGCGCCACCAACGTCCAACCAGAAGCGCCGCTTGCCATGATGTCAGAATCCTCTAATGAGGCCCGCCGCTGGGCCGCGTCATGCTCCTCAAATCCGGAGCCGCTGCGCGTGGTTGCACCCAAGGACGAGGGATGTTGCTATGCATTGCGTAAGACTGTCCAGACTGGAAGGCGCCGATTGCTTCAACGGGCTCGTGGGCTGAGGGAGCTTGCTGTGCGTTGCGTGACAGGCTGGCGCCGCCGCTTGATGACGTCGTTGAGTTGATCGCTTCAGGCGGGCTCGATTGCTGGCCTTGACAGAGATTGCCTTTGCAGAGGCATTGACGTTCGGTGTGGACTCCCAGGCGTAACAGCGGCGACTTCGCTCGACCTGGGGACAAATACGAGAACCTTCGTTAGGTCAACTACGCATCGCAGACGCGCAGACATCCGCTGTTCTCTGCATCAAAATGCCGCTCTTCTGTTTTACAGGAAGGCTGTTTAGGGTGCCTTGTGCCCTCATTGTCGTCGAAGTAGTATTAGTAGTAGTAAGAGGAGGAGGACGAGGGTGAGGAGGGGCATTATTAGTAGGCGCCAGGAAAGTCATGTGACCAGAGAAAAAGTGTATGTAGTAGTAAGTAAAAGTAAATGATAAGAATCATGATTATTATGTTAAATGACGGTGATGATAGTTTGAAATAAAAATGAATTACTCAATCTTTTTGATTACTGCGTCAGCATATTGTGTCATTATTCCGCGTGATAAAGTTCAGGCCTAATTATGTGAAAACACCGGGAAAGGTTTTAGGCAAACTAAATATTCAATCGGTCGTAAGAAAAGGCGTCTGCGGCACGCGGGGTCACCGGACATTTGTATCGGTATCTCGAAAAGCATCATCCAGCCACAGACAAAAACGTTTGTGTTCGTGGATTATCCACCGTGGAAAAGTTTTAAAAGATGATGAATTCCGAAATCATGCCACAGGGAAACTTATCTCCGGTAGTTATGCAGAATACACGTGAGAACTGCAGTAATGTTGCCTTGTTCGATCGCTACACTGCAAGAAGGCACCACGCATGCAGAACCTCACGTTCATTTCTCCGGCAATCCTGAAACTTGTGTTTTATAACCAAGCTGTTTCGCACCATTTCCGTGTCTTCTCTAGAATCCACCAGCTACGCCACCCACCCGTGAGAGCACTGCGAGACCTCAGCCGCCACCTGTGACCCCTGGTCCAGCGGTGCCGACTTCTCCACCAGTGGGTGAGTCGGTAAAAAAAAAAAATTGGCCCCGGATCCGCATGTTACACCACAACTTTCGTCGAAAGACGATAGTCCTGCGTCCGGAGAGGGTGAACAAAAGATTTATTTGATGTTGCGAGAAAATCGGTGAATGGTATTTCGGAGGCGCTGCGTTAAAGTGCCTCGAGTGTGCAGCGGAGGCGAACGAGCACCATGTGGCAGTTATCTTCGAAAACGAAGGAAGGCTTGCGTACTTGCGGAGAAAGATGCGTGCCATTGTCAGAGGCGATAAGGTGAAGAAGGAAAAGTGACGGACAGGTGCCACCACCGTGCCGTTTTAGCAAAGCGTTGGTAACACTTGCCTTTTTGAGCATCGCGTTGCACTCTCAGCGCAGCGTGTTTAACGCTACGGTCCTAGGAATTACTTGTGTGTGCCTTCTCTAGTATAAAGGCACACGTAGAAAACATCGGTATGTTGTTATGGTACCTCAGGTATGCGCAATGCTTGCTTTTTATTTGACAATCGCACAAGTATGAATGCTAAATGTTGAGCAATATTGGTGGGCGCTGCGGATGGGGTCGGCCGTTTGAGGTATCGTTAAGGGTGGACAAACAGGCCAATGTAAAGACAGACAGACAGACAGACAGGACAAAAGTTTTCCGTCGAAGGTCCCCAAGAAAGACTATTGTCTTCAAAAAAACACACGTCACAATGAAGGCTGTGTAGGGTAGCGAAAACCGTTCTTCAAGCACAACCACTGCTATAAGGGGTGCTGACAGGAAAATTTTTATTGTCGTTTTCACACAAAGGTAATTGATGCCGAGGTCCACCAAGACTTTAGTGACGTGTTTCTGTCACGGATATTACGCATTGATAAAATGAATTCCAATAGATGAGAAAGAAAAAAAACTAGTAGAAAGCTCCCCACCAGAATTCGAACCTAAGACTTCCTGGCCGCGGCAATGCGTTCCCGGCTCTCCAAGAACAAAGCAGCCGAAGCATATGCACTTCTCTACAAAAAAGCGCCTAATCTAGCTTCCGCTTGCACCGATGACGTTTCGCCAGCGACTGCTTCGAGCGCGATAGCGTGACTAGTCTGCAGAAAGGCTGTGATGTCGACGGTCCAATGTCATGCCTTGGCGGAGATGGACTGAACGTCTTGAGGAACTGGGCTATTCAATCTGTGCAGAAAAAAAAATATTGCACTCGATCTATTTAATCCTCCTAGTGTTCTTTTCTATTCAGCGCAATCGTTCCTGCATAGAGAGAGGCTGAGATCTTCGAAACGTGGGATGCCTGCTTGCGTTCGCGGCTCAAGCAACAAAGCTCTGCCGGTCGTGTCGCCGAAGCGTAGTTGTAGCGTATGCATGAGCACAGGAGTATGTTAAAGTGGTATCGACACCGCATTTCGAAGGCGAGTTTACAATCCTTCTGCGGGCAAATCTTCTCCATAGAGAAACAGCTCTTACTGTATAAGGGTCAGCAAATGCTACGACATTTTATTTATATATTACAATAAATTTTCCGGTCACCCAAGTACTGATGTCGATACTGGCTGAACGTCAGGCAATCGTACTGTCTATGGTGACTTCACGCAGCATTCTGGGGTGTTGAAGTGACGCCAGGTACATAAGCTTCCAGAATGGCCACTTGTGCACCACCAAAACGTCCGAATTGGTCTTTCACACTCAACACGGTGCACTTCAACACAGTACACTCGGCACACTTAATTGCGGTAATAGGTACTGCATGTCAAATTTGTGGCTGCGCTTTCAAGACATGGACACGCCCGCTATGCGTCCTGTCTCTTCCTTGGATATTTGGAAGAAAACAACTAAGTCCTTTCCAGAGCCTTCCCACATGTCTGGCTAATTCCTCGTCGGGACCGAGAGGTCAATCTTACTAGTCCGGTTATGATTGTACTGGACAGCCAGGACTTGAGAGATTTGATCGTGTGGCTTTACCATCCCTGGAAACCATTCACGCGAAATGGCAGGGCCAAGTGACCCACTACCCGAGCACATGCTAAAGCGTGCGTACTTTTTTCTTGCATGCCTTGTAAATAGCATCCATATCTGTTATGTTGTGCCATTTTTTGTTTGCGTCGATGAGTTTTAAGACAATGTCTGCAATTGTCCGCGCCTTCGAGAGCCCACCCCCGTCGTAGGTGTGCAGGACAGTAAACTCGTACGGTGTACGGTTTTCCTTTATCCTTCTCCTCTATTTTCGCTGGTTCCCAGCTATGCATGTACAAACTCGCCCAAACCAAAGCTTTGCTCGACACGCTCATTCGGTGCTATGACCACAGGGTACAGCAGGAACCTGAAAGAGCTTTTAAAAACATAGTGTAATAAACTTTTTCAGCACGCACTGGTGCTCATCGGGAGAGGGCTTGACGTTTAATTTGAAGTGAGAAAAGAACTAAAAATTTTCGTGATCAGTACCATCTAAATATTCAGTTAATACAGCGTAAAACTATGATCATGCGTGCTAGTCGTCTCGATAGAGATATGGCACTAGGTGTCAACGTGGGTGCCTTGACGTAAAACGCTGCTATAGTTGCCAAAAAAGCAATAGACATTGTACAAGCTCCGAGATATCACTACACAAAATTGGATCAGGGTTTTGGGAGGAAACAGCACAAAAAAATGAGAAGCCAGAAAAACACTTCAAATCATTTCAGTAGGATCAGACATGTTTTTGTGGGTTTTTTTGTATAAATTGAAAGGGCGCGTCGTCAAGACCCTGAAAAATGCACTCGTTCACGTGAGTGCACCCTGAAAGTGTAAATGTCGAGTGCTTTTAAGAAATAGTGTCCATTCCTATTGTATACTCATATCTCGCAAAGTGGCATGTAACCTTAGGTTGTACTTATGTGCCCTAATATTCGCAGTACGTACCCCAATGCGCAAGATATTGACATTTTCACAGTTCCTGGCTTGGTTGCTGATGCACAAGTGACCATTTTGAATGTTTGAGCCGACGGACAAGGCGCCAGTGTTAATATTTTGCTGCCTGACATCATCACAACTAGACACACTGGTGTGCAACATCATCAATATTGAAACAACCTGAAATCACGATAAGGGTAATGTCAGCAGATGCGCCACGTGAACGTCGACTTTAATGCCGAAATAAAGTCCTATCAGCATTCACTGATCTTCAGACTTGCTCAGAGCCGTCTCTAGAAAAAGGAGATTTGTTGGCTGAGTAAATTGAGCTTCACATATTGGTGTTGATATCATTTCTTTGAATACTGGCGTAGAATGCAGACAATTAATCTAAAGGGGACGCTAATTGTGCTTTTTCAGGTGTATGGATGCAATTGTTCTGAATAGAGTAACAGTTTTGATAAGAGTAAAGCGGGAGGGAAGACAGCTGGCCGCCAGCAGAGACTGAATCTGCAACTGTCACATCGCTATCGAAGCTATGTTTATTGCATTACAGCAATGGTAGTCCCCCCCTCTCTCTCTCCACGGTATATTTCTATATTAGGATCACTGCAATGTTAAGAAATTGAGTGTTTGTGGAGTCTTTCTACTACACAACAATAGTCATCTATTTCGCGTACTTTCCTCGCGTTATCGCCTCGCCGCGGTAGTCTAGTGGCTAAGGTACTCGGCAGCTGACCCGCAGGGCGCGGGTTCGTATCCCGGCTGCGGCGGCTGCATTTCCGATGGAGGAGGAAATGTTGTAGGCCCGTGTGCTGAGATTTGGGTGCACGTTAAATAACCCCAGGTGGTCTAAATTTCCGGAGCCCTCCACTACGGCGTCTCTCATAATCATATAGTGGTTTTGGGACGTTAAACCCCACATATCAATCATCAATCCTCGCGTTATCATCACGGTTCTGGTAGATCGTCGTCACGCAAGGCGTGCGCATTATCAGTGTGACATGCCATTCTCGACAGGAACGTGGCTGGCGCCGGGCTTTCAAGAAAGGAAACGTGAGCAAGTCAGACGACGATTAACGTTGTGCAGCGTAAACACTCTGCGAAAACTCGACTTTTTTTAGAGTGTATGCAATTTTTGTGAATGGTACAATAACGTACCTGCCTTCCTTCGCTTCATTATGTGCTGGTTTTTGTAAGGCTTTGGAAAGGGGTAAAAATGAGCGCTTAAAACTTTCCTGAACTTCATTCCAGAAGTCTAATATTGGGGCCTGCTACACTTTTCTAAGTAGACATTGGATGGGTTCACTGAAGAAGTTTATTTGTCTCTCGAATTTACCGCCGCATTTTTTTTTAATCCGTCCAGTACGCGTGGGGTTGCACTCTGCTTCCTCTCGTTCCGATGGAAGAGCTGGAGGCTAATCGGGGAGGGATGTCACGAGAAAAGGAAATACGTCACGCGCCTCGTGACCTTGAGCACGTGTTCTCTCTCTCTCTTTTTTTCTTCGAGTGCGCAGCTTTTAAGTGCGATTTCACGCGCACGCGTGGACAAGTCGCAGCCTCCCGCGGTGGCCCCAGTAACGAGGGTGCGCGCCATTTTTAAATAAGCCAATGGCTGATAATTTGCCTTCGACACAGCCGTTCTTTAGTGCGTAACATCCCTTCTCGAGAGGAGAGAAAGCGATTTTTAGCTGATGTTGAGAATTTATGGTAAATTCTAGGCCACATGCTGCGCTGTGATATTTCGTTGGCGTGTTCTCTGGAACCTCGACTACCGGTCAGCAGCGTTTTCTCATGCCAGAAAAGGGGTGCAGGGCCCCTTGAAGTGCTAGTGCCGCCCCATTGTGAAAAGTAATTTTGTATGGCGTACATATAAAGCGGCGGCGGTTAACAAAAAAATGTTTCTTGTGCGATAGAAACACTACGTGCTCATTCCATTAAACTGTATTATTAGTCAACATTAGCCGATATTTAGGCGAGTATTGCTGTTGCTGGCATTACATGTCTGGGAGCTCCTTACGTCTGACAAAGTTGACGGCTGAAATCACTGTGTATTGCCGTTCGTATATCTTACCAATTATACTTTTTTCGTATAGCAGCTTTCAGGTCCATTACGCTACAGTGGTAGATTATTTCCTGATTTAAACGCTGATCACATTTTTTTCGTACGTTAAGTAACCACCACTAACTGCTTCGGAAAGTTCAGTTTACAGATTGCCGCTCGCTTAATGCTAAAAAAAAACACGCTCATTGACGAAGTGAATAAGGACGATGAAGTGACGCACCAAGCAGCATACCGGAAATCGTGTGTGAAATCCCACAGTTTGATAAACGTTTCCACGCTCTCAGCCACGGGTCTGCTTGTCGACGTTGTCGTATTCCTGCAGCTTCTCGAGTTCTCCGCTCATCAGACTGGCGGCGTTGCCGCTGAGGCACTGCATGGAGTTGCGTCTTCCATGGCGGTGGCACGACTTCGGGGACAGCGCATAGAGTTAATATAAAGACGAATATACAGTCATTATAATACCTCTATGAGAGAGCGCGCCTATATACCAGCAACCACTGGTGGTATTATTCTGTGAGGGAGTTGATCGATGTGGTTGTTTTTTTGCGTGGCACCGCGCAGATGGCGCACCTGTGCAACATCTGATTAGAACACTAGCATATACAGTTACTCTACATCTGATGAGGTCATTCTGCCAGACGAGACAAAGTGATGAACCGTGAATTAATATTTCGTTATAGTAACATAGATTTCATTGAAGTAGGTGAGACATTAATTAGGCCAACGTAAAAATAAAGTTTCCTTTCGTTTTTTTTTTCGAGCTTTGTGGCACAAATTTCACCACCCCGTTATCAAGGGGACGCCTTATAGCATCCATCCATCCATCTATCGCTGTACACGCCTGACGATGGTTTACGGAGAGACATTTTAAGGCCTTGAGGTGCTTCGCTCATGAAATTCGGGAATACTTCTTCGCGACTTTAGCCTTTGCATAAAGGACTATGTCGCATATTACAATGTGGTTTTTTTTTCCAACCGCAGTACCCAGTTCACCACCAATACAGCCGCCACAGCCGCCACCACCGCCGGCACCACGCCCCATGCCAACGTTTCCGCCGGCGATAACGACTACTGAAACGGGTGAGTTGTTAAAAGAAAAGTAGGTCATGCGTCATGCAGCAGTGGTTTGCGACAGGTGTCTGGATCATCGTAGTGGCGAACAGACCTCTCACTTCCAACGCTTTTTCTTGTGCGAAAGCAATATTAATGAGAACTGAAAATGATGCCGGGGAAACTTTAGGGCGTGTTATTAGAAGTAATTGAAATGTAAAAGCGAAGAAAGAAAAGTTGACAAAGAGATCACTTGCCGCCGGCAGGGACAGAGTCGTACTGGCCATCCTGACGGCGCTGACTAACACACCCAGGTTTAAAAACACATATATAGTGGACGGGAGGATGACCGCCGCTTTAGCTCGGTTGATAGAGCATCGGACACGTTATCGGAAGGCCCCAGGATCGGTCATTGACGGTGGCAAAGGTTCTTTTCATCCACATTTTTTCTTCACAGTTACATGATATAAGTATACCATCACTATAGACTAACAACGTCGCCTGTACTTTTCTTGGTATCATTGTCTTTTAGTTCTTATTATCTTATTAATGTTCTCACTAATTTTGTGTCTAACAAAGTACAACGAGGGCTTAAATTTCTTCTTTCATTGTTATCGAGGCTAGCCGAGAGATTTCAGTTCAGCTGCCAGCTCTTAATAAGATCACGTGCTACGGGATGCCAATGCGCGGCAAACGCCTTCCACATCCACGTTCTTGCTACTAGCAGCACTAACACATCCAGGTTTACATGCGCATATATAGTTCATAACGTTCACGGGGGCTGACCCACCACTATGGCTCAGTTGGTTCAGCATTGGACACGCTGTTCGAAGGTCGCAGATTCGGAGCCTGCCAGCGGCAAGTTAATCTTGCTTCGCATTTACAGCTCAATTACTGCTTAAAAAACACGTGAAAATGAAATGAATGAAAATGTATTGATGGTGTGGTTCCCGGAATGGCCTGCCTTTTGGTCACCGTTTTTTCTGGTGTATCAGTGGGAAGTACACGCACAATTCATTATAACTAATCTTTTTTTTACGTGAAATTAAGTTCGCTATGTCTGAAGAGAGAGAGAGAGAGAGAGAGAGAGATAAAGATGCAAGGAAAGGCAGGGAGGTTAACCAGGCGCACATCCGGTTCGCTACCCTGCACTGGGGAAGGAATGAAGGGGAGAAAGGTTGCAGAGAGATTCGCTAGGTCTGAAAATTTGTTATATTGGTATATTCTCAGCACTATGGCCATGGCAAGACCATTATTTGTTTATTTCGTTATATCCAGGTTCGTTGTATCGATATTTGAGTGTAACTTATTCTTGAAAGGAAACATCAGAACGCTTCGGCCACAATTTTCATGAAAACATTGTGTGGTCATAAGCCTATTTTTTAGACAAAAACAGAACAGAGTAGAAGTATCGGGCAAGTTTTGCGTCAGCCTAGATGATTAGGAGGGAGGAAAGGAGGGCTGTCCTTATGCCACCGTGCTGACGCCTGTGAGCACAGTTGCAGATATAAGCGGATAACTCCGGCTTAGGCTGCTAAATACTTACAACGCTGGCGAAGGCCCTGCTTTAGAAAGGTCTGCAGCGAGGAATTGGTGCGGCACAGCAGAAAAGTGTTGGCGTTTGGTCTATAGTGCCTGTTCGCAACAGTTCCCGGTCATTCTTTTCATGCTGCTGTCCGTTCGCGTGACGTTTTCGCGTAAGCTGACTTGAGCGTGGCCTTATCGCTGAGCCCTTGCTTGTGTCTAGCCAACGCATGATGGGAACAAAGCACACTGACACAAACTGGCCTGCACTTGTTCGCCCAGTCACCACGACTCCGCCACCGCCGCTGCTGTGCTCGGTGGGCACGGTCGCGACAGCTGTCAAGACGCTCCTGCCTCCCGACGGCGAATGCGATATCCTGATCTACGCGCACGTTCAAGTTTACAACCAGTCAGTGCATGCAGTCATCAACAATATAAGCTTGACGACGTTCTTGGCTGTCTGTGCCATCTACAGTCGCACGACATGTGGCCTGTCTTTCTCCATGCGGTGAGTCAGCGTGCAGGTCGGTGGTTCGTCTCGCTATTACTACTGCCAGATCTTGATGATACAGTATGGTATGCAGATCGCTATTGTGTTTAAACGTTAAGATGCACTTAGGTGGACTTAAACATATAGGTGTTGGGGTAGGTGATAGGGGAAGGGAGGGGGGGGATCACGTACGTCACTCACTCCCTTCGCTGCCATGAACTCATCCACGAGCAGGTTTTTTTGCGATATTAATTATAAGGACAGTTTCGGCTTGTTTTTACCGTTGCCAACGCTGCCGTCATGCACCGTATATGTATACGTATCTATATATAGGAAAACGTAAGAAAGAAAAAAGTCACAGCTTTGCTGCAAAGGCGAAGCAATTAACGCGATACCAACAAATTGGTAGGTTACGCGCAGAATAGCAAGCAGATCGAAACGTTCCCAGCATTTCTCACGCACAAATGACGCACAAAACGAACTCACAGGTATGGATGAACAGAAATAAGAGCTTCAGTTGGTACTCTGCTGTGTCTTAAAAGCGCGCCCTTTTCGCAAGTGGAGGCTGTGCAACAATTCCAGTGACCTTTTGTGCCCCGTAACTACGACGAAATCGTTCCAGTGCACGCTGAACGGCAGCCAAGAGGTATGATTCTCCCCACCGGTAGATAGGGGCGCGCGAAAGATCGTCCACTTCCCTCCTTTCTGCGGGCAAAAGTAAGCGTGAGAGAGGAGAGTCGCCGCGCGCTCATGGCGCCATCTAGCTGATAATGCTGAAAATACGATCGCCCCCCCCCCCCCTAGACACCCGCCAACAGCGGCAAGTGGTAGATATAAATAGCTTGCCGTTTGAATGTTGAAGGAGTTGTCCTCGGCGGCTCAGTGGTTAACGCCTCGCATTCCCGACGCGGAGGTCC
The DNA here is from genome assembly GCA_013436015.1 of Rhipicephalus annulatus. Taxonomy (NCBI): domain Eukaryota; kingdom Metazoa; phylum Arthropoda; class Arachnida; order Ixodida; family Ixodidae; genus Rhipicephalus; species Rhipicephalus annulatus. The sequence continues at coordinate 410,752 of WOVY01001722.1, read as the reverse complement.
CACGTTCGATTCCGTGCGCCGGAGTCTTTTTCTGGATTTTTTCATTTCGATAGCAATTAAAAGGACACTCCCGGCTGAATTTCAACGCCGGCATCAGCGTCGATGTCATGCACCGCATATGTATACGTATCGAAAACACAATAAAGTAAAAAAAAGCAGACGAAAGACTCGGCGTTCCGAATCGAACATGCGACCTTCGCGTCGCGAACGCGAGGCATTAACCACTGAGCCACCGAAAGGTGCCTCCTTGAACGTTCAAACGGCATGCTATTTATATCCATCACCTACCGCTGTTGGCGGGCATCTCGGGGGAGAACTATTGTGTTTTCCAGCATTATCATCATTATCAGGAATGAACGCAGCGCGGCTATCATCTCTCACGCGTACTTTGGCCTGTGGAGAGGAGGAGGGAACGATCTCTCGCGTGCCCTTATCTTCCGGTGGTGAGAATCATACACCTTGGCTAGCGTTAAGCTTGAGCTGTAAAGATTCTGTGGTAGTTATGGGGTGCACAAAGGTCACTGCAACCCTTGCTAAGCCTCCGTTTGCGAAAAGGGTGCGCTTTTCAGACACAGCGAAGTATTGGGTGGGACACTTATTCGCGTTGATCTGTGCCGGTGAGTACGTTTTGTGCGTCATTTGTGCGTGAAAAATGCGGGGATGTTGCTATCGCGTTCATTGCTTCGCCTTTGCAGCAAAGCTGCGACTTTTTCTCTTTTGCGTTTGCATAAATGTAGAGACGTATATATATACAGTGAGTGATGGTGACGCCGACGTCGACGCTGATGCCAGCAGTAAAATCCAGCCGAGAGTGTCCATGTAACTGCTATCGCACTAACAAAAGCCGCCCGCGCTCGGCACGGAGCTCGTCGCGATGCGCCAACGAGCACTTACCTTCCACGCGCACTGGGCCACAAGGGTCAACTTCGCACGCTCGGCAGACCCAGTTTGCGAAAAGAGCGCACTTTTGAAACACAGCGATACAACAATTAGTACACTCATTAGTTCGCGCTCTTTGTACCTGTGATTACTTTTCCAGCGTATTTTTTTATTTAAACAGCGCGTTAAGCGTCGAGTTGTAAACGTTGTTAGCTCACGTCCTGTGTTTGTTGTTTTTGTGCGTCATCTGTGCGTGAGCAGCGTGCTGCACGCTTCGATCTGCTTGCCGTTCTCACTGTTACATTCCAAGTTATCTGTATTGCATTCATCGCTTCAACCTTGCGGCAAAACTGTGACGTTTTTCCTATGCCCTGCGCCTCGTACCGCAGCAGCCTTATTTAAAGTATCATTTTGCTCTATACATACGATATATACGTGGTACTGTGCCCGAACGAACCTTACAAAGGATGAGCAAAGTTTGTCTACCTGACTAGCATCGTACAGTCCATTCTGCTTGCTTTTCTCCATACATCCCCTTCTTCTCCACCCCTTGCTGAGCCAGCACGTCTTTATCATCCACTACAAGCATATACGAAACCTACATACGTCTGTTTCTTGCTCGGCAGCCTGCATGTTGGCTATCTTTGTCTGCTTCATATTCACTTTATTAGCGCTTCTACTAGTGGACTACTTGGGTGGTGGTGGCATATTTCGCGAAAAAGCCGGCACCGACAAAGATGTGGCTCTATACAGCTGGGCCCCAGAAGGTGCTCCGGTCACAGGCGTAACTGTATGTGCTCATATAGAATAATTGATGCACTGCCTATCAAGTGGTTGTGAGTAATCCTCAGTTTCTTCTTTTTATGCAAACGGAAATCTATTTTCCTTTGATCGATTGATCGATCAATCAAGCAAAAATCAACCAACCAACCAATCAATCAAACAGTCAATCATTCAATTATTAATCACTCCACCTTTATTTCTTATGAACAGAATTATGAAAGTACATTGAGTATTCTGTACATCAAAATAACAAAGTAGTATTGATTGATTGATCGATTGATTGATTGATTCATTGATTTAGTGATTACTGGAAAGTATCAGTCCACGAGCAACAAATTTATTATGCTAAATCTTTTTGTGAGAGAATGTTTCAAGAATCCCTGTGCGGGAAATATCATCAGTGAAACAATTGACCACTGGAAAATAAGGCCCCACCGCGGTGGTCTAGTGGCTAAGGTACTAGGCTGCTGATCCGCAGGTCGTGGGATCAAATTCCGGCTGCGGTGGCTGCACTTTCGATGGAGGTGAAAATGCTGTAGTCCCGTGTGCTCAGATTTGGGTGCATGTTAAAGAACTCCAGGTGGTTGAAATTTCCGGAGCCCTCCACGGCGGCCTCTCTCATAAAGTCGTATGGTGATTTTGAAACGTTAAACACCACGTATCAATCATCAAATCAATCATTAGTAACAGAGGCTTACGAAGGAAAAGCTTTGCAAATTTCCTTCCTCTTAATCTTTTGCCGAGGTCACATGTCATTTCGAGATTCCACATTGCATATTTGCATTTCATTGATTTACTGCAACACCATCGTAGTGGCCATTAGCAACGGAAAGTGTTGCTCTGCTAAATAGGTGGGTGAAGCTGCAATGGTCAGCAAAGATGAAAGAAAAATTTAGGGGAGAGCATTGCGTGATGGGGTATAAAGAAAAAAAACACGGACAAAACGAAAGAAGAAAAGAGAATTAGTGCATAAGGCACACGGATGGAAATCTTCGCTTGCACTCATTTTTGCCTAGACGAAAAGTACTTTATTTCTCCCACATCTCGCTTTTTCTCGCGTGACATCTGGCTGGTTCTAGGTGCAATAATAAAGGGCACATTGTGTGATGTGTTCGCCGCCTGGAGGCTCAGTCTCGCCTGTTTGCTAATTTCGTTTTTATTGCGCCAAGTCTACCTCTTAATCACAAATCCATTATATGGATACTATCGGCTGGTTTTTTTTTTCGACGCCAATGTATATTTCGCACACAGTCCACATTAATCGCATACCTTAGCGCGTCGTTCTTCCTACCCGCGCTTAAAAGCAAACGATTGTGGTCGAGTAACGCGGTTGCAGCAGATGAAACGAGCCAGGCCATCTCCGTTGCGCGAAGTGAGCAGACGATGACACACGCGACAGGCCTGCCGTTCAGTGCTGCCCAAGTAAAGATGAAATGCTCCGCCTGTCTTCAAGAAGCAGAAAACGCCGCGAAAAGGGAGGGGGGGGGGGGTATGAGTTGCAGTCGCGCGCACTACCTCGGCAGGCGTCAGCGTACGGCTCGTATAACCCTCTACGGGCTGCGCTCCTAACGAACGGGAACAGTCTGCGAAATCGGCTTCGCTCCCTGGAGTGGCCATGTTATTTTACACTAGTGTTTTCTAGAACTACGCGAGATCGGATCTAAATGTGTCAGATGCCAGTCTTAGTTCGTATACAGCAATAAAATTTCACTGCTATCGCATTCATTTATTCATCTTTGCGTTGAGACTGTGACTTTTCCCCACGATCCTTTTTTTTTATCGCAGGTTGCTCAAAAATGACACGTTCAGCGAGAAGGAAGTGCAGGACTCTGTGAAGAGTTTACAGACACGCAACCATATCAACCATCTCGGTATCCTGGACGTTTACGGCTCAAGATACGAGGTCGACAATGAGTCGCTCCCACTCGTGCGACCTGTACTTGCCGTAAGCGATGATCTCTTCTGATATTTTGCGAGTGCGTCATAAGAGCGACCTTTGGAGTCGTTTCGCGGCCGAGCAGGAGAATGTCTGAACTACCGCCAGGTGGCGTAGCTTTGCCCGCTTCCACTCTGTGGTCAACGCTTTCAGCAACCGCCTCAGTAGGACCACCGAAAGTTTGGCATAATTTTCTTAAAAAGTATTTTACTGTTGCTTAGGCTCTACCTCGTGTCGTGCAGATGTCATCTAAATCACTTCTGCAAAGGCCAATAATACTTGAATAGAAATTTTTCCATGTCTGCATTTATGTTGAATCATGGGTACAACGCCATCAAATGATTTACATACTTAAGTATTCATATTCTTCGTGTGCTCTGGAGGTGCTCTCGAAACATCGGTACTCCTTTGAACGAACCATATTACTTTTTGGGCAACGTGAGGATCCTTAGCAGGGAAATAAAAAAAACTGTGCTGGAAGCCGCCAAAGCTGTAGAAAAATACGGCAGTACCAGTAGACTTGAGTACGCACTACAGAAACCAGGAGTAATCAGCATGCAAGGTAAATGTGTAAGTGGAATGGAAATGTGGAAATTCAAGTGGAAGGTAATAACAATGGATAAGTTAGGGTAGGAAAAATTCTGGAATTAAGTAAGGCATACCATGTCTACAGTGAAAACCAATGCAAAATAAATCCCAAAGGTGACCAATAAGATTACAGTTGGCATGAAATGCGTGAAGAAGAGAGACACTACGACTGCTGCAGGTACTCGTAATAAACAATACAACATATGGCCTGCTTTTTCGCATGCGAAAACAAAGTGAAGAACGGCAGCAATACTCCATATGCAGACATGCTTAAAAGGCGGCTCTGAGATTTCCTCTAAACACACCGACCTGAAAATTAATTGAGGTTGGTTCGCACATCACGTACGCCGAGCTAGATGCGGAATTTGTCCTCGTACAGAGAAACCATCTGAACAATAATACGAGGACGCTTCAATTTCACCCGCAGGAGTACATTGCAATAGCGTAATTTGGTCGTGTGCACATCACCTTCAGAACTGCTGACCCGCTTGAGTACTCGGTGCATGCATCAACCGTGCCGTGGGGAAACGAACTATTTTGCGCGTTATATAGGCGATTTTGAAGTATAATTGAATGTCTAATGCAAGCACATTTGTTAGCTACCCAATACGCCGTAATTATTTCTTTTGAGAATCGGCGAAGGGTTCGCTATGCCTCCGTAGGACAACATGCGAACCTACGCTGCTGTTCCCTTTGTTGATGGTTGTGCAACTGATGATGATCAAATGTTGCGTGACCGCTTTCTGATGGGTTGGCCTTTATAGCACCCACTCGTTCCTCCATTCACGTCTTTTGATACGTGGCGCAATTGTACGCTTCTTTCACTTCGGTTCGATTCGGTTTTCGCCCCCAAAGTCTGGGTTAGGAATGCTCAGCGCTGATTGCGCTTCATTTTTTGAGGAGGACCGGGATCGTTATAGATTGTTCTGTTCAGATTGCAAGATGCGAACATTGAAGATCATTCCAGAAGAGCTTGCGCGAAGAGCAGTGGTAAGGCTGTAATGTTCAACAACACATATATAAATGTCGACGAGTTTCCCCGCTTGTCTGTTAATCGACGGCCGAAACTATGTCCGCCGCTGTCAGTGTTAGTGTCTTGCTGCTTTCCCTATTACGCGGCCTCAAGTTCAGCTCAAATAAACAGCTTAACCTGAACACTTGGTCTGCTCCCTTCGTCCGCGTCACGACCCTGTGACATTATGCCTTAAAGGAGACTCCTTTCTCTACAAGATATTCATAATGTTTCATCTTTCCGAAGCAGTTTTGCCAGATCTCGTGGCCTCGTTGTTGAACACCTGCTTGCCACGCAGTCGACTTCGGTTCGATCCGAATCATGTGTTTTAAGAAGAAATCAATAGCAAATGCAAACATCATATAAGTTGACACTGCCAGGTACGATTGGGAGAAAGGCGCACCAATAGCAACTGACTGGGATCTGAAGATGGTCACGAGCGGCTCTCCGTAAGCCTTCTCGATTATCACGTCCTGTACCGAAGCCGTGGCGCTTGGAGAGCAAAAGCATAGAGAAGAACAGCAACTACTCATGTAGTTTGAGACTTCCGAGAAAGGTGCGGACATTGTAAGTGTGGACGCTGACCTGTAAAAGCCATGAAATTGATGGTACAGAAATTAACTAAGACAGGGCCGGCTAGTCTGGTGCCTAACAAACGAAGTTCTTGATGCGAATTAGAGCGGATGCTTTAACTCGAGATCTGGTAAGACATGTGGTCGTCAGCAGACCAAAAAGCCCACTTTAAGGCCGCAAAAAATATTAAGAGACAATAGGGAGTTTCAGAATAGCGCACCCCGAGCCCTTGCGGTGCGGCCGCTGCCTGTGCGCATGCGTCGTAATGAGAGTCGGCGTTTACATTCACGGCCCTCACGCAGAAAATCCGAAATAGTGTGCGGCGATGGCGGCCTGCATGCGGCCTGCAAACGATGATTTCGAAGCGACGGTGTCGCTGCGATCGTGCGTTGCAGTTTGCAGCAGGGCAAACGCTATTCTAAAGCTAACATGGCGCCCGCTATATCCGTAACGCCCGCAGTGCTTGCAAACGGTATTCTAAAACTCCCTATTTACAAAAGGGCAACGCAAAGATTGGAGTCTGCGTCGTACGCTCACCTCTATAGGCGGCTAACGACCACCGCTAACGCAACGCCCGCAACGTCCGCAAGCTTTGCGTGCAGTATTCTAAAACGCTATATATTCTAGCTCACCAGTGCAGTGCACGACGTAAGTAAAGCCTCCCCACCATGCATTATATAGGCGACTCTACGGACTGCTTGAAAGTACAGGCTGGAGTATTTTCAAAGCTATGGTGGCTAAGCAACATATATTCTATGTTTTACCATGATGCTGATGCACAGTCCACCGGATTGCCGGTGATAAAGATGCTCACTTGCGGCACGGAATAGTTGGTCGAAATCCGCCTTGTTTTATTTATTTATGCCTTGATGGGTATTATTCCTTGCATTTGGTGCTTCTAGTTTGCATTTGGTGCTTCTAGTTTATTTATTGCACTTGGTGATTACGACTGGTGTTAATTATAGACTTCGCAAACGAAAAAAAATGGTGGAAGAATTACGCAGTAAGATTGAAAATGAACAAAGTGCAATCACGGGGCTTTTCTGAAAAGATTGTACTTTTTGTCCACTCAAGCAAATATTATAGCACTAAATAAGAACATCAGCGAATGTAACCTGAAATTGTTGCCTAAACGGGCTGTTTTTCGATATGCAGGCTATGCGGCAACTTGTCGGAAATGACGCCGAGCACAACAAGATCTTTGTCGGCGTAGGTTACTACTACTACAACGACACAGATGCCTGGACTTCTCTTGCGAAGACAGCCCTGACACACGCGGCGTAAGTGTAAATTATGAGAAATTTGAACCCATTTAGCGCAGGCCTTTTTTTAATTGAAGCAGCCGCGAGATAGCGATTGACAATGAACGACCTAATCGATATCGATCACATTATTTATACCTCTCTCATCGTTTATACGCTCCTGGTGACTCGATAAGAAATCTCAGAAAATAACCGTTTATGACCACATTTTGTAGACGGCTTGACACGCAAGGACGAACACTTGTAGCTTGAACAGATACGTGCATATGTACAGAGATCGACACGTTTATTTGAAACACTGAAAGGGCGTTTACCAAACTACACTGACAAGGTTTCCTTATTATACCTCACTTGAAGAAAGGTTCAAGTTATAGCAAGCATGGCCGCTTAGTATAAATGTTTCCGTGCTGGCTATCTCGAACTATTTGAAATCGCCATGCACGAGGCCGAAACATGCGAGAACGTACCGTATAGCATACCTTTCCCGTATTTTAGAAAAGAGCACTGACATCTTTACGAGGCGTTTGAAGCTATCACCGCAGGTATTTATCGTCGTTACTACCGTTACGCGAAGCTGATATATTCGCAAACCAACTCTTTACAATTACGTGTGCCTGTTGTGATCTAGTCATATATTGTGACCTAGTAATATTGTTTAGGCCAGACATACTCTATGATCGGGTACACCTTTGGAAGCCTGCGGCATCTCCTCGTCAAATTCAGACACGCCGAAGAATAAACCAATAGACGCCACGCACTTTATAGTGATGCAATTAGCCGGATGAGCGATGACCCCACCTGGGGTGAACATTGCCGAGTGCACGGTAGGAACTATTGCGATTGCCGAGGCGACTGATTGCTGTGAAGCTGTCACGTGGGCGAGGAAGCTGAGAAATTATCAAGTAGTACCTAAATATACTCAATGCAAACGGGCACTGGATCATTAAGTGATATGCTACTTGACAAACGCTACGTGCTAACTCATTCTAAACGAATCTGCAGTACCGTACGCATTTTGGCTGGTTGGTTCACGTTAATGAGCGGGAAAAAATGGGACAAGAAAGATTCAGACCACAGTGCCGTCTCGCGTCCTTTTTGGTCTCATCAATCTAACACTGTTCTTTTATTTTTGCCCACGTGAACTGAAAGCATAAACTACCCCACTCGTACTCAAATTAACGCTTTACGCTATAATTTTGTGCGGTGAGAAAACAATCTCGCCCAATACTTACGCTAGACAGGAACTCGTAGCCCGAAAAAACGAAACATCGATATAGCAAAGAATGATTTCCCTTCACCTTTTTACTTGTAAGTCCGAAATGCAACTATCAAAACTATATTGACCGCCTAAAATATCTCCGAAGCGACAGCGTTCTTGATATGCTTATAAACATCAAATTCACTCATAAATGGGGAGAAAGTCCTGAAGGTCGTGTCGCATGTAGCAGAAGAAACGAATTTGTGAATATCGCAAAACTTACTGATTGACGTGTAGGCCACGATACAACCTTCACCAGAACGGTCCTCCATTTCTACAAAGGCCGTGCCATGGCCAACCACGAACACACACCGAGACATATCTCTATAAAGGTACTATAAGAATTGTGGCAGCATGAAGATTGGTTTTTCTCAATCAATTGTTCAATAAGCTCCGATCGTAACGAAAAGTGCTAAATAATGAAGACCGACCTAGCTGAATGGCCTCCGTGGTTAACTCCGGGAACGTGACGAAAGCACTCTCGGCATGGTAGTCTGCTTTCTTCAATGGCTGGCATTGTTATCTCCAGCATTGTAACGAAAATTGTCTCACAATGAAGACCTACCTCGCTGAACTACCTCAGGGGTTAACCCCAGGAACGTGCCGAAAACACTCTCGGTATAGAAATCTACTTTTTTCAATTGGTGGCATGATTCGCTCCTGCAACGTAACCAAAACTGCCTACGAATGAAAACCTGCCTTGCTGAAAGACCTCCGGGATTAACTCCAGGAACGTGACGAAACACACTAGGCATGGGAATCTGCTTCCTTCATTGACCGGCATCATTAGCTTCAGGAACGTAACGGGAACAGTCTCGGAATGAATACATGTCTCGTAAATGGCCTTTGTCATTAACTCCGGGAACGCGACGAAAACAGTCTAGGCATAAGAACCTGTTTTCTTCAATTGAGGAGACTTTGAGGATAGCTGCAGTGGTCCTCCAATTGCAGCGCGCACAAATCGACATTCTGAATTCATTGCATTAATCTACTATAGATATATATCTATTACGGCTCGCGTTTAGCGACGAGATATAATAATCTGCAGTTCTTTTTTTTTTGCAAGCTTTTGCTTCCAATAGGGGCATGCACCCTAAAGCTGCGTCCTCGAATGAGCAATCTCTCTCGCAGGAAGGACGTCGACGTGCTCGTCGTGATCAACACAGTCGTGTCGGTGCCCTCCCACAGCGAGTGCATGACGCTTGCCTTGAATTCCTTAAAGAGTTCGCAGGCACTCACTCCAAATATGGTAAGCTTGCATCGAAATGTATGGACGTAAGCTGGATCAAACGATTTGGCAGTACTCACAAATGCTCGGATAAATATTGTGGATCTTGCAGCTTTGTTATTTGAAAAAAAGTATTTCTTTCACATCAGTAAAACGCTCTTTCACACTGCCGAAATTGACCTGCTCACCGTGAACAGACGCCTGACAAGAGAGGAAATGTCCCCTCCCCCCAAAAAAAAACCGAGTGGTGACGCCGCCTTGAAATCCCCTCAGAAGTCTCTATGACGCAGTATATTTTGACGGAGCCCATTAGTGCTAATATAGTTTCCAATGAGTAAATACGAATCACGTTTTACTCTGTGAAGGCGATATCTTTAGATACATAGCATACGAATTTTACAAAACAAAATCGTTAAGCCCGTGTGGTCGGAATACAAAAAGGCTTTTGATTTTCTGTCGCCGTTTGCGGAGATTTTGACGCGGAGTGTAAAAATAGAACAATGAGCTTAATTTTCTTTTCTATTCATGAGCCTACCAAGGATAAATCAACCATAACATTTTTAAAGTGTATTTTTTAGCAAAAAAATGATTTCTTTGTTTCATTATAATTTTTAAAAATAAATCTAGCCGAATGCACTGAGATTTTGGACCTTGAGCCAACTCAAGAATTCCCACAACATCAAGGAGCCATTAATGGAGAGGGGTGCTATTCTGTATGCCCAACTGAGGAATGTCCAACCATGAAGTTTCATTGCAACACCATAGAACTTGGCCAATGCCTCCTAGGAAATGCTTTTTTTTATGTTACATTTGTTTTGTGCCGCAGATACAACGCACTCGTATTATGCACTTCATGTTCTCATGATTCTCTAGAGCAGTGGTTAGGACACTTGCTGTGATTGTGTGCGTGTGGGGGGAGGGGAAGCGGCAAGGTGTTAAATCTAGCCCTAACGAGCACAATTGTTTGTTCATTTATTTTTGTTTTTGTGGGGCTTTCTATAGTAATGATTTAATTTATTCCGTCACTCTGCCGAGGGTGACAGTGGTTCTATATTTTAATGCTTCAATATACGCCACTCCTCCCTAGGGGACACTAGGAGTTGGTCAACGCAGGCAGCGGTGCTAAGAACACGCGGGCAGCATTTGTTGGCGACAAAAGGAGAGCTACAAAGGCGGAGCTTGTGCACAACTGGCTCAACGAGATAAAGTGCTCATTTCACAACATTGTGCGAAGTGATGGCTGCGCGCAAGCCGAATTACATTCCGACGTAGAGGCCACTAGCCTTAGAAGTACATGCGTGCAAAAATGCAAAGGGGTAAAGTACAAAGTAAAACAAGCATGACAATAAAAGAAATAGAGTTTTCATGTGGGAGTGCAGTGCTAGAACACACAGCCTCGCGGATTATAAAAGCAATAACAAACTTTAGCTTGACGTTGTAACGGCCCGCTGCGCTTCAAGTTGGCCCACCTGCATCGGAGCGATAAACGATTTTCTCGTCTTAGTTATGCGTTTTCCGTTCCAGAGCGGGACTTTCGCAGTTACAGCGCCATTTGGCCAAGTTTATCCTCGTTAAATAAAATTACAGGCGACTTTTACAAAGTCGAACAAGTATACATAACTCAAATGTTAACGAATTATTCAGACTTGCTCTTACAATGCGGTACCAGTCCATTTCATCGAGGAAAAATTGAGTGTCAATTTGAAGATAGCCGCGCGACAGACATCGAGGTTGCATTCCAAAGCAGAAGAGAGGACGTGCGCTGCGTCTCCCTTCCGCTTGCAAAAACGGCAGCAACGCTCCACGCTTCCCTTTGCCAGGCCCGTAAGAGGAGCGTGGGCCTCACTCTGCCGCAGAGGGCACTTGCGCACTCGAGTTCCCGCCCCACTTAGCTGCTGAGCGGAGCGTAAGCCACACAGTACTAAAGCTCTCTAATATTGAGACGGGATCGGATAAAAAGGAACGTGATGCCCACGTATCTTAACACCCCCCCCCCCCCCTCTTCGCCACTGCATGAGTAAGCGGAATGTGGCCGAGCTTTCGGGGAGGGGGCGGGGGTGGGGGAATGGAACGCAAGCGCGCTTCTTTTTTGTGCGTGAGCCCAGCGACCTCTGCGAGTAAACTTGGGAGCCACTGTGAGCAAACCAGCTTCTCTTGGTTATTGGACGGTGTCTGCGTCTTACACAGCAAATATGGGCACAGTTGTGGCACTACATTAACTAGTGGTAGGCTACACGCTATTAGGCTCCATTGTCCTCATTCCGTTGTCAACAAAAGTTGTTTGCCAGTATAGCTTATTACAGCTCCACTGTAAGAGCGGATGACGTGGTATTCTGAACTTGTACTGTAGAACATCTAGTACGGGCGCGACCTTCTTTCATCCTGTCTTGGTGCAAAAAAGCGGGGATGTGCAGCGCGGGAAAGTATATGTTTGACTCCGTACAGCGGTATATTAACGCTGCGTTGAGAAAAAAAAAAGATTTATTTGCGCAACTCTTCTTTGCATTCTCCTGCGGTATGCAAGCATTGCAGAGTTGTTCCAGTGCTTTAAGTTATACAATATACCGTGAAACAATAGCGCTACCCTCCTACTCTCCAATAATTGCAGCAGAGTGCATTCCCGATGGCCACCGAAACCTATGGGAGGAGCAGCATGATCGTTGCTTTTGCCTTGCAAATGGGCGTGGTCATGTACAATCTGACGACCACCTACCAGCTTGCCGCGAATGCCCTCCACGCACCATGCAACGCCTTCGCTCTCACTGATTACTCGCAGGTGAGTGCCACTAGGGATCTTTAGTTTATCTGAAGGCGCCCAAATGTAGACTTTGTTACCTATGTCATACGAGTTCCGCCATCTTCGGCTGTGGAGTCGATATTTTTTTTTGTATATTGCGACGTGAATTGGTAAGACCATGAAACACCGTGAACCACACCAACCCAACCGTTTTCATGCGTATGCGTGTGTTGGAACACTGTTCGTTTATTTTTGCAAAGCACGAAGGTTAACCGCCCGTCGTGGCCGCACTGCAACACCTCCGAAAAATAGCCCCTAGTTAAAGCTGGCGGAATACTGAAGCTGTTCTTGGCAGTAGGAGAGCCGGAAACGGTATTTTTCGGTGTCCGGTTAACCTGAAGCACATAAGAGTTTTTCTTCCGCTGTCGGATCAGTCTTCTCGTCAACCTGTAGTTTACCAGTAAAATGGCATTCGCAAATGGTGGAAATATAGACACTGGTACTATTCGCACTCACTGAACAGAGAATCAAGATAATCAATCAATCAATCAATCAATCAATCAATCAATGAAACACCTACCTACCCACCTTCCAGGGCTAAACAGAAACACCCGAAAAAGTGTTCCGAAATACACGGTTTGTAAGCCTAAAATACAGATACTGAGATACATTTGTAATTGACCCTACAAGATATTTCACAGATACTTTTTTTCTGTCAAAGGTCCTTAATAAAGACTATCGTTTTTAAAAGGGGAAAAATCGGAGAAAAAAAAGCACTGCTCGTTTATATGGCATGAGGGAACACATTTTAAAAACGACGCTGCAGGTTGGCGCTTACTGTGCAGTATTAACTAACCCGGTAAATAGAAAGTCTTGCACTGATAGCGGCTAATGGACCCTCGGCAGTCGATCAACTGACAAGCGGCGAAGCACCACAGCATTTATACACTTGTCATCGTACATTCTAGCGTTATCACTATCAGCGACGTTAGTTCCAGAATAATCTGAAATGTTCACGATATGGGCGTAATCTTAACAAAACTATCTACTACAGCCTCGAAGCTTTTCAAACATAGTAGGCGTGGTTTCCGCTGAACTTAGTGTAACGGGGTGATAAACATTTTTGAGGAAATGAACGTGGCAATACTATCGCGATACTCTTGTATCGCAATATTGACTAGTTCTGCCACATACTTACTCAACTGTGATTTATCAGACAGAGATTTATCAGATAAAAGTAATTTAGTATCTGACATGAAGTTCGAAGGCTGCTGCTCCTTTATAGGTAAGTCTCCGCTGCCGAAAAACGTTACTCACAATTGTCACTGTAAAGTCCCTTGTTTTTTTGTCTATTCTGTTTTTAAGTGCAAGCCGCAAGTGTACGAGCGGAAGAAGCGAGAGAACAGCACAAACCAGTCCGAAGTGTGACCGATTGAAAAAAAAACAGCAATGGGCCCACATCATATATTTAGGTCGGCTACAGGATTTGCGCTGTAATCGACTGAAAATGTATAGTTTTGCAAAAGACGAAGATGGCAATGAATCGCTTGAAATACGAGCCCGTAACGTGGACAAGGACTACTCAGAAACAGACAAGCGCTTCCTATCAACTGAAAGTTTAGTCGGAATGCTGTGCGAAAATGTGTACTGAGAGAGAAATGTTTCCTAAGCACACACGATAACAACACATCACAAGCCAAATAAAACAAAACCGATTAAAAACTATTTATCAGCTCCAGCTTACCAAAGCCCACTTTGCTTACAGCTATTCCTGAGAGGGCTACTAACCAAGCTATCAAAATACAAAACACGAGCGAAGTATTCTCTCCCAATGTTCTTTCTCCTCCGCATTTCGTTGACGCTGACAGTAGTTCCCGTGACGTCTACAATACATGCTTTCAATTGGTTTGTATACGTGAAATATCAAATGCGACTAGTCTTTAGCACTGCTTTCGCTTCATTTAGTGTGTTTACAACTGCGCCAGTGGTGATAACGGCATGTAGACTAGAATCGTGATATCCTGATAGGCTTTTGTCGACATTGTGCACGTTTTTTTTCTTAGTCCACCTCGGCGGGGTGCACTAAGAGGCACCCCGCCGAGGTGGTCCAGTGGCTAAGTTACTCGGCTGCTGACCCGCAGGTCGCGGGATCAAATCCCGGCTGCGGCGGCTGCATTTTCGATGAAGGCGAAAATGCAGCCGTGTGTTTCAGAGTTTGGCGCACGTTAAAGAACCCCAGGTGGTCAAAATTTCTGGAGACCTTCGCTATGGCGTCTCTCGTAATCAAATGGTGGTTTTAGGACGTTAAACCTCACATATCAATCAAGAACTAAGGGGCGAGGAGGATGCAGAGCATGTGCGGAGGGTAGCCAAGGAGAAAAGAAAACCACCCTCTCGTCTCTGAAGGCCAGGTGATATGTGACTCTCCAAAAACGCAAGGACCTAATCGGACGCGCTCGTATTTCGTGCAATCATGAATCACCAACTCGCCCAACAAGTTCCGACAAATTACTCTGAACTTTGTGTTTTAGGGCGAAGCTCCTTAGGGCGTGGGCTGTGCGTCCCCTGTATGTAGCCACCTCTAGTTTAGTTCTTGCAGTGTTCGCTAGATGGCGGTACCGTCTCCTGTATGTAGCCACCTCTAGTTTAGTTCTTGCAGTGTTCACTAGATGGCGGTACCGTCCCCTGTATGTAGCCACCTCTAGTTTAGTTCTTGCAGTGTTCACTAGATGGCGGTACCGTCTCCTGTATGTAGCCACCTCTCGTTTAGTTCTTGTAGTGTTTACTAGATGGTGGTACTTGTAGCTGATGATGAAAAGATGCAAGATGTTATAAACTAGAAAGCGGTACTTGTAGTTGATGAAAGATGCAAGATCTTATAAAATAGGAATGATGTCACATATGGCGCGTGTCATTGGTTGAAGGCAATCGTTCGATTTAGTGCGGCGACGTACGCTAGGGGGAGCGATGTAATAAAATTGAGTGGGCAAAATGTACAGAGGATTCATGGTTTACCAGGTTTACCTCCGGAGCTTCGCCCACTCATCATCATTCACTTCGTGAATATGGCGGCACTTTTTTTTTAAATGCGAAGCATTTCTTAGCGAACTTCGGCGACATTCAGCGTATCTATCTATCTATCTATCTATCTATCTATCTATCTATCTATCTATCTATCTATCTATCTATCTATCTATCTATCTATCTATCTATCTATCTATCTATCTATCCACCTCTAACTTTTAGCCCTCCTGGCTGTCTCGATAAGTATATCGATACAGAAATTGGTATGTCATAACATGAATGTCTGACTAGTGCAATTGAATAGCCATATTATGAAAATCATGACATGTTTGTCATGAATGTCATGATTTACATTTCATGGCCTTGCAGGTTTTGCTGGGGTATATTTCACGTGACAATTTGCAAAGCTGCTATGGTATGATATGGCTGCATAGCGAACAAAAGTGAGAGACCCTTACGTCGGAATCATGACATGATTGTAATGATCTTCATGTTAATATTTGTCATTACTACACGCCACGCTCATGGTGCGCTCGCGGCCGTTTCGCTAACTTCACATATACAAAATTTGGTGTTACGTGGTGTGTATGGACGACGAAGGTAAATGACACGTCCTAACCTGATAATCATGATATGAGTGTCAGGTAAAACATAACTACATGCTACGCTTATAGTGTGCTTACGGCTGTTCCGCTTGCTCCACATATACCAAATTTGGTATCATATGATGTGAATAGACAGCGAAGGTAAATGACACGTCCAAACATAATAATCATGATATGCGTCTCATGTAAAGGATGACTACATCATATGCTCATAGCGTGCTCGTGGCTGTTTGGTTAGCTCCTCATATACGAAATTTTGTATTAAGTGACGTGGATAGATTACGAAGGTAAACGACACGTCCAAATATGATAACCTTGATAAGCGTGTTATGAAAACTAGATTACATGCTACGCTCACAGCGCGCCCGTGGCCGTTTCGCTAGCTCGACATATACCAAATTTGGTATCACATGACGTGAGTAACCTAGGCGTGGTGGTGTAGTGGCTATAAAGTACTCGGTCGCTGACCCGCATGTCACGGGATCAAATCTCGGCTGCGGTGGCTGCATTTTCGATGAAGGCGAAAATGCTGTAGGCTGGTGTGCTCAGATTTACCGACTTTAAAAAACCCCTGGTGGTTGAAATTTCCGGAGCCCTCCACTACGGCGTCTGTCATGATTATATGGTGGTTTTGGCACGTTAAAGCTCAAACCACATAAGCGCGAAAATGCACGCGACAGCGACGAGCGACGCTATGAGCGACGAAACAGGGCGTTCGCGCGACGTGTCGCGTGCTCGTTTTCGCGCGATCGCTCGGTTCTCCAGATTTGGAAACCGTCGCTCATCGCCCGGAAGTGCTGGGCTCAAGCAGACAATAGCGAAATACCGGAAAAGACAAAGACTACATAGGTGCACGTGACCCTGCCCGAGTTACGTATGCGCAACAAGAAATAACGCAATGTTTATTACGCATGTGCATATAAAAAAGTGCTGCAAGCAATAATAAACACTTTCCGTTTCATTACACAACAATATATCTTATTTTGAAATTGCATACCGCTCGCTACGCGGTTTTCTTGGTGCGAGTAGATGGCCTCATGCCAGCAACAGTGGAATTCGCTCACCGAAGCCGTCGTGTGAATGAGGTTTGCCTGCGCTAGCGACTAATCGCGCGACGACGATCTACGTCGCGTCGCTCGTCGCTGTCGCGTGCATTTTCGCGCTTATGGAGTTTGGGCTTAAACCCCACATATCAATAATCAATCATGACGTGAATAGCTAAATGGCACCTCCAAACATGATAATCGTGGCATGGAAGTCATGTATGGCATGATTTACATCAGTTACAAAACCTTGTGCTGATCTTAAGGTGATAGATCAACCTTCCTTATTCGTGCTTCGCATATCATCGATTCTCTCAGTACGTGGGATCTGCCATTTTTTTGTTTCGTGACTTATTATTCTTGTTTTGCAGGCATGCCAGGCTAAGGCTGTGGAGGTGCGTGCGGAAAAGTCAATGGTCGCCATCAATAGTATTGATTCGGCGAGAATTTTGAACAAAACCGTCTTCCAAACTTTTGACACCGTTAAACTGATGAAGTACAAGGTGAGTGATTCAAAAATAAGTCAATGGTGCTCTAATAAGCTTTTTGCTATGCGAGGCATTGCATTACCAGGTTTCTGTTTAAACACGGATGTTCTATTTAAAGCACCGTCATATTCAGTGGCGCAGCCAAGGGGTGGCACACTGGGCCCGTGACCCCTCTCCCCTCCCCCGCCAAAAGTTTTCCTCGCCGTTTCGCCGTGGTACACACAAAGCGAAATCAAGGAGGTGCCCCCCCCCCCCCCCCGAAAAAAAGGGCAGCATATCCATGGAGCGAATGATGGAGAGTGGGGTGAAGCATTCGTCCATCCATTCGTTCTTGCTTCCGTCCGTCCATGCGTCCGTCTGTGTGACCGTCCATGCGTCCATCCGCCCGTCCATGCGTGCGTCTATTCGCGCGTCCGTCCCTGCGTTCGTCCATGCATTCGCCCCTGCGTCCGTTCATGCGTCCATCCATGCATCTGTCTGTGTGTCCATTCGTCCATCTATTCAACACTCCAAGTACCACCATCTCGCATCTTTTCATCATATATTCCCCATATAGAAGCACCGCCATCCAGCGGACACTCCAAGGACTAAACGAGAGGTGGCACACGCACACTTTCTTACGGCCTGCGCTTCGGGTCTATTTCCCACCTTTAACTACCTCGAGTTCATGGTATATACTAGTTCACTGTATTCATTGCACTGCGGCCCAACGCTTGCTAAACCTTTCTAAAACTAAGGTGGTTACGCCCAGCGAGTATAACGTAGCAACCCTTTCTTGTCAGATAGTGCTCAATGTACATGCCAATAGCTGCTAATGGGAAATGAGAGACCGGAGAATTCGGCTTTTACTTTCTTACGGCTAGCGCTTCGTATCTACTCCCCACCCTTTAACCACCTACTAAGTGGTTCTTCAGAGAGAAAGGAAGAGAAAAGTGAGCCCCGTAACTGTCTGCTTCAGCGAGCGACACCTCAACAGTAGCTCACAAGGAATGGGGGTGAGGAGGAATTAAAAGGGTAGAGGTAGAGGTATAGAAAAGAGGAAGAGGCGTGAGGTGGTAAGCCAGAGAGCGACAACAAATCGAGGGGATGGGAGAGATAGGAAAGATGAAAACACGGTCACAGGAGTCCGAGTACGGGAGTCCGAGTACTTGCGAGAGCTCTTGTCGGCGTCAGTAGATGGCGTAGAGCAAGTCCAGTTGGTCAGAGCTACACTGTCGTCGAAGGGCGTCGGCGTCAGGAGATGACGTAGGGCGAGCCCAGTAGGCCAGACCTACGCTGACGCCGGAGTTCGCGAGGGCACAACTGGTCGGCACGGAATCCAGCAAGCGAGTCACCCTTTAACCACCTCGAGTTCATGCTATATACAAGTTCATTATATTCATGGCACTGTGGCTCAACGCTCGCTAAACCTTTCTAAAGCTAAGGAGGTTACACCCAGCGAGTATAACGTAGCAACCCTTTCTTGTCAGATAGTGCTTAATGTACATGCCAATCGCTGCTAATGGGGATTGCAGCATGCGCGTTAACTAAAAGCCGAATGCTCCTGTCTCCTATTCTCCCTTAGAAGTCATTGGCATGTACATTGATCACTATCTTTTATTGTTCAACAACGCACAGAACAGATCTCTCACCGGCACTACCTTGGAGGTCAAAATGTTATACTTGTTACTCACTACAACGGCTACGAAGGGCGAACGGGTGTCGCTATAAGGAGCTTTGCACCTGAAAAGAAATTATGTTAATGCTTTCGATCCTATATTTTGAGGTATAAGCGACGCGTATCCTATGTATCTTATTGTCACAAGCCGTGGCGAACAAGCAGGGATGCTCCATTGAGGGGATGGAGATGCCGATTTCAGTAGCACTCGCGTTGTTGTTGTTCGTGTTCTGTCATCCTGGCTGAAGGTCTCCCCGTGAACATTGTCAATACATTTCTTTCTTTCTTCTTCTATTTTAGATACTCTCACTCACGTGACATTTTGGGTGGCGGTGCTGGGTATCAACTCGGTATAACGGAGCTCCATAGCGCCCGACGCTTCATGTAACCCACGATGGCTGAAGAACGTGCAGCCCCTGCGGTGGCCACTGCCATGGAGTTTCTCAATATTAACTAGAGGGCACTCTGGCGCGTCAATCATTCAGCGACCATGGGAATGATGGGCAGTACACACATTTGCCTAGTATTCGTCCTTGCGGGTGGCGAATCGTACTTGCGGCTTCGTTTATTGCTACATGTGTTTCGATTTTGTTTTGAAAGAAAGATCCAACCCTTTTGAACTTCGTGACCCAATTTGGAAAGGTAATTCTAAAAAAGTAGGGTGGTAAAGCACAATCGCTGAACTTTTGCTGATTTTTGTTTCGTGAGAAAACAGCTTCCAGCCACACGAACACACACGGAGCCAAGACCAGGCCAGAAGTACGAAGTTTAGACAAATGCGTGTACTACCCATCATTCCCATGCTCGCTGAAGCCCTGTGCATTGCAGCTCCCACAGACACTAGCGCCAGAGTTCCCTCTAGTGTATATTGAGAAACTCTATGGCCACCGCAACGACGAAAGTTGTCCTCCCACATCTGAAAGACCTTGGCACGTTCTGCGGTGCAGACAATGTCGGCATCGGATAATGGTTGACAATGTACGAACGCACCAGTAAGAATTATCACTGGGGTGGCAAAGTCATGTTGGTGAACGTCCTCCTTTACCTGAAAGGGACAGCCCGAATGTGGTTTGATAATAACGAAGCAGACATTGGCAGCTTGGATGCACGCACAAAACAGATGCTGTAATGAATGGATGAAATTTGGGGTAAAGGGATGAATTCTCCACTGAAAATGAAAGTTCGATAATATGAGCCACATGCCGAAGTTGCTGCAGTGGGAAAGTGTCAATGTCTGGCAATAAAAAAAACAAAGAAAGTGCTCCTTGGTGGCTCAGTGGTTAACGCCTCACATTCATGTCTCAGAGGTCCCGAGTCCGATTTCGTGCCCTGGAGTCTTTTTGTGTATTTCTTTTCTTGCATTTTCATATAAATAGATATGTGTACATATACGGTGAGTGACGGTGACGTCGACGGCTAATTCCTGCCGAGAGTGACAGTATCAGTGCTCTTGCAATAATGATGGCTTTCCATTATTTGTGCGCACCATCATCCGTGACAATGTAGTATGTTTATTTTAATGGCGAATGGGTGGCCTTAAGATGCAGAGTGAAAAGCTGAAGGGAAAAAAGGGCCTGGGACACGAGCAGTGAAAAAAAAAAACTGCAAGGCCTGTGCGGAACGCACAGCACAGTCACAGCGAAAGCAAGAAGAGTAGCCTCTGTAAAGCCTTTTTTTTAATCATCTTGGAGCAACCACTACAAGCGTACTTGCCTTGTACCTACTGCGCCATAGATCACAAAATTTCGGTGTAGTGGGGGAGCGTCCTCTATGCCTTTATTCCATAAAGAATAATGCCCGAAGCTTTTGCAACGGGCTGCAGCATTCAACGTCCTATTCTTCACGCAATCCGCATTGTCTGACGCCTAGTTGTTGCTTTACTGTTCTAAAATAGTTCACTACACGCGTTAACGTGATTGCTTCACCACAATGAAGCATGCATAGAGTCAGTTTGCAATGGAGTTCGGATCTCTAAGAGAGCCTCAGGGGACCAGTTATCGAAAACTAGGAGCTCTTTGGTTTCTTTCAGCCACTCAAAGCCTCGCCAAGTAAGACGAAGCCGTATAGTGGCTTTTACTTTCCAAGGCCAGTAGCGACATGTATCTTGCCTTGGAGTCCTTGGATGTATCTGAATAGAGTACGGTCACAAGGTGTACGCTCAGTTGTACTGCTCAAGCTTCTGTTCTAAAATAAGTTGGCCACTGTTGACACCTATCATTCTGACACATGGCAGCCACATGAAATGAGCGTGCAACTGAATTCTGACGTGCACTGGAAGGCAGAAGCTCAAAGCATTGACCTTATGATCAGTGGCATGAATACCACGAGAACCAAGTTTGTAAGGAGAGTCCCGAGAACCTTAGAACCTACAGGATGTACAACACGAGTGATTTGTTCCTGATGGGCAGCACGGCTTTGTTTCCTGGGTGTAATTCTTGTGCGATGTGGTGTCTCTATCTTATCGGAGTGAAGCCAGTAAAAGAAAAAAAATCGCAGCATATCCACGGTTTGAATGATAATGATCGGGGTGAGTCGTCCGTCCGTGCGTTTATCTGACTCTTCGTGCTTCAGTTTGTTAGTCCGTGCGTGCTTTCGTACTTCCGTCCATGTGTCCATCTGTCCGTTCATCCATGCGTGCGTGCGTCCGTTCATTCTTCCATCCATGCGTCCGTCCGTGCATCTGTCCGTCCTTTTGTACATACTTCTCTTCTACCAACGCCACCTAGGAAATGAGACGAGAAATGGGGATAAAACAGCGTCGGAAGATACTGCCGGTTACGCCTGATGTAGAAAAAGGTGGGTTCGCCCCAAAAAAGATGATGCTCTTTACGCACTTCAGATATGTGAAAGGCGTCAACCTTTATGGGTGCAACCAAGGACCTCTAAACGCGCTACTTTGACTTTTACCTTCAGGAAGCTGTAATCGAAGATTAGCCGAGAGCTACTGTGAAGTGCAGTTCAACAGATTAAAAAAAAAACAGTGCGGACTGTTGAATAAGTATGATGTAGCCACTGGAACAAATTTCAAGGAAGTGCCGGTATGTGACATACGGCCCGTATGGGACGTTCGCCTACAATTCATCTCGTCGCAACACTGCTGCCTATTCGCCCTTCTATCTCCTATATGGCCGGGACACAACTCTACCCTTAGACACTTTACTACCTGCGGTCACTGAATATTCCGGGGAAGCCATTGCCCGCGCCAAGTCGCCCGTAACCGTCTACAGGCTTCACAGGAGCGCCAACAACAGCTCTACGATTCTCACCATAGGGACGTGCACTTTTCCCCGGGTTCTCTCGTGCTCCTCTGGTCACCTACTCGGCGTGTGGGACTGTCTGAAAAACTGTTGTCGCCCTACACTGGACCACTCCGTATCGTTCGCCAGGTGATACACGTCACGTACGAGATTGTTCCAACCGATCCAACAAAGTCATCGTCAGCTCCGAGTGACACCGTTCACGTGGCTCGGCTAAACCCCCCTTCGACATCATCTGCGTAGACTTAGCACCGGGACGGTGCTTCTACCGCCGGGGGTCATGATACGTAGCAGCCGCTAAACACGGCTGCATGAAAGAGGAGGACGAAGTGTGTTTTCGTTTGAGGCTGGACTGGCGCCATCTTGCTCGTCGATTTCTGTGCGCTGTAAATAGATCAATAAACACGTTACTCATAATAATAATAATAATAATAATAATAATAATAATAATAATAATAATAATAATAATAATAATAATAATAATAATAATAATAATAATAATATTATTATTATTATTATTATTATTATTATTATTATTATTATTATTATTATTATTATTATTATTATTATTATTATTATGCGGATATTTACGTGCCAAAACCATGATAAGAAATGTTGACCAAGTAGTGTTTTTTGAAACTCGAGAGCACACGGTGCATGGGTCTTTACCATTTCGCCTCTATCGGAATGCTACCGCCGCCACCGGTATCGAACCCACGACCCTCGTGTCAGCAGCCCAGTATCCTAGCCACTGATACACCGAGGCTGGCTTGGTTATGATCGCGAACGAACGGAAGAAAAATAGGCAGTGGGACCACAAGCTGAGGTCAGAAAGGTGATCTTAATTGCGGCTGTAGGCAGCCTAATTAACGAATGTCATAGATTTCTTACTGACATTTTTGTATTGAAGAGGTGTAGATAGATTTGTCTCCACACAGCTGCACTTGCAAAAGTTCTTTGTCCACGTTCGCAGAAATTGTGGTTCGCCTGATTGCGCACAGGAATGGCGCAATGCTTTTTCATGATCGATACAAAGCCACTTGCGTGCGGCGTTTAATGTGACAACTGGTAAGAGCCACAGCCACAAAGGAAATCCTATTTTGTTCTCGGCTGGTGATATCAGCGAATGAATGCACATCACACCCGTGTGGATCTTAGGGCTGGGCACGACTGCCTTGGATGCACAACGCTGCGCAACAGAATGAAATTTTGCAGCCGGATATTTCGACACATGGACGTGCGAGAAGAGTGCTCATAACGAGTGGAGCTGTGTAGAAAGACACACGACTGCCTACAAGTTTTCCTTTCAAGAACTACCGCTCATTTCAGCATGCTCATAATTCCCATATACGCGTGCTGTGCCAGGTTCTGTTGCGCAAAAAGGCCGTTACAGCGAACACAAAAGCAAAGCGTTGGTGCCGTGCAACCTCTTTCAAATCATAGTGCTGAAATAATTTGATAGAACTGACGCTTACGCTCAATGCCATGTTTGGCATTATTTACAGATGAAGACCACCATGTTTCTTTCCAAGTGGGCGTATTATTTCAATGTTCCCCATTCACACCACTACATTTTCTTTCTTGCCCCTGTTTTACTTGGCGCCAATGAGAAAAGCTGCTCCACTAAAACTCTGATCAGATCGTAGATTTGAATACCATAGTGAAGTAATGCTTACAGTCCACTTAGCTTCCTAGTGTACGATTTCTGATTTTTGACTTCGGAGGTAAAGAGGCATGTCGACTAAAACATCTATATGTTTTTAGTCGGTAGTTGCACGAAGGAGACACAGGGACCAGAGTGGTGGTGTTGTGATTTATCGGCGCATATATGTAAATAATGAATGTGTGCAATTAATAGCCCTTACGTGCGTCTTACAGCAGAAATAAACTGTGATTTGTCTAAATTTCAGTATTTATTTGGCTCCCTCACTCCTTAATTATTCACCGTCAAAAACACGTGATAGAGTAGGGAGGGCGAAAAGACA
Source organism: Rhipicephalus annulatus (assembly GCA_013436015.1). Taxonomy (NCBI): domain Eukaryota; kingdom Metazoa; phylum Arthropoda; class Arachnida; order Ixodida; family Ixodidae; genus Rhipicephalus; species Rhipicephalus annulatus. Next base: position 386,437 of record WOVY01001722.1, on the reverse strand, counting down.
TGTATAATTTCAAAGTTGTTGACAGCTTGGTCCGCTGGGAGAGATGCTTGCAGCAAAGCAAAGTCGAGGGAGGCGTTAATTGAAAGGAAAATCATCGCCTAAGTCCATTTAGGAAAGGGAAAGAAGACAGCCACCCATTTTTAGCATGAAGCCGCAATAAAATCCATACGAATTTTCACAGGAAGAAAGCCTGCTTAGTTGCCGAAAAACTCGTCCTGCTCCATGGTTCGAACTCGGGACTAACGCTTTTCCGGGGCGGTCACTCTGCCAATTGAGCTAACAATGCAGGAAGATATCGATTGGCAGTGCGAGGGCGAATTCATCGATAACTGCATGCACATGAACGCGAGTATTGCAAATGGGTTCTGCAAAAACACGCAAGGTGGCGGAAGGGTTAGGAAAGGAAAAGAAGACAACCACTCCATTTGTATCACGAAGCCACAATGAAATCCGTACGGATTCTCGGAAGGAAAAGCTTCTTACTTAATTGCCAGCAAATTTCATAGGTCCAGTATAGCAAGGCTAAGAGAAGCGATAATGTAATGGGTGATAATGAAGGAAAGCGAAATTGTGAGGGTAAAGCAAGGTGATTGTGCGTCAACGCAAGGAACGATCGAAGCGAGGGAGAGGAGGCCGTTAGCTGAGCTTGAATTCTGCTTTGCTAAATAAAGCACGCTTTTATTAGCCACACGTCAAAGCTTTCCTTCTGCACGCTGGTCACTAATGTTTCCAAACTCTGTCTCGTCCTGTTTGCCAGACGAAGGTGATCATGAACAGGCCCGGCAGGAGAAGCAACTTCAGTTGGTTCCTCTTCAACGTGGAGCTGACGGACGTGACGGGCGAGTGCCTGAAAGGGGGACCCTTCGAACGAGTCAAGGAATTCAAGAAGTTTTACGTCGAAGAACTACCGAAGGGGCCGTCGGGTTAGCGTGGCGCATTGTACCGCCGTCAGCCGTGCTATAGGAAATCTACAAACGGCTCTTTCGTCTGTGTTTTGTATTTCATCATTTTTATGCCACGTTCACTAATGATTTTTGCATCTTCAGAGCTAGCGAAGACGCAAAATGATTTCAAAGTTTAAGGCGCAGCATACAAGAAACAGGACATAGAGTGGAGACACGAACACAGTGCGTCTCCCTTCAAAGTGGGTCTCCACTTTGTGTCTTTTTCTTTCGTTGCGCTATGAACAATTAAATGGATTGCCAACAACTAGGCCATGCTTGCACTTTTTCACGCAAGACAGTGATGGGCGCTGTCTGTGTACATTGGAGAGATTCTCAGCATTCGTCATTGCCTGCGCGGCAGCTGAATGGTCTTTAGTTGCTCGTGCAAGGAGATTTAAATGTCGCTTAGTGTGATCTCTTTTTGACTCAACAAAATATGAAATATTGGTGTATACAAACGAGACGTCCGGTAAAAGCGGGTCATTTGCTAGTGCTTACGCGTCAAAAACCTTTCTTCTGTATAACATCAGAGCCATTCAATGCTGCTTATCAATGTCCCACTGTGGTGTATCTTAATACGCTTCCCAAAGCTGCCGCAACGATGTGCTACTACGCCACAAAGGTTAGAAGAGGCTATTGTTCGCGTGTGAAAACTGCGTGGTGGGATACGAGCTGGTGGCTTTAGTGCATTTCACTCGATGCGAAAAAGAAAGATGTCTGTCTGTCTGTCTGTCTGTCTGTCTGTCTGTCTGTCGTAATGTCTGTCTGTCTGTCTGTCTGTCTGTCTGTCTGTCTGTCTGTCTGTCTGTCTGTCTGTCTGTCTGTCTGTCTGTCTGTCTGTGCTGTGATGTGCTGTGCTGTGCTGTGCTGTGCTAGCAACGGCGGAGAGATGAACTGCCCTAGATCATAAGGAGCTTCGCCCCTGAAAAATCTCACCGTACTTTCATTAGGCTGAAAGTATTACGTAATGTGTGGGGTCTCGAGTTGGCGAGCGCCGTGCCCCACGTCACGCCACCGCCCCACGCCGAAAAGACTCGCTATATTCTCTCTACCGCCACCAAGGCTTGCCTGCTGCCAGAGGTCCCCGCTGGCGCTACCGATCTAACAGTCATGATGACGATAATGGTGATCACGGATGGATGTATCCACGGCTGTGCCCTTTAGGTCGGGCGGTGGCGCACGCCACCTAGCCATAAAGAATTTCACTTGCACCACCAATTCGTTAGCCTACTCCTGGTTATTTCTACCCGTTTAAAGTCTATTTTGCCTTCACAGTCCCTAAACTTCAATGCTTTGAAAAATTCGGCGCCATTATCTTCGACTGTAGGGCAAAATCTTTAACAGAATATGGTCAAATGTTCCGCTCGCAAACACAAGGCCACCTATCGCTCAATAGTTGTGACCTATGAAGTGCGGCTTCTGTGCGAGACAAAAGTGCCACGCGGCTCAAACAACTTTAAAGAGAGTGCCAGCACTCCCTTTGTCATCCCTCTAACCTTAAGTGAAACCATATCCCGAAAAGAAAAAAATACAGGAAAAAATCAGCTACGCGAGCTCTAATAAGCAATGACAACATATGTCCCTACATAATGTCCGCGCACCACTACACTTTCACCAGCCGAGAGTTCTGCACTGTCCGGCTCAACGACTTCACCTCAGTACCGGTGCCGCAGCAGCAACGTTGCCGTCGGCGCGACAAACCGCCACTCGCGCCGACACGTCTTCCAGATGGGACCAGCACTCACACGGGCATCGGACTGCAGGCAGTTGCGCAGGTCCCAGGCATATCCCTCGCCCTACCTCATGACCGCATTCCTGGCCAGCGGCGCTGACGATGTACAGAAGACTGCCAGCCGCGGGCTACATCATTCCCGTCGCGTACATTCAAAACACTCGAAAGAACAATGCAGTCGGCTAAGGAAAAAAGAGCTTCGGGTTCCTCACCCTCGTGGTACCATGGCCAGTACTGCTAGCTAATACATCGGTGACGGCCGAGAAGCCCAGCTAAAATAAAACAAAAGTCGCTTTTCCTAACTCGTGCATCGCAAGATAAAAAAAGTGAGATAATCAGAGTGCAACACCTCAACGCTATACGCCTTGTGCGACAGGCAGCTGCACAGAGCCTTAGGCCAAATAAATCGCTTGAAAACAACCGGCATCCACCCAGCACCCAGCCTAGGTGCTGAAGAGGCAACCGCAGAGAGACATTCACTCTGTAAGGTGGCCCTATCGCTCACCGCACACAGCAGCTTACCGAGCGATCGGCGTCCACCGTCCCGGGCGGTGTCACGACGCCCCGGCGTCGAGCCGCAATACCAGACGGCAACGACGCCCGGCTACCTGAGCCTAAAAGAGATAAAAGAAACTATTCACAGAAAATCGGACCACCCACGAGGATTCCGTATTCACTAGCTTCGGGCCTAGCCTACAACCCACGTGCTCTAAGCTTTGCTCACCCCAGGATGCAGACCACATGGCTCTCGTCCTAACTGAACAACGTTCTTGAAAACCAACCACAGCCCCAGAAAAACCCTTGCGAGCAGAAAGAAATATAAACTCAACGTGCCGACAAATTCAACCACGTTACGAAAACTGATCTCCTCGCTCTCAACGAAGCACACCGCCGACTCTAGCAAAGTAGTCCCCCTAGGCCTATTCTACCCCGGCTCTAATAAAAGCTTGTACCGAACCGCGAAAACTGTCGTCCGATGCTCCAAGAGCACCACGTTGGGCGGCTAGTGTGGGGTTTCGAAATGGCGAGCGCCACCAAGCTCTTGGAGTGAACGGGCACGGTAGACACGGTCGGAACAAACCAAGTCAACACACATACATTATCACCATTGTCACAGTTATCATCATTGACAGGCGCGCCCATCCTGTTCCACAGCTGTGCGCATATATGCGTGTCTGCCCTTGGTGATAAGTGGACGGTACGAACTTATACCATCGCGGAGACTTGCCGCTTTTAAGGTTTCATTTCACCCTGATAGTACGTAGTTTATAAAAGGCAATGTTGCATCCATAACACGTTTCACCGGCAATACGCCTGCATATGGTCTTTTTCCAAAGTAGATCTGGCGTAGCTGGGCGGTAGATTTCTACGCAGAAATCTTGGGTTGGATTCCTTGTGGACAATCATCGGGTCAACACAGTCGATGGTAGTTTTTCTTAACGCTCCGCTATTTTAATCATTAATGTCACTTCCAGCATTACCGGGTAGATATGAACAGTCACCTATAGCGCATATTAGCGTACCGTAGCCCGCATCTTTCTTTTTATGCTTCTTCTCTTACCTTTTCCTTCCTGTCCCTTTTATTCTCTTTACCCCATCCCTGTGCACTACTGCTGAGGTGTCCTACCCCTAAGAGACTGTTGTGGGATGCACTTTATGTTTCTTTCCTATTCAGAAATCATCTTCCCCCTCCCCCGCGATATACAGGTGCAGGCCGCACGTGTCTGGGGGAAAGGATTTGACGGCGTGCGCTACCGAATTTATGCGTTATGTCACGACAAACAAGACATAATTGTCAAACCCCCTACTTACTCGTGTCTACACCAAGTTAAGCAGGGGATCATGAGAACATCCAGACGTAGGCGGCTAGATAAATAGAAATGCTGAAAGAGCCGGCAGTTCCCTTAGAAGTGCTTTTCATTGAAATAAACATCGCTTATTGTGCTTTCATTTATTTCATTGGTTTAATTATTGAAATTGCTAAAGTATAAGGTACGCCACAGGGATACAAAAACATTACTGATCCCTCCGCCATAGAAACTGTTATAACACGAAAGTGAAACATGTTTTCACAGAAATAGTTTATGGTTTGTAGTGCAGAAGTTTAAGAAGGCTAGTGCTATCAGCGTCAAACGAAACCCGAACATCGGCAAGCCTTTGCGATAGTGTGGTGCGTGCCGTCCGGTTATCACCATTGACAGGCCTGCGCATCCTGTTCGGCAGCTGTGCGAATATATGCCTGCCTGTCTGTAGTGATAAGTAGACGGCGCGGGCTATACTATTGCGAAGGCGCGCCGCAGTTCGGATTTCATTTGACGCGGAAAGTAAGAGCAGGCCCCGGAAACTCGGCACTAGTTTTGGTTTCAAGGAACATGCACGCTTGTATAGCGGTTGCCGAGCATCCTAAGATCCGGTTGAACAGAGTGAGGTTGATGTGAATGTATGCGCATCTATTAGCTTTCACAAGTTTTTACTGATAAAAATTGTTACCCCTGTAAAGAACTTAATTCGATCAAGTCAAGCGCGGGAAGTGATTGACTTGAGTTCGTAGCACTTGCCTCCTCCCCTCCTCACCCTTTGATCAGCGATATAAGAAACTTGGTCGCGCTCGTTGTCTTGTTCGGTTGGCGTGAATGCCAACTATGGGAAAGATAAAGACAGCAAGTGGTGGCGGGTAGAGAACGGAAGCCGCAGTGAGCTACCGCGAACAAGGAAATCACGCATTTGTCGATGATGACTTAATCGAGCAACACAAATTTTCCGCAACTTGTAAGTGTGCTTACCCGGTGATTTCTAGTTTCGCGAAGGTTTCTCAGCGTTTCCTAAAGGCAACGGGTGAGCACAAGAACTTGGACCCATTATCTGAGCAGGTATTGATTTTGTATGAGTAGGTGAGTAAACCCAGTTCTTAGCAAGCCTGACTGCACTGATAGAAGTGCGGTGTCGCTTGTTCAATTGATGAAGACGGTAGCCAAACTCCTGTAGAGAAAATGCCTTTATTGAAAGGCTTGAGTTAGAGTTGGCCCGGTTACATAGTTCTGGCTTCTTTTACTTTTGGCGTGTAGTTCAAATGATGTCAAGAAATTATACAGAGCTTGCGCGACGACCACTGATAAGGCTGGAATATTCGGAGGCCCATGTAATAGTGCCGACGCGCTTCGCCGGTTGTCAGTTGATCGATGGCCGACGCTCTGTCTAGCGGCCATCTTCATCAAGGGCCACCTATTAATTTTGTCCACTAAGGCGCATGTGCACGCCCCTGCGCTTTTTTCCTCGTGCGGCGTGCTGTGTGGTTGAAAGAAAATACAGCTCAGTTCTGCTCCCGCCGTTGGCCTGAACAGGTTCGTTCTATTTTCAGTTGTCGCCACACGCATGGTTATAGAAGACCTAACCTCGGTTCCTGTAATGTTGACCCTGACGTAAGTACCGAGAAATGAGCACTGCGTCATGGACGAGACCACGAACGACATATCGATGATAGGCACAGAAGGCATCGCCACGGTGCAGATTTACCTGTCGTCGTTTTGGCCACAGAGTCTTGCAGCCTGGTTTACGCACATCGAGGCCAAATTCGCCCTTCGGCACATTACTTCGCAGCAAATGAAGTACCAGCACGCTGTCTCCGCACTCTCAGCGGACGCGGTTCAGAGTTCTATGTCCTTGTGGGTGCCCCCCTCGAAACCGACCCTTGCGACCACTTCAAAGCAGCGGTGATTCAAAGCAAGTCTGTGCCTCTCAGCAGGCGTCTTAAGCAGCTTCTCACTGAGGAGGACCTCGGTGACCGGCGACCGTCAGAACTTCTGCGTCGCATTCACCGGCTTTTCCGCGGCTGTCAGTTGGACGCAAACAGTTTGTTGCTGTGAGAGCTGTTCCTTCAGCTGCTGCTACAAAACGTGGTTATTGCATTTGCTACAGTACCAGACGACCTGCCCCTCAACAAGCTGGTGGAGCTGGCCGATTGCGTCGCTGGCTTTTCAGCAAGAGGTACTATAGCAACGACATCTACCATTCCACTGTCACAACTCGAAGACCAGCAGTCTCGCGTTGAGCAAATAATCGATAGACTTGCTGAGAGTATTAATGCACTGCGGCCACCTTCCAGCCGTCGTGGACGAGTCTGCGATTGCCGTTCCAGATCTTCTCGGAGACCTCACTCCCGTTCAGGTCCTCGTAGACCGTATACTGCTCGTCGACCGTATATCACAACACCTTCGGTGTCAGTGCACATCAATGCCGACCTCCTTATAGCTGGCAGGGAAACATACCACGGAGCCACTGATGGCGGCCTGTGATTCTTGCCTTAAGACTAGCCGCCTGTTCCATGTCACTGACAAGATTGCCGGACATCGATTTTACGTGGACACAGGTGCACAGGTCAGTGTCATTCTTGCGGTGCGACTATAGACCGGCAACGCTCTCCAAAAACTGCGCCCCTTCAAGCAGCCAACAACTCTCCCATCAACACATACGGTCACCGCTCTCTTACCATCAATATGGGTCTCCTACGCACCTTATGATGGGTATCTATTGTTGCTGACGTACGTATGACCATATTGGGTGCTGATTTTCTGACCCATTTCGCCATCAGTGATTTTCTGACCCATTTCGCCCACGCTCGTCAACTCGTCAACAGAACGACCAGTACGTCATTCTTGCACCTCCAACAACTGCCACTGGAATATCACCACAGATACCATCATCTATGTTCGCCTCCATTCTGTCCGACTTTCCAGCCACCACAATACCTTCCAACCTTGAGTTTCCAGTCCCGCCCAATGCCACGCTTCATGTAGTCACTGCTAGACCTCCAGTGTTTTGCCGACTCAGACGCCTCGCTGGGGACGACTTTGCCATCGCCAAAAAAAATTCGACCACATGCTGCAAGTGGGCATCATCCGTTCTTCGTCCGGCACTTAGTTGTGAGCTCTGCTCATGGTACCAAAACGTGACCCAGGTGATTGGCGCCTGTGCAACAACTACCGAGCTCTCAACGTGCGCACCAATCCTGATCATTTTCCTCTCCCTCACATTCACAACTTCTCTGCCAACTTTGTGGGAGCGGTGATAATCAGCAAAATATACTTGGTAAAGGCCTAAGGCCAGAGCTCATTTGAGCTAGCGGACATTCCCAAGACTGCAAATTGTGCCACCATTCGGGATTTTCAAGTACGTTCGCATGCCGTTCAGGTTGACAAACGCTGCTCAGGTGTTCCAGAGGTTTATCAACGAAGTAACCCGTTGATTACCCTTCGCATTTCCGTATCTTGACGACCTCCTGGTATAAATTGTTTCTACCGAACAGCATTACAACCATTTGCGCCTCCTATTTCCTCGGCTCTAGGAACAAGGCCTTCTCATCAACCCCGCGAAGTTTGTCTTTGGTGTCGAAGACACAAAGTTTCTCGGACATCATCTCACTGGCGAGGGCATCAGACTGTTCGCCAGGAAAGTCAAAGCCCTACGCGACTTCCCTCTATCCGAAAACTCCGCGAGTTCCTTGGACTGCTCAACGTCCACCGCCGGTTTCTCTCCAACATCGCCCGCATAATCATACCGCTCACCGACCTACTCAAGACCACCAAAGCTCCGTCATCCCTTTTGTCATGGACGCCTGACGCCGAATCGTGCTTACAAGCCGCCAAAAACGCACTGGCAGACGCCGCACTGCTGGTGCATCCTCTGCATGTTGCACAAAGCGTCTTACCACCGATGCATCTAGTATGGCTGTCAGCGCCGTGTTACAGCAGTTTGTACGCAACTCCTGGTATCCACTCGGTTTTTTTTTTGCAGAAACTAGCACCTGCAGAAACGTGCTACAGCACATTCGGTCATGAGCTGTTGGGCATTCGATATTTGCGACACCTACTGGAGGGCTCATCCTTCACGTCCTCACGGACCACAAGCCTTTGAGTTCACTTTTCGTGGTAATCATGACACTTATACCGCACGAGAAATACGACACCTCAGTTTTATCTCCAAATTCACCATGGGTGTTCGGTACATTGAAGGCCCAGTCAACGAGGCTGCAGATGCCCTCCCCCGTATCGATGCCATATAAGCGTCAACACTTGACTACGCATAAATCGCCGTGGCGCATCTTACAGATATCAAAATTCGGGACATCCACTCACCCACCACATCGCTGGCGCTGACTGACGTTTCCCTTCCATTTTCATCGGGCGCCATAATTTTCCACGTGTCACGGGGTCGAACTCGACCACTTATTTCTCTCCAACGTCATCATGACATATTCAGCTAGCCCCACGGTGCCAGTCACATCGGAGTTGATTGATTGATATGTGGGGTTTAACGTCCCAAAACCACCATATGATTATGAGAGACGCCGTAGTGGAGGGCTCCAGAAATTTGGACCACCTGGGGTTCTTTAACGTGCACCCAAATCTGAGCACACGGGCCTACAACATTTCCGCCTACATCGGAGTTCGTGCTACTCAGCGTCTCATTACGACCCGCTTTGTGTAGCTGAGTGTGAATTCCGACGTACGGCGTTGGGCGCGGGAATGTCTTCACTGTCAACGCCCCAAGCCGACCCGACACACGAAGTCGCTAATTCAGTATTTTTGCCCACCCAATACTCTAATTGATCAAGTTCATATCGACATCGTCGGCCCACTACCACCGTCTCGAGATGCTCGCTTTTCCTCTCGCCGACATAACGGCATTTACCGTGGCTTCAGCGTTCGTCAGTGGCTGGATCTCACGTTTTGGATGCCCCAGCGTCGTAACCACCGATCGTGGCCGACAGTTTGAAAGCGATCTCTTCCGCGTACTGACGGGCCTGCTCACAGTCCACCATATCTATACTACCACGTACCACCCATTGGTGAATGGAATAGTTGAACGCCTTCACCATCAACTTCGAGCCGCCATGATGGCTCGCCAAGCTCGTTCATCTTAGGCTGAAGACCTTTCTCTCGTACAGCTTGGCTTCTTTCAAGGAAGACCTCGGCTCCACAGCTGCGGAGTTGGTACGACGCTGCGTATGCCTGAAGAATTTTTCGCGCAAGGTACTGTCACAACGCCCAATCCAGACAGCTCAGTATTCTTTTCTCACACCTGCGTCCTTGCCCCAACCGCGAGACATCGTCGACTGACGTTTTGTGAGCAAAGACTTGGCCACAGCGAGCCCCGTTTTCGTCCGGCGTGAAGGTATCCGACCCTCCCTTACGCCTGCAAGCGATGGTCCATTCAAGGTGTTCAGCGGGACAGAAAAAACATTCACCATCAAGCTCAAGGGACATAAAGAGGTCGTGGCGATTGACAGAGTGAAACCCGCCTATACCTAGCGACAGAACCGGAAATATGTGCTTTGGGCTTCTTTGTCACCGCTGAAACGCAGGTTCTACTCAATCACCTGACCGCTAAGACTGTTTCTTGGGAACTAGTGTATCCCTTCCCTTCTTATAATAAAAAGGTGGGGGGAGAGCGCTGTAGCGGCCATCATCACAGCAGCCGCCTATTAATTTTGGATCGCTCTGGCTCAAGTGCACGCCCCTGCGCTTTGTTCCTTGTGCGGCATGCCCCGTGGTTGAAAGAAAATTAAGCTCAGTTCTGCTCCTGCCGTCGGCCTTAACAAGTTCCTTCTATTTTCGCTTCTCGCCACACGCATGGTTATAGAGGACCTAACCTCGGTCCCTATACTCTGTTCGCCGTTATATGTACCAGCGTGTATCGCTGTAATCTGGCATTGCGTTCACTGGCCACAAGTTCGGCCAACTTAGCAGTTTCATTTTAACCAAGCCGTCACTTTCTTCGTCAGTGTCACGGCCCCGTCATCTGGACACCACATATAGTGAATACCTCGCTAAGGTAGCCGCCACAAGCCCGTAATAAGCAGTGGTATTCTGTATGCACACCTTCAAAGTATCCCAAACCGGAAAGAGAAACGCAACGCTTGTAGTGTTTTGCCTCAAGCCCACCTGTGATTTTTTACAAGGTGAGCTGAGAACAAGGTGCGACTGCCAGGTGAGTGTACGAGAGCTGTATTTTAATGTGGAATAACGTTGACAGAATTATACTTCTATTGGAAACTTGCCGAATGGGATGGTAAAAGCAGTGGTGCGCTGTCTTAGCTGATTGCTGAAGCCACGCATAACTTGTCTCATCCGTTTCCTGGTGTCGACGCCACCATGCCATAAAGAGCACTGTGAAAGATAAAATGCGCGTTCGTGAAAGCTCGTGATTGTTTTGGCAGTGGCGTAATGCGTTACCCGCCAGCCATCGTCGTGGACTGAGAGGTCATGGATTCGACTTCCAGCAACAGTACTTTTTTTCACGTTTTTTTTTTCTTTGCCGTTTGCTAGTATGACGTATTTCTCTAACAAAAATAAGTCATCAAAGCCGTGGTGGACATCGGCATAAAACTTTCGTGATAAAAAAACGATGATTTTATTCGTTTCTTGTTTGGCCCGTCCCCATGGGTGGTTTGAGTTATTGATGTAAGTCATCATCAACATTATCAGGTCTGCGTGCCTCATGTCGCCAATCCTGTTTCTTCACGGTGCTACTGCTCATTCGCGAATTCCCCTAACAAAAAAGTCCCGATATGCAAGTTTGTCTAAGAGACCTTCGTTCTCGCAAAATGGGTAGTGCTCTTTTTTTAATGGGACATTATCTTGACCTTAAGGCGTGATACGGGTAGTCACACCCCTGCAGGTCTTCTCCGGTGCGCCAGCTGTGCACCGTGGGACGTCATTGCTCGTCTGGCACCCGCACTACGGCTCTCGATAAGCCACGCGAAATACCAGAAGGGCAGAGTCCAGCCCAGGACATAACTTGGAGGACGCTTGAGCTCCGCCTTTCGAGCTGATAGCGTTCGACACTCGAAAGGCAGCAGCGTTTACTCGGCAGCGTAATCTGGCCGCATTTTCCGTTGCCTTCTCAATCACTATCCACGCTTTGCATCTCGGTGTGCATGCCAACTCCTCGTGCCGCTGGGGAAAAATCGTCTGTGCGGAAAACAATGCCCATTTCAAGCTATCCTGGATGCCTACTGCAAGAGCATCTTCGGAGGGCCCACTACACGGGGTTGCCAGGTGAAAAAAAAATAAGCAGAAAAGTTTTAAGAACTAGTCAAAGTTTGACCAACTGTGAGTGAGTGCAATGAAATTGAAGATCAAGATGTAATTTGTTGTTGCAAAAGAAGGCTCCGGGAACATTTTAATGACGTCAAGAACAAGAAAGTAGCTTCTTATGCCCTCGCAGAACATGTTGCGTCTACGGGGCACGCTATCGACTGGGATAAAGCCTGCATCATTGCCACGGAAAGAAAGTTGTTACCACAATTGCACATGGAATCTCTGGCCATTCAAACTACTGCGCATACGTTGAACAGAAATATTGGAACACTTCCCCCTGTGTACGCGCGATGTCTGCAACACGTGACTAAACTTGCATAAAAAGAGCGCACTACGCCATTTGCGGTCACTGTGAACAAGGCTCCAGAACAAGGTCGGCATTTTTTTTTTGTTATTTTGCACTATGTTTGTCCCCGACCAGACGGGATTCCGTCGGACTCTTGACTGTATTTTGTTGTTTGTTTTCTTGTTGAGGTTGCTGATTGTGACGAATTTGAGGTTCTGCTTGAATTGTAACCCTTTATCCATTTTATATTACGACAAGCTTGCCAACACTGTTTTTATTTCCTATTGTATATATCTGACATTTCCCGTTGTCTTTTTTTCTTGAATTTTGTATTGTGTATATTCACTGTCTATATTAAGAAACCTTGTTATATGTTTGTACCACCCTGCTACAGCCCCTATCATTGGGGTTACTAGTATTGCAAATAAATAAATAAGTAAATAAACTTCAGCCAAGAGTCGTAAGAGCAGCCATCGGTAGCCACGCGTATATGAAAACTGCTTTTACATTTCCATGTAAAGTGTCCCTGAAACGGTTTTTTTTTTTCACATTTCGTTTTTGATTAGGCCACTCCTAGATCAAATCATTGGCACCAGAGCTCACTTGATACACCCATTATTAACGGAGCGACAAATACTAAAAAAGTACCCTCTTCCTCCGCTCCGCTTATCACCCTCAACTGCCCTCAACTCATATTTTGAGCACTCGGGGCTAAGCTCCGCGTTCACGGCGCCTACGTCACGATGTGGCGTGAGACTGCGTACGCGTAAATACCGCCACCGATCCAATACCGACAGTCTGTACTGCACGTTTCACAACCGATCAGATCTGCTAGAAATGATGACGTCAATGGGGCAGAGCCTGTCGCTTGCTGTGTGGGGGGTTGAAAACAAGTTTGGTCGAGTCGCTGCGATCTGCAGCGATCTGAAGCGATTCGCAGCTTTAAAGTGTTGTAATGAATTACGCAGTTTACGCAGAGAGCTCAAATCAGTCTCTAAATTGCCCTTGGGACTTGGTCTACCGGCCAAATGCGTTTGTAAAAAAAATCGTCGAAACCATTTCAGGGTCGATTAAAGTACCAAAACAAAAAGACTAAAAATAAAAACATGTGCAGCCCAAACACTTATTTAAAATTGTAATTCTTGAGATTTCAGCATAAATTATTGACTTAGGCAGCAGTTTTATACACAAAGACTCAGTGTTTCTACTGTTGAATTATGACTTTGCAAAAATTACGCCAATAAAAAGTAGTGCCCTAGCTCTTCTATATCAAGATATATGTTAAAAAAAGTTGGCAAATTCACTAATTGAATACTAACCGTTCACTTGTCACATAAACCACTAGCATCTTGAAAGCGAATGTAGTAAAATGCAGGTGACACCGTCAACGATAGAGGTATAAAGAGCTAGTTTCGCCGAAGTGCCGGCGTTGGCGTCGTCTATTGTGAGCGAAAAATCAACATGTTTGCGTTACCGAAAAATTCAAATAAAATAATAAAAATTCTGGGCCTGAGTGGAAATCAAACACGGGTCGATTGCGAGGCACGCGGGGGTTCTCCGACACAGCCATGCCTCCTTTTTTTTTAATGCATCTGGTTTTGAATATTGTGAAAATAGCTTCATCTCTTTGGAAATATGCAGTGAAAGTAACTTTCATTCTTTACAAGCACACGCGCCTTGTGTACATGTTTTACAATACAACATGAAGCACTGTCGTAACAATGCATGGGACTAGGGTACATTGCCATCAGGCGTCAGAACATAGAATTATCATGACTTCATAGTGTCTGCTTCATAGCTGCTCGGTTCTGTTGCAATTCATAGCTTAAAGCCAGTCACCCACTGTACACAAAAGGCGCACATGCTAGCACCCTGAAGGCAACGTAGCGCTTTCATAGCAAGTTCGAAAACATTTCACACATTAAGCGTTTGAAGTGCCCCGCCGCGGTATTCTAGTGGCTAAGTATACTCGGCTGCTGACCCGCAGGTCGCGGGATGAAATCCCGGCTGTGGCGGCTGCATTTCCGGTGGAGGCGGAAATGTTGTGCGCCTGTGTGCTCAGATTTGGGTGCACGTTAAAGAACCTCAGGTGCTCGAAATATCCGGAGCCCTCCACTACGGTGGCTCTCATAATCATGTGGTTTCGGGACGCTAAACCCCACAAATCAATCAATCAAGCGTTTTAAGTGCACACTAGGAACAAAATATTGCTATCGCGTTCAACTCTTAAAGGTGAAACCAAAGAGCCCCCCACTTTTTTCTACACATTATCGTGTGCCCTTCTATTTGCTTGTATGTGTGTCATTATGTAGCGCGAAACTTCTGTTCCAAGCTAGTCTATGAAATTAACGCTTATCTGAATTTTGCTTACGATCTCATCACCACAAGATGTATTGATAAATATGTGAGGTTTAACATCCCAAAAGGAACGGCCAAATGTATTGTTTCATCTACGAACAATTCGGCAACGTAGGTGGCTTAGTAGTTACAAAATTAAAAAGGCTAAGAAGCCCTCCCTGATTAGTAACGGCCAGAGTTACAAGCTGTACTAGCTGCTGGCTATAGTAATGGTATGCCACCTTTACTACATAAGGTATGGTACTTTTACAGTTGGCGATTAAAGGTGGGGGGGATGGTAAGGCAGACAAACGGACAGACAGACAGACAGGCGGACAAACAGACAGACAGACAGACGGACAGACGGACGTACACACAGACAGACGGACGGACGGACGTACACACAGACAGACGGACGGACGGACGTACATACAGACAGATGGACGGACGCACGGATGGATGGATGGATGGATGGATGGATGGACGGATGAATGGATGGACGGACGGATGGACGCTTCCCCTTACTCATCATGATTCTTTGTGTGTATATAATATTACTAAATCAAGAAACGTGATAGCAGAAGCTACCAGTGTCGTCATTGCGAGGCGATAGAGAGGGAGAGCGTTGGATAGGAGAAAGAGAGAAGGGGAGTGTCGCGAATGTGCAGTGAGAGTATAAACGCCGCGGGGATGGAAAGAGGGAGAGCGAACGTAGACTAGCAGACGCTGTCTGCGTCGACGTTGCGAGGTGAGAGTGGGTGTGCGTAGGAGAGAGGGGTATCCGACGCGCATGCGCAGTCAGAGTGGTCCCGTCGCATACCTAATTGAACGTCGCTCTAAGGTGCTTGGTATTTTCCCCGCCGGGGTGATCTTGTGGCTAAGGTACTCGGCTGCTGACCAGCTGGTTGCGGGATCCAATCCCGACTGTGGTGGCTGTAATTTCGATGGAGGTGAAAATACTGTAGCTCCATGTGTCCAGATTTGGGTGCACGTTTAAGAACCCCAGGTGGTCTAATTTCCGGAGCCCTTTACTTCAGCGTCTTTCATAATCATATGGTGGATTTGGGACGTTTTATCCCACATATCAATTAATCAAGATGTTTGGTATCTAAAAGAGATGTCTTCGTCACACAACAGTAGTCGTCATCTGTATGGCGATCGTTTCTTTGCATTATTGCCGGGCGCCTGGCACTTTGAGGTCACCGATGGCGTGTGCGCTATCGGCTCTACTTATCGTTTTTGATATCAACGTGACCAGCGCTGAATTCAAGAAAGTAAGCGCAAGCAAGCCAGATAACAATTATCGTTTTCAAACAAAAAGACACCGTTTTTACTCGATCTTTTTTTAGAGTGCACTAAAAAAACAGTGAATTGGTTCGGTTTCATAAATGGTGCTCTGATTTCACTAGTACCACTATTTTCGCCATCATAGGCAAAAATCGACACCCACGTTTACAAGATCTTGTGCAAGTATCGCTGCTCGTGACATCACGGAATTTTGAATTAGTTTTGTTGCTGCTTTAATAACATTAGTTCTACGAAATAATTTCAAACTTGGTATCCTAAGCCACTCCCTTGTACGAAAATGTACTCATCATTTACCGACTAAGGGCTTCATGGGCCAGAATATAGATGCCGTCGAAATCGATGACATCACGGCTATTGATGCGGAAACTTCAATCAGGCGTCACCGCCCACATTTTGTATTTGCGTTCTTTATCGCTTACGAATCGACTTGTCGTGGCAAGCGTGGTGTTTTTAGTGTTTAGAAAGAATACTTTACCAATACTAACAAAGTCTTCTTCTTTGGTGTCCCTTCGTACCACAGCAGTGCCGAAACGTTTCCTCAGCTGCGGCTAAAACTCCCCCACTTCCCTACAGCGCCGTTTGCAGCTCCTCTTCCGACGGAAGCTTCAGAGCTGCAAACTCCCGCTTCGCTTCGCGCAATAGTTCGGCGTCGCTGAGCAGATCGAGTGCAGTCAGTGCCAGGATCTTGGCCACCCTCAGCGTGGGCGGCTGGGAGTCGGCTGCGTTGGCTACGGCGGTGAAACCGCGCGTGTGGTTCACCGATCCCTCGTGGGCGCCGAGAGCAAACAGCGGGTGAATGGTGGGCACCCGGTACGACACGTTGCCGCAGTCCGTGCAGCCTCCTGAAGGCGGTATGTTCTTCACGACGTCATCCAGGAAGGACACGCCTGCACGGCAAGGAACGAAACATACCTTTCTATAAACATACTGTTACCACAATCGAAATGTCTATCAAATACACAGGCAGGCAGTCAATGTCAGTCTGGGGCTATAGACTAGACTATAGGCACCCGACAGTGGACCAGGGGGCGCGACAAAGCTCTTTGGGCTAAGGTCCCTAGATGAAACAAGTTTCCACCTCAGCATTGTTGGTACCGACCGCTAGGGATACTAACAAAATGAAACGCTCGCTGAACACAGTGACACGCTGCCCACACAGTGCCCTTTTTGGCACGTTTCCAAAGAACGCTTCCTGGGCGCTTACATTATCAGCCGTGACCGCTTGCTCACAACTAAAAAAGAAAATTATGCACGTGCAAGTTTGTTTTTGCTGCGTCTACTCGCTAGGATACGCTTTGAAAGACTCGGTTTTGCTGCGCCTACCCGCTACGCTGTGTGTTTTGGCGCTACCATCAGATCTCGTAAACTGCAAAGCCGGGCGCCTATAGTCTGATACGTATTGAGACGTCTGGAGAGGCCCAGCCCAGATGACCGAAGCATGGCCGTCGATCGCATCAGTGACTAAAAAATAGCCCTACTCAAGCTCCGGGCGCTGTATTCAAAAGCGTGGCGATTAGCCGCCTTTCTCGTGACGTGAATCAGGAGTGCGAGCCCACGGAGGCACGGTTGCGCGCATCAGCCTTTGTGGAGATACTTACAGGGACTACTGGAGGTATACGCAACTGTAGCATGGACTAAAAAGCAGCCACCATGTTATCGACCGACTGCTCATTTTAAATGTTGACTACAAGTACGCATTGTGAAAACGTTGTATCTCTGCAAGCTTGTAGTATTTGAAAATAGTGGGACAGCTGTGAAAACCGTCGAAATACGAAGGGTACACAGGAAAGGATTTGCTTCTGTGTGTTGCTTTTGTTGTGATTATAGTTCCCTCCATCGCTAACGCCCCTTCTACACAATCATCAAAGGTTGGTGCCTCGTTTGCCTCATACATTTAGAATGTCGGACCTGTTTTGTCACTATTAAATGTGCGGGAGTGTGTTTAGCCACATTTTCGATGGCAATGACACTCCAAGTCTCGTTGCGGTGTCTTCTGAGGAGTTTTGCGGTTATAAGAGTTTCGAATTCAGCTTTCTAACACCTAGTCTGCCAAGTTTCGAATAATTCGACTTGGCAAAAACCTAAACTGCGACATTGCACAATGGCGGAACTTTGTAGCTACTGCCGCACCGCGCCACTCGTTCAGAAAATACGACCGCCTCAGCCCGTGTTCTGAAGTGTGGAAAACACTGTCATGACATGGTCAGAGGACCTGACGCCACATCGTATGGAACAACTTGCGTTTCTGAGTGGTATTTTGTAACATTTCCGTAGCCCTCGATCGCCAAGTTATGTGGTCGAGGACATGAGCAGACGTCATTTCTTCGCTCTTTTTTATTTTCTTCGCGCGTTTTTGTATCTTTGGCATTTCAGCCGTTATTTGATACTTTTGTCCGTTGTTTGGTTTGATTGCATTCGATATGAAATTTCACTATTGGCACACCCCTGATTCCGAGTGCCACTCACTCCCCACCTTTGCTCCAGAAAAGTTGGGGTTCAAAGGCAAGCCGCCACGAGAAATAGCTTGTCTCTTTATTATCATACTTGCATTTATCTGCGATGCATTTTTTCTTGCAGACTCAACCAATTGAAGCGGCGAAAGGGGTAGACGGAGCGAAACCTCTTTTGCCCCTTATGCACAAACCTGTGCGTACCTATACCCTTCGTTGCGCACAGTAGGGCTCGCTGTAAGTATGAAAGAAAGCAAGAAAATTACAGCATATATCGACGGAGTGAATGGTGATGAGTGGGGCGAAGCGTCCGTCTGTCCGTTCGTTCTTGCTTGCGTCAGTCCATGCGTTCGTCCGTGTGTCTCTCGGTTCGTCCGTCCGCCTGCCTGTCCGTCCGTCTGCGCTTTCGTCCGTACATTCTTTCGAACATCCACGCGTCCATCCGTGCGTCCGTTCGTATGTGCTTCCGTCCATCTGTTCGTGCGTCTGTCTGTCTGTCTGTCTGTCTGTCTGTCTGTCTGTCTGTCTGTCTGTCTGTCCGTCCGTCCGCTCATCTAGTGAACACTCCGAGTACCGCCAATTCGCATTTTTTGTTATATAATCATCATATACAAGTACCGCCATTCAGCGGACATTCCGAGGGCTAAAGCAGAGGTGGCTACCTCATCCTCCTCCTCCTACTACTACTGCTACTACTACTACTACTACTACTACTACTACTGCTACTACTACTACTACTACTACTATATACATCGGTGACGCATGATCCACGGCCTAAGGAGCTTCCCCCCTAAAGTCCACGAATCACGGCTGCTCCATCAAAAACACACGATGTGATCTGCAGCGTGGAGCGGATACCGCAAGGCGCGCCTAGGTCTCCGGGCTGCCGCTGCGGCGCCACCAGTAGGGGAAGTCTCTGCGGAGACTGAAAACGAGCGAGCCCTAGTTATTGCGGCGGATGCTGCTTGACAGCGCAGCTGCTATGCGCTTGCTAGTTTTATTGGGATAGCAATTATATGGACACACTCGATTGGATGTTGCCGACGGCGTCGCCGTTGCTCAACGTATATGTAGGCGTATCAATATATATGAAATGCAAGAAAGAAAAGTACTCCTGAAAAAGACTCCGCCGCGTGGTCCAACCTCTTGTTTGTGAGTGCGTGGTGTTAGCCAAGAAGGAACACCTCCTTCAATGTTTAAAGGGCAAGCTATTTATATCTACCACTTACCGCGGCTGTTGGCGATCACGGGGGAACTATCATGTCTTCAGCATTATCAGCGAGATGTCGATATGAGCGCGCGTCACCAGATCGTCCAGACGTGGTGACGTGCGCAGGTCCGTTCATCTACCACGCGTACTTTGCCCTGGGGAGAGGGGGGTAGACGCTCCGTTCATAGCCCACGCGTACTTTGCCCTGTGGAGGGGGGGGGGTAGACGCTCACGCGTGCGCGCGCTTATCTCGCGGTGTGAAGAATCGTACGCCTTCAGCTTTTACTAGAACGATTCTGTGAGCCTGTTACATGTTCTCGCTACTATTCCAAACCTTTCGTATTTCCCACAGGCAGCCTTCGAAACCGTGATTATATTCGGTGGGGCTTTTCACTCCCTTCCCTCTTTAATTGCCAGTGCGATTGCTATCTCCTCCACTTCTGTAACGGGGACTTGAGCATTGGGGCACAGCTTGTAATGCCTCCTTTATAGTCTGGGACCACGGCCACCATGTCATTTTTGTTTGACTGATATGTTCAAGCGTCTGTAGATCTCGCCATATTCAAATATTTTGTATTTTTACGGACGTAGGCTTCTCTTGCTGTAGTGTACACTTTAAACTGACAAACGCCACACCATGAACAACACAGACGAACAATTGGAGGCACTGCAGTTCAGCTTGGCCTTTGACGATTAGCTAAGGCTGATCCAACGAGCAGAGATGAGGACAAAGGCTAGCGGAGTCCTGGAATACGGTCCCAATCATTGGCAATGCTCTGCGCGAAGCGCACATAATATTTCTCTCTCTTTCTTTGTAACAAGCGCCTCGTGACGTCAAACCAGATGTCGGGTTCATTCAGCATAAATCAATCACTCGTTTAAGATTATTCTAATTACGTGAAGCACCCTTCAAAACACAATACAGGCTTTACCTCTAGAAGTCATGACAATTTTGTTTGGTCAATATTCAACCCATATAATGAATGGAGATAATAGAACAATTAGTGCCTTTGTAAATAGCACACAATGGCTTGTGGAGACCTTCATAAGAAAAACAGAGAACTGGGAATTATGTTCTTATTCCCCTTATCTAGGAAACATTCTTCCGTGTTTTTTTTTTCTGTTATTATATTGCGAACTCAGTTTAGATCTCTTACCAAGCCTTTTGTTACTGTACATAGTATACAGTAGGTACGGCCAGCATACTTTCCCTTGAATGTCACCTTGGCGTAACACGAATCTCAAATGAAATAGAGATATGTAATTAGAATGACGCGAAAAGTGAAACAAAAATAAAGCAGAGAATGTTTTTATAGCTGCAGGTTTCAAAAGACCTACCACAATAAACAGACAGAAAAAATTATGACCAACTCCTCGAAGGGAACCCTGGGTGGAAGCACAGCAGCAGCGGTGCGCACGGCGTTGACCCGTTTGCAATGGGCGTCGATGCGGGTGCTGGAAGAATGGTTTCAAGCGAAACGTGGTGCCGCATTTAGTCGACTAAAGGTTTGTTTGAAACACAGACACAGGATGTGGGTCGGGTTTCGTGTAAATTTCATCGCAGATAAACGAACTAAAAGAGTGGGTCCATTCGATGATCGGTCGTGCGTTGCGCGCGTTGGAGAGGGTGAAGCGAGAGAGAAGTGTGTTGCGAGCGGGCGGAGGAGCTAGCTGGCGGCTATGGGCACTGCGGCGAGCATGCTGCAGGTGAGAGAGATAGTGGCGTCAGCGCGGACCTACGAGGGAAGCGTGACGTCCACGCGCACCGTGACCTATTTGGCGGCGCTCCAACACCTGCGGCGAGAAGAACGCATTGCGGCACGTTCATACGGCCACACGCACGTAGGGCGTTACACACGTGAGTCAAAGACCCGCTTCGCATCTAAAATATAATGTGCCAGTATATCTTCTCTTAGGTCGATCCTTGTTCTATTTCCTCTAGCATCAGCACCGATAGTGCGATAATTTGTAGAGCCTTTTTTTCGTACAGTTCAGTATTACCGCATATGAATCACACTTGCATCTACGATATCTTTCAACTAGCTTGTGTGTGAAAGTCGTAAGACGTAAAGCAACTACATTCTTGTATTCCTTGCGCTTCCTGGCGAAGCACCATGCAAGGAATAGTTCGATAACGAAAAAAAAAATTGGCAGATCCCACGTACTGTGGGTGTCGATCATATGCGAAGCACGTGTGAGCAAGATTGATTTTTCACTCTGAAATGAGCACAGCGTTACGAGGTGGACGTCAGTTATGCCGTACACGACTTCCAGTTCAAGATTATCAAGTATGATAGTGTCATTTACGTTCGTCGTCTATTAACGTCACGTGATACGAAATCGGGTATATATGGGGAGCTAGCGAAACCTTCGCGAGCGCGCTATAAGCGCATCATGTTTTACATGATACAGATATCATGATTATTATGTTTGGACGTGTTTTTACCTTCGTCGTCCATTCACGTTACGTAATTCCAAATTTGGTTTATGTGAAGCCAGCGAAAGGGCCGCCAGCGCATTATGAGCGTGACATGTAGTCATGTTATTACATGACACGTATCTCATGATTATCTTGTTTGGACGTGTCATTTACGTTCGTCGTTCATTTACGTCTCGTAATACCAAATTTGGTACACGTGAAGTCAGCGAAACGACCGCGAGCGCACAATGAGCGTGGCTGGTAGTCATGACTAGTCATAACATGAAAATCACGACAAGCATGTCATAATGTCAGTGTTAGGATCTGCTACTTGTGTTTACTATGCAGTCATGTTCTTCCATACCAGTTTTGCAAAATGTCAAGTGACCGAAACCATCGCATGAGCAGCAAAACAATGAAATATAAATCATGACATTTATGACATACAAGTGATAATTTGCATGTTATGACAAGTCAAATACACTCGTCGTGCCATATCAAGTTTGGATACGGGCAGGAGAGCTAAAAGTCGTAGGCAGATAGATAGTTAGATAGATAGATAGATTGATAGATAGATAGACAGACTGAGAGATTGATTGATAGATAGATAGATAGATAGATAGATAGATAGATAGATATACAGATAGAATAATAGATAGATAGATAGTAAGATAGATAGATAGATAGATAGATAGATAGATAGATAGATAGATAGATAGATAGATAGATAGATAGATAGATAGATAGATTATTAGATAGATATATAGATAGATAGATAGATAGATAGATAGATAGATAGATAGATAGATAGATAGATAGATAGATAGATAGATAGATAGATAGATAGATAGATAGATAGATAGATAGATAGATAGATAGATAGATACGCTCAATGTCGCTAAATTTCACTAAGAAATGCTTCGCATTTAATACAGAGCGGCATCAGACTTTGTGCGAAAGAGGCAGTATAAATTGAAGTATGCAGAAGAGTACAGTGGTTACGAGTCAGTGTCATGGCACCGATCAATTCGAAACAAAAATACCGAGAAAACGAAAGGTCGAATGCTTGCAGACGTTCGCGCACTTTTTGTTCGGATTGCGTGAGCGCTGTCAGGTGACTGCTCCACCATTAGTGACGCGCACAACTCTACGCCTTCCCTCGCAAGGGGACTATGGCGGAAAGATGACAGAATCTCGCTGTAGTCAGGTGGCTTAGTGTGCGCAGTATCATATTGAAGAGCGGAGTTCAACCAATGTCACACCCAAATTGAAGACAGTACGTAAGATGCGTGTATATTCGATACTGCCCAGCCCTGGTCAACAGCAAATGAGAGATTACGTACCAAAAGCGTGGGCGTGTTTCCGGTATGTCTCAGCGATGACGGAGTTTTGCACCACGTTCATGTACGCCGGTTTCCTCTCGATGTCCAGGGAGCAGCCAGTTGCGTCGGCAGCCGCGCGAAAGCAGGCCTCTGCCCTCGGCCGGAGCTCTATCAATCCCTGGGCGTCCTGGGCACGGATGGTGAACACCATCTCCGTCTTCTCGGGGATTACGTTCGGGTACTTGCCACCTTCCGTGATGACGCCTGCGTGGCAGATATCGCGGGTCATTAAGCAGCACTTGTAATTTCATACTTGGTAAAATATGCCGCTGGTTGATCAGCGGAGCATTCAACGAATTTATCAACAATGATACTAAAAGTGATGGCAACAAAATACCCCTGCTCTATAGACAGCGTTAAATCTGCAGAAACAGCGGAGCTGCCGTTCCTTTGTGTTTCCTTTGTAATTTTCTTTGATCATTGCGTGGCTGGCGCTTCGTCCGTGACCGAGGATGTCCCGCCATCAATGAGTGCATTTGTGAACCTGTGCGTCACGTGCAAGTACTCTTCTGTCATCAGGCCCGGCCCCAGCCCAGCTTTACTACTAAAAGAATCTCCGCCTAGTGAGAACAAAGCCTAGCATATACATACAATGAAGAAACTATTGGGTGAAAGCCTCAGGTCGTTTAATACTGAGTTGCCTCTACGATCGTCAGGTATATGTGCACAGCCACATCGTTCTACCAACTACATTCCCCTGGTATTTACGCTCTAATTGATCATGCTAGTTTCCTCCCCATGTACCATCTCGCACCTCCCAAAGGTTGCATAGTTTTTGCGAGGCATGGGATTTCACTTTACCAAGTGCGGGTAACAAACTGGATATTGATTTTCTGGTGAACCTCCCTGCCTTTCTGTATTACAATTCTAATTCTCTCCTTCTGTGTTTTACATGATTATATGGTGAAACTTTAACGTTCGATTCGCCAGAAATTTCATGGTGCCATCGGATTATGGAATAATGTGCTGGAAAATATTGATTGATTCTTTGGTGAACCCTGACGCATTTCACCCGCCGACTCACTGGACATTTTCAGCGAAGTAGTTGTTTGACATGGCTAAATCTATACCAATATTTTATGATGTTTGGTGGAAGTCTATGATTGTTGCTTTGTACATTGTGTTCACATCTTGTGTACAGTCTATAGTGGTTTATTCTCTTGTTTTTTATGTTTACTGTATAAAAATATGATTGTAGCACCCCCCCTCCACCGCGATGGTCTAGTGGCTAAGGTACTCGGCTACTGACCCGCAGGTCGCGGGATCGAATCCCGGCTGCGGCGGCTGCATTTCCGATGGAGGTGGAAATGGTGTAGGCCCGTGTGCTCAGATTTGGGTGCACGTTAAAAACCCCGGGTGGTCGAAATTTCCGGAGCCCTCCACTAAGGCGTCTCTTATAATCATATCGTGGTTTCGGGACGTTAAACCCCACATATCAATCTATCAATAAGAGCACCGGGGCATGACAGAACGCGAAGTGAAATAATTTTAATGATCACTTCCCTATAAACACCACCTTCTTAGAAAACAGGTGATGCGGCGAATATGCGCTACACGTGATTATGAGCCACTCAGCAAACACTCGCAGCGAACACGCATACTCAGCTCAGCACTGTTAGTACCATGAATCATGGTGTTTGGCTTCAACTGCTGTCGTAGGAGGCTGACATTCGTGTAGGCAGCGACGGCGGCGTCCAAGGCGTTCACGCCTTCCCACGGCGTCGCTCCTGCATGAGCCGCTTTGCCTTTGAAGTGGAATCTCAGCTGTAGCGGGAGAGAGGAAGAAAAAGAGAGATAGACAAGGAGGTTAGGCAAACGGTAATCCATTAGACTTGGTAGCACAAATTGAGCGGACGCCACAGAATCAAAGGGTCTCTTAGAAAGTTCGGACGATTCAGTTGTTTTGAAACTTCGGGCATATTTTTGTTGTGATAGCCATTATATGAACACTCTCCGTGGGTTTTTCGCCGTCGCCGTCCCGTCCCGTCTATGTATATGTAGGTATACATAGGCAAAATTCACAGATAAAAATAATTCAGGAGAAAAAACTTTCTGAGCGCGCAAACGTGCATTAGAAGCTGTGATCTTTTCCTGCACTGCGCGCTGCCTTAGCGAGTTATGCCTTGCTTCATGTGCTATCCTAGATCGTAGGGAGTTCGGAAATTGGGACCACAAGAAGCTTGCGACACGCCAGGGCGCATGCGGAGAACCCAAGCGAATCTTGATCTTGCGTTTATGTTGACTCAAGCCCCCCCCCCCCCAAAAAAAAAACTCCCAAGCATTTCCCCGAGGGTGAACATGGTTAAGTGCGAATGCACGGGGTGATGCTATGAGGGGTATTTATTAATTCGCAATATTATATTTATTAATCACACTATGGTGCCTTTATGGTGTAATGGTTCCTGGGAATCGCAATTTGATCACACGGGAGAGTTTACGTTAACTCACTGGCGAATGCCAACGGATTTTAACTTTACTCCCCCTCATAGCATCACCCCGTGCATTCGCACTTAACCATGTTCACCCTCGGGGAAATGCTTGGGAGTTTTATTACTGATGATGATGATGAGAGTGTAATTAATGATTTTAAGTGCTGTTTGTCATGAAGCACTTGTACACAGATACATTATATACGAAGTATTATTTATTTACAATTCACGACTTTCGTACGATCCATTAAATGCACACATCGCGAGCGCGTCACACACACACACACACACACACACACACAAACTACACTACAGATTAGCAACTATTCGTGTTATCGTTGTAGCTCACGGTTAGTACCAGCGCTTTGTGACCCGAGAAATGTACGGTGAGCGGATCCGGCAAGACGGAGCGGACCGTACAGTTCCTACTGAACGCCAAGTCTATGAAGCCACCGTTGATCGTGGTCGGAAACTCGAGAGACAGACACGTCATCAAGTAATTGTTGAGCATGTGGTCAACCAACCAGCCATTGTCCTTTCTAACGTCCACGTTAAAGTCACCCACCACCACAATCGGAACCGAGAGACGCGCGCGCACAGACTCACTCTCCATCGCCGCATCCATCAGCTCCAAGACGTCATCTCTCGAGAGGTTCGGGGCCAAGTAGACGGTCACAACCAGGACGGCATCGCCGGAGTGGGCACTGGTGTAGACGGAGGCGTACGGCGAGTCGTCTCTGAGCGGCGAAGTACACACGGCATGCGAGAAGACGTTAGCGTAGACGTGTCCAACCAAGCACACGCTGCAGTACTCGCCCCGGCTTCCACTCCGGGCGAAGGAGCACGGGTCGTCAGTGGGACACGTTCGCGGCGATGCATCAGGAGCGAGGTCGGCACGCTGTAAGACTAGGAGTTGGGTCCGGTCCTGCTGTCGCCTGAGCTTTTCACTGAAGGACCGGTAGCGCTTTAGGAAGACGTCCACTCCACCAGCCCTTCTCTCGGCGAGGGCCCGGGTCACGCGATCGTAGCACTCAGGGAGACATCGGCAGCGCAGTCACCGGAGGAGCGGTTCCAGGTCTCCGTGAGGCAGAGGAGATCAACTTTGGAGAATACGGGGTCTTTGGCAACGTCCAGTGCATGCGCCGAGAGAGAGCGGACGTTTAGGAGCGCGAGCGTGAACTCCCTACAGCCACCCTCGCACACCCTGCGGAAATGCTGGTCCCGCAGAGCGGAGAGGTAGCGCTGCGTGACGGTACGAGACGGTGATTCTCGAGCCTCCGAAACTCATCGAGCATGGGTTTGTCGGGGTTGTATTGCTTGTGGTAGAAGGTGTGGTTTCCCTCATAGTTGGTGAGGTATAGTCCATTGAGGTTGGTACACCGAGAGAGCGCAACGTAGACGAGCTTCTGCGGGTGCGTCTTGGAGTAGTCGTACACGACCGGGGCGTAGGTTCCCCCCTGAGATTTGTGCACGGTGATGGCGCTGGCCTGGACAAGGGGGAACTGCGCCCGTTTACAAGCTATGCCGGCCTTTCGATCTACCGTGATGGTGGCCGACTGCATCTCGATGGGTATCCAGTTCTCGCTGGTCACGTCGTAGCCGTTGGAACGGGCCTCGTGAACGGCCCGAGCGGCGCGCGCACGCGTGAGCTTTCCGGTACCGGGCACATCAAACTCGAGCCACAGTCGCCTCACGCGCGTCTCTTCATCCTCGTCTCTTTCTCCTTCTTCATCCACTCCATCTCCATCATCGGGCAACGGGCCGGCGAGCTCACACAGGCGCAAGACTCCAACCGCACCGTTGACCAGACCATCCACGAGATCGATGTTATGAGTCATCATGTAGGGCTTGCCAACCACGGCCATGACTTCCCCGGGCAGATTTGCAAACTCGCTGGGAACCATGCGGGCAACCCTGTGCTTGGCATTCTCGAGCAGATGCGGCGTCTTGCAGCCGAGGTACCGATCACGCGCGCGAAGCATGACGAAGTCGTCTTGCGAACGGGCCACGGTCTCGTTGAAACGCGTGACATCGGCGTTCGAGTAGAAGATGCGCACGGCCGAGGGCGCGCGCTCGGCGGCTTCCTCGACCGTGACGAACCTGGATTCGAGAAGCTTTACTTCTTCGGGCTCGAGCGCGCGGCCGTCCCCAATCTTGGTGAGGACCGCGGAGATGGTGACGCCGGACAGGCGCACGACTCTCACGAGCGGGAAGTATTCGAGATGATGCCAGGTGACAGTGCTGAATCCAAGGAGACCATCAGCACTGCGGGGCCGCTTGAAGATCTCGCTGGCACGCACGGGTGGCAACTGCCGCAGGTCCCCGCAGAGGATGACGTCCAGTCCACTGAAGGGTTCGGTGAGTCGCTCCGTGATCTGGCGCAGACAGTAATCAACCAGTTTGAGTTGGTCGGCGGACATCATTCTGACTTCGTCTATGATGACGCACTTGACTCTGCGGAAGGCACACCGGAAGGTGTTCAGGTCACTAGGTCGGAGTCCACCGTCTCCCATGACTCCGAGGCGGGCGTCCTGTCGGTTTCCACGGGCAGCCCGCACGAGTTTGAAGGCACTGTGGACGGTGGTTCCACCCACAGCAACGGTGGTCTTTCCCGTACTGGTGCAGATCACGTACGCGTTGTAGACGCGTAAGGGACGGATGAGGAGGAGCTGTCTTCCCAGCCAACGGCACCGCAGCAGTCCGCACAGCGGTTATACACGTCCATGGCGAGCTTGAGCACGAAGGTCTTGCCACAACCCGCGGGTCCCGTGAAAAAAATGGCAGCATATCCACGGAGTGAATGATGGAGAGTGGGGCGAAGCATTCGTCTGTCCATGCGTCCGTCTGTGTGACCGTCCATGCGTCTGTTTGTGCGCCCGTTCCTGCGTTCTTTCATGCATCCGCCCCTACGTCCGTTCATGCGTCCATCCATGCATCTGTTTGTGTGTCCGTTCGTTTATCTATTCAACACTCCAAGTCCCACCATCTCGCATCTTTTTATCATATATTGGATGGATGGATGGATGGATGGATGGATGGATGGATGGATGGATGGATGGATGGATGGATGGATGGATGGATGGATGGATGGATATGGCTGTACCCTTTAGATCGGGCGGTGGCTAGCGCCACCAAGCCGTAATATCTAATGAACCAAAAACTATATTTATTTTTTTCCTTAAAAATTGAGTTTGAGGATTCGTACTTTGCAGTGAAGAGTTTAATTTTCACTCGTGCCTTGACTTTAGCCACCAATCAGATAACCTCCTTCTAGTTAAGTCTACCCGCTTAAAGTCTATTTTGCCCTCCCGGTCCTTAAACCCCAGTGCTTTGAAAAACTCAGCGCCATCATCCTGAACTACAGGGTGAAGCCCTTTACAGAACATTATCAAGTGTTCGGCAGTTTCTTCTTCCTCTCCACACGCACTGCATACTGTGTCTACCCCTTCGTATTTGGCCCGATATGTCTTGGTTCACAGTACTCCCGCCCGAGCCTCAAACAGTAGAGAACTACCCCGAGTATTATCATAGATCTTTTCCTTGGCAATTTCCTGCTTAAAGGTTCGATAGGTCTCTAGTGCGGACTTCTTAATCATGCCCATTCTCCACATGTCAGTCTCAGTTTCCTTCACTTTCTTCTTAACCGATAGTTCTTTTTGGTTTGGCCACCTGCTGTTTTCTAAGTATTTACCAGTCAACTTCCTGGTTCGCTTCCTCCATTTTGTATCGACATTCTTCATGTACAAGTAGCTGAAAACCTTCCTAGCCCAACGCTCTTCCCCCATTTCTCTCAATCGTTTCTTAAATTTCCCAGCCAACGGGCCAATTCCCCATATAGAAGCACCGCCACCCAGCGGACATTCCAAGGACTAAACGAGAGGTGGCACACGCACACTTTCTTACGGCCTGCGCTTTGGGTCCACTTCCCACCTTTAACCACCTCGAGTTCATGGTATATTCTAGTTCACTGTATTCATGGCACTGCGACCAAACGCTCGCTAAAACCTTTCGAAAACCAAGGAGGTTATGCCCAGCGAGTATAACCGTCACCCCCGGAAGCTTTTCAGGCCTGCGCGTCACGTGACGTGACGTCGACGACGTCACATCGCGCCGGCCGGCCGGCCGCCCTTCGCTGGGTGGCTGCGCCAGCCGCGAGCGCCCTTCACGCCTACCGACTCGGGCGAGGTTCCTTGACACCATGTCCGCACGATTTATCAAGGTATCCATTGATTGTATGGTTTAACGCGCCGACGCAATGCAGGCGATGAAGCGCGCCGTAGGGGAGAGCTCAGGATCAAGTTTTACTACCTGGGAATCTTTATTGTGTGCCGAAATCTCGTACACACGGGCGTTTTTTGCTTTTCGCCTCCATCAGAAATGCGGCCGCCGCAGCCGGGTATCGAAACTGCGCCCTAGTGCTCAGCAGCGCTACGCCTTAGCCACTGAGCCACCGTTGCGGGGGAACTTATCAAGGTATCAAGAAATAATGAATATCGTGAATGGAATAATGCGTATTTATTTATCACAGCCAGACGCCGTCTGTACAAATATCACAGTGCACATTGTTCTCGGTCCAGGCAGACGACAGGCAACACAAGATGTTGCCCTTAATGCTGAAAATATGCCAAAAGTACAAAACACAATATCTTGCCACATAAAACTCAGAAAACAAAACAGATTGTAACAGCAAAAACATCCCCGAGCTTTGGAACAGAAAAAGCACACTTTCATTTAAATTGTAGGTTAGAGGAAAACCATACCATTCGTTTATCATAGTAGCAGTAGCAACACAAGGTATCAGGTTCAAACACTTGCCAAAAAATACAATACAAAAGAACACTGGTGACTAAATTGTGGTCCACAGCATGATAAATGACAGAAAGAAAAGTAATTGTACTGCCACAGGTAGGTGCATGTCCTAGGGAAAAAATCAAACAAAAATCTAAGAAAAAAACAAATCACAGTGCACAACATGTCTGTACACAGAGTGCACAAGGAAAGTGTACACAGCTTAGGTACCAAAACGGACTGTACAACTGCTACAGTGGGCACCGAGGCAGTTCGAGTTAAAAAAAAAGAAAAAAGTACAGCACCTTTAAAAGCTAACAACTTGTAAAGAGATACAAAACTGGAAACAAGGCTCAAACAAGGGAATGTATTGCTTGAGCCAGGTGGCAATAAGTGCAGCGCTCTTCAGACAGCATCGACAGGTTGTTCAAAATTTCCAACAAGGAACTTACTTTTTGAACTGAGTCTGGTACAACAGCGCTACCAAGGTTCTTGATTGGTGAACCTTGATAGCAGGCAAAGACTTCAAGGTTTGCAAACACGGTCAATGACGCATTCAAACAAGGTTCACGATAGTCGATAATGTTCAAAAACATGGAGCACTCTTCTTTATGAATCACAGTCCACTTTGGAGACACTGACACCCCTTGCAGGCGAGCCCTTAGTTCTTCGAGGGACGAAAACCGGTCTCGTTTTTGCTCCGCTTCATATGACGCCAGCGACTCTTCTACAGCACGGGCGAGTTGGGAGGCTTCTTGTCGGCTCCTCTTGGCGTCAGGGGTTTCTCTCGTGCTCTGGTCTCGTACTGATAGGTAGGACGGACAGCCGGAAAATACCGTTGGGACAGATCCAGGACGCAACCGTGGTACTGGGAGTGCAACTTCAATAACTCTCCCTGTCCTTGGATCCGTCTACGATGTCGTCTTCTCAATGCATGAAGCGTCGAAATGATTCGCGCACACCTGCAAAAACGTTTCAAGAACGTCTGAGACGCCACTTCTCAAAAGAAAAAAATGCGCTCCCGTTTGCATGACCGCGTTTACAGTCCGTGTAGCTAAAACAAAGTCTACCTACGTTTCGCAAGCATCTAAATAAAAGCGCTGCGCTAAGCGGTACAAGCAACATGAAAGGAAACACGGGAGCGTGATGTCACCGCACTCCACGAAGCGCTTCCACCGAGAGCTTGCAAGAATGGACGACACCACGGCACTGTTAGTGAACAAAGCGCAGCTGACCATCCTTGCTGCAAACGCTGCTGGCGTCAGCGCTTCGCGAGGCCCGGCGGCCACACGCTCAAGTATTTCCCATCATAGGTGATTTCTACCCGAACAAGCAACGACAAGCTAAGAACAGGAGCATCTCGAATTCTTACCTTAGTGCACGAAGTCGGCACGAAGTCCTTCCTAGGAATGGCGCGTAGCCATTGTTTGAGAGCGTCGGCGTCTTTAGGGAAGGAAAACACTTGTATCTTCTTTCCTGTTTTGTAGTTGCCGGTGCATCCGGGTACACAACACTTATTCGGCATTGTCGCATCACTCCAGCATCACGCACGGAAACGAAATTGCCGCAAAACAACAACGGAAAGCAACAAACGTGAAACACCGTCAACACCACGCCGCCGAACCGTCACCACCGCCGCCCGCGCTGCGCTCGCAGCCGCTGCGGCTTCCCCGAGAGTCGGCCGGCCGGAAATGACGTCAAATTGCTGGGCGCAGGCCTGAAAAGATTTTCCGGGGGTGACGGTATAACGTAGCAACCTTTCCCTGTCAGATAGGGCTCAATTTACATGCCAATGGCTGATAATGAGAAATGAGAGACAGGAGAATTCGGCTTTTACTTTCTTACGGCTTGCGCTTCGTATCTACTTCGCATTTTTAACCACCTTGAGTTTATTCATGGTATATACAAGTTCATTGTATTCATGGCAATGCGGCTCAACGCTCGCTAAACCTTTCTAAAGCTAAGGAGGTTACACCCAGCGAGTATAATGTAGCATCCCTTTCTTGTCCAATAGTGCTCAATGTACATGCCAATGGCTGCTAATGGGGATCGCAGCGTGCGCGTTGACTAAAAGCCGAATGCTCATGTCTCTCATTCCCCATTAGCAGCCATTGGCATGTACATTTAGCACTATTTTTTATTGTTAAACAACGCACAGAAGAAATCTCTCACTGGCACCACCTTGGAGGTCAAGTGTTATACCTATTTCGGGTATGTGCCACTGGTGGTTACATACGAGGGACGCCCAAGCCACGCCATAAGGAGCTTCGCTCCTAAAAGACCCGCAGCGGAGGCTGTCCCGGCGTGGTCTGACGGTGCAGAATCTCGCGCAGCAACTCGTACTGCTCGGGGTTGGTACTGCGCATCATCGAGACGTACTCTTCTCGTTCCATGATTCTGGGCCGTTTGCGTACCGCAGCACACGGCGTACTGACCTCCTTGAGCAGTCGGAGCAGGCGCTCGTTAGGCAGCACGTCCGCGTACACACTAGCATCCGCATCTCGTCGTTCGGGGATTTGTACCCGCGCGCACCCGTCATCTTCATTACACTCTTCTTCTTCTTCTTCTTCTTGCATTGTTCTTTCTTCATCCTCCTCTCTCTCTCGCCTGAGCCGCAGCATCTCGGCGTAGTGGACCTCCACCATTCCTTGGACCAGTGCATCGTCATCCGCCGGGTTGTATTCTTTTCGTTTTACCTCGATCAACTGCTTGTTGTTCTCGTAGATGCACACATACCTATTACCATCCAACACATCTACCGTTTCGCTTCGGAACCGGACGTATAGAAGGACGTTTTCCCGCATATGCGACTCCACATCGTTACCGGGGTTGTATCCGCGGTATCGTATCACAGCCGGCCGTACCCTGAGCACGTAACGGCAATCACCCTTCGCCGGCCGGTACTTGCTGGCGAAGTCGGCGAGGCATACGTCGTTGAGAGTAGGTGGCCTGGCCTCGTACTTTTGCACGAGGTTCGCTTTCCAGACGTCGGTGAAGCCCGGAGGGAGTGCCTCCAACTCGGCACGCGTTTTGCGTACGCGCACCCGTTCTTCGGGGTAGCACGTGGGGACGTACACCACCTCCCGGCTCTTGTGCGACATGTCCTGTTTGAGCAGAAACCAGGCCGCCTCCTGTACCGACATTTCAATTCCGTTAAGGATGTCCACACGAAGCTTGCGGATCACGACTTTGATGTCGTCGTTGGGATTCGTTTTGAGGATCTTGGCAACGGTGCGTTTAAGGTTGGACACTCCGCGGTCAGACTTAATGACATAGTCCACCACGTAGGAAGCGCACGCGTAGTGATCGAGTATTATCTGCATATCCATATTCGAATCCAAGACCCGGCCTATCCACGCGTTGAATGCATTCACAAACTTCTCCACCGGGGTCCTTCGATGGAGGACGCAGGGTCCCGAAAGGCCGGCGCGCAGGACATCCATATACTCCTTCTCGGAGTGCAGGCCGAAAGCGCATAGGAACGAGGCGAGATTCTCAAAGTCGCCGGACTCGAGGCCCTCGTGCATTTCATCATACTTCTTCTTGAGGGCCTTGAGACGCTGGCGTTTCCGCTCACTCTCCGCATCGTCTTCCTCCGACGCAGGTGGAAACGGCACCACGATCCTCGTTTCATCACTGAGCATGAAGGGCGCCTCGAACCGGCGCTTGGTGCGGCCGCGCTTGTAGCACGTGTGGGTGTGCTGATGCGTCTGCGTGCGTGGCCGCCTGAGGAGCGTAGTGTCGAGCTTGAGGAGTTGGGCCACCATCTCGAGGGTCTTGGGCATGGCACCTTCCTCACCGGTGAGCTCCTCGTCGAGTGCCTCTTCGAGCCACAGGATCACGTGCACGTGCGAGCTTCCTCTCTGCTGGAACTCCACCCGCTTGAAGTAATCCTGGATCACGTACGGGCGGAACGGCGAGCAGTTTCGGTCGGCGAGCACGTTCATGATGACGTGGAAGATCCTGTTGATGTACATCGCGCAGGCAATGGGGTCTTCGTTCACGAGCTCTACGCGCTCCCAGGCCATCATCTCGGACACGGGCCAAGGCGTGCCGTCGGGCCCAACCCGCAGCCGCTCCAGGGTCTCGAGCAGGCAGGCGCTCCCAGTGGACCTCGGACGCGGACATGATCAGGAACGCGTGCGGCTTGCCCAACTGGCGGATCATTGCAAAGAGTTCACTCCTGCGATCCTGCCAGTACTGGACCGTATTTAGAACGCCCCGCATGAATTCGAGGTCGCGGTCCAGCACCTCCTCCAGGAACTCCTCCAGGAACTTCTTACCGCCACTCTCGAGCTGCTCGCGCGTGATGGAACCAGTGGTCTCGTTGGTGCGAAACATCATGTTGCTTTCCGCAACGTTGTACCACATCACCTTCGCGGCCAGGTACAAGACGTGCTCCGGCGTTGCTCCACGCCGGTCGGTGCGCCGTATCTCGCTGCTGGCCATGGCGAATGGCGTGGAACGCGGACCGATGATCTTGCGAGGCACGCCCATGTATATCGTGGGGAAGGCGAGCTCTTCCGCATACGCATCCATGAAGAGCGCCAGTGGGACGCGGTTCTCACCCGGAGTGAAGTGCAGGCTATGCGACTGATCGATCAGCTTGTCAGCGGCAGCGGCATCGTCCAGTTCACCGCTTCGCTCCCCATCATCTCTCATCAAGAGAGCGCGCGGTCGTTGCTCACCCTCCTCATTAAAGAAGATCGTCTTTGACATGGCATTGAGGGCAATGGCTAGTTGCACGGGGTCGTCCAAATCTATGTTCTCGGGGACAGTATCGATGTCATCCGCGTCGACTCCCCCCTGGGCGCGTTCACCTTCACAAACTGCCGCATCATCGTCATCGAAGACACCCAGCCGACTCTAGTCGATGCGCACGCCGCTAGCGACCTACAACGGCGCATGCTCCAGGTGCTTCAACCACGCCAAGATGTTACCGCGCTTCACCAGTCCGCGCCTGTACGTAGCCGAACTCACCAGCCTCCGCTTCACGTGCACGTCTATCGCAACGTCATCGGGAACCAGCCGTTGAAGACACTCCACCACGCTCGCAACGTTGATGGGCACGTTCACGATCTGTCCCTTAATGCCGTACTGACCGTTGCCCCGCGTGAGCCGCCTGATGCTCATGAAGGGGAGTCGAGGCGAGATGAGGCGCTCTTCCACCGGGTTCAGATCGGGGAGGTCCGCGGGATGAGGCGGGTACGCGTAGCCGTGGCTCTTGCTCAACGGCGGAACCCGCCCGGCCAGCAGGGACTCTCGGCAAGACGCACACACCCGGAACGCACCGAAGAGAGCCAGCCACGGGTCTGGCGCATCCATGTCGTCGCATCGGTGTTTGCCCGACCGTCTTCCGAACTCGTTTCAAAGAACCCGCAACGCGTTCAACCTGTTGGTCTCGTTCCTCACGCCGGAAATGCAGCTCAGGTTCTTATCGAATCACAGCCGGTCACACACGGCGCAGCTGTGACCGAAGCTGCGATCCACAACGTCGCGTTTGAAACGCGCGTCCGGACGAGCAAAGTCCAGGGCTCGCACCCTCTCCCGCGCGGCACGTTCACTGGCTCGAACGGCTTCGGGAATGTCCACTCGTCGTTGACGATTGCGAGCGGCGTCTTGACGCCGGCCTTCATCACCCTTCTCCGCCTGACGCTTGCGTTGTCGTTCCGCTTCTTGGGCCGCGTTCGCGGCTCGATGCTGACGCCTCATCTCGGCCTCGCGAGCGTGCAGTTCACCATCCGCTGCACGCTTCGCCCGCTTGTCCTCGGCCTCGCGAGCGCGAAGTTCGGCATCCTCTGCACGCTTCGCCCGCTTGTCCTCGGCCTCGCGAGCGTGCAGTTCGGCATCCGCTGCACGCTTCGCCCGCTTGTCCTCGGCCTCGCGAGCACGCAGTTCGGCATCCGCTGCACGCTTCGCCCGCTTACGTTCGGTCTCACGAGCCCTTCGCAGCGCCGCCTTGCCTCCCAACGTCGGCGAAACCACCGCGGTACCGTGACCTCCAACGACGGGTGCAGTGCTGGCATTCGGTTGTACTGCATTCGTTGTTGATGGTAGCGTTGCCTGCGGGACCTCCATCGCACGACCCGCTCTCGACGGGAGACTGAGAGAGAAGGCGGGCGCGCGAGAGAGAGGGGTGCGCGCGCAGCTGCAGCGAGCGAGGAGAGCGGAGGAGCGAGCGAAGGGGGAGGGGGACACGCGCAGCGGCGTTAAAGATATAAGGCGCGTTACTGACACCGATATCAGCGTCGCGTCCGTGGCTTATTCGGTAGAGCGTCGTGCTGCGGCCCGCCAAGTCCTCTTTCTTTTAAAGATAGAGAGAAGACTGCGGACGCCACCGACGGCGGTGGATAGTTTGGGGTCGCTTATAAAGTGTATTCACCCTTAATAAAAAAGAACCAGCGTGGGCACCCAAGGCATCTTTGGTCTCCAGCGAGATGAAGCAGACACAGCGTGAACCACAGTGCCGTGTGGCCCGCGTCTTGCATCATTATTAATTTGGCCACGGGTGGCGCCCAGTGCATTTGACCCAACGCAGCCTGCGTTTGACCCAGTTCTCAAACTCTGCTGTCTCCCGAACGCAAAAGCTCCCTATACGCAATGCAGTTTGGGGACCCCGTGTCTTGGGCCCCAAATTTTCAAACACTCTACTGGCGGCAATATGCAAACGCAAGCTGCTTTGGGTGAAACACACAAGACGCCACACATGGCAAAATTAAAACATGCTGGACGGAGCCATGCTGCGTCGTTGTCCGCGTTGCATTGGTGTCGTACTGCTGGCGACCCAAGCTAGTTTTCGATTGTTTGGTTGTAGCACTAGGCCACTCGTGGTCAATCGGCTAGGGCAAAAAATCACAGCCTATTCATGAGGTGAATGATGACTAGAGAGGCGAAGCGGACGGACGCATGGACGGACGGATTGATGCACGGCCATACGCATGAACAGACAGACGGACGGAGGGACGCACGAACGGATGCACGAACGGATGGATGATCGCTTCGCCCCACTCATCATGATGCACTCCGTGAATATGCTGTGACACCGTTTTCATTCAGATGCAATGCAATGCAACTGGCTACTACGACGACTACGATGACACGGGACACACGACCAACGGCGTAAGGGGCTCCGCCCCTAAAACCAAAGCGCCCTGTATTTCCTTGTGGCATGAAGTAGTTTGGCTCTTGTACATACCAAGGCGGAGAAGGAACGAGACGTCTGAACTAATGTGTACGAAAACTAGCTGAACCATAATCTCAGTATATACTGCATACACCGTTATAACAATGAACGCGAGCAGGAAACGCGACCGATTGCTTCACGTGCCACTGCTCAGCAACGTTCTGATTTCTTTTTCTTAAGGTCGTGCGCTCTCTAGTTTTGTTAGCCAGCCATAGAAGGGCGCTACAGGTTTTGGGGACAACGCAAGCGATAGAATCTAAAAGTGGCTAGCCATATATATAGGCACGCGCCTTGGGGGCCCGCGAGGTTTTTAAATGCGAATGCATTTCTTAGTAGGGCTATGTGAGGCGTCCGTCGGGATCCATCCACAGCCCTCTCCCATAGCAACAGCTGCGGGCGCGCGCACCCCTAACCACCGGAGCCCCCACCATGTCACGCTTCGGTGTCGGCAGCTGTCAGCAACAGCTGCGGGCGCGCAGGCCGCTTATCTTCCCCCTAGCAACCGGAGCCCCACCTCCTTGACTTGAACGCGACTTGCCAACGCCTCAATGCAGTGCGTTTGAAATACATTTGTAGCGTTTATGCTCCCAGTGTTTGTGTAGCGTTTGTGTTGATAAGACGCTGACATTATGGACGCCAGGTACAATTACAGGTACAGTGCTTCAACGCTCCTTCTCTCGAAGTTCGCTCTCTCTCCTCTCTGCGTCCCACTTTCTAGTCCGCTCGTGCCTCACTCTCGACCGTTCACTCGCTGGGTGTCTCTCAAGGCGATGGCAGAAGTCAGTGAAAATGAATGTATGACGGCAACGGTACCCTTTGCAAGCGGAGTGACACAGTCCAACCCGAACAACATCTCTCGCTGGAGGTGACGTCACTGCAGTAGCTTCAACGTCATCATCAACTGGAGGAGACGAAGCGGAAGACAAGGCTGCGAAGTGAAGAGCGCATGAGGCCTAACGCAAGCGAGCGAAGCGAGCTGTCGATACCAAACTCCGTGCTCAGCACGCCTATTGGCCTATTACGAGGCCGTATACTCTTGGCGTCCCATTTACTCTCAATTACCTTCGGGAAGGGGAGGGGCATTTTTTCGAGACCCTTACGTTCTTGGCTCCCCGATACTAAAGTTGCTGTACAGCGTAAGGCCGAAAATGGGCTTTGCGCTTCCGACTTGAACTTAGCTCATGCTGTCGCACTTATTTTCTGAAGGAAGCTTTCTTCGGCTTGTGCTTTCCCAACTAAGTTAACGTTCAATCTGCGCACCGCAAGAATGTCAGTTCTATCACTGCAGTGGTGGTATTTCCTAAAGGAGTGAGAGCTAGCGAGAGGAGTCCAAGAAAAGGGTATTTCAAGTAACAACTGGGACGGTTAGCTCCGAGTTGTCCTGTGTATACTTAAATGTTCTTTTTGGGCATCCTTTGTTTGTGTTCGAGCTGCGCGCTAGAAGAGCCCAGTTGTGACAGTTGTTAGTTCGCACTCGGCTTGTGTTCTTTTCCAGCGTCCTATGTGCATATATGTAACCAACAGCAAGTTTATTAAGTCATATTACGAGCTCGTTGCCGCTCTTAATATAGCAACGTGCCAATTCATTGCTATCGCATTCATTACCCCTCGCTTGAAGCGAAACTGTGAGATTTTGCCGTCTCTATCGTGGTTATGTTCCGAAATAAAGTGTGAACGGATAAAATCGCTACATTCGTCTTGTGTTTTATGTGTGAGTGAGATAGTGAGCTGCAAGCCTTACTCTGCAGATGTGTAACACTTTATTTCACATTCATCGCTTCACCTGCGCGAGGACGCTGTGAAATCCATACAAGTTTACTGATCCGCCTAAAAGTGCAGGGAACCTGGCTGCAGTAAATCGGCCCGAGCCGGTTGTCAAATGTACTTTTGGAAGTAAGAACCAGCCTTCGTCCAGCCATGACTCTGTCGGACTTAGCCTAGTTTACTGAAGAGCCTCCTGCTCAGCTCTCAAGTTTACTTACTCGAGCTGAGCAGGAGACCTTAATACTGAACAAGTGTGCTGCTTTCGAGCATTGTTTGTGTTTCGGGTCCAGTGTTTCATTTTTCATTACCTTGTACTGATATCAGAGCACGTCTAAAAAGTTGACGGCGGAAAAAGCAGAGGCAAATCCTAACTTCACCGTCTTTTTACGTTGTATATATAACTTTTTCTTTTCATTAGTTCTGAAAGTTTTTTATTTGTTTTGTGCTTCTCTTGTTCGAGAATAGGTTATCTTTTTACATCACCTTCTCTTATTCCTTGCTACGCTAGCATATCTTGAACCGGGGATGCCTTACAACATACACAAGAGAGAATGTCATATCGTGTGGGAAGATTTGATTGTCTGCTTGTTGATTCTGAAATCAAATCAACATGCAAAAATCACAATTTTGTACTTTCAGTACCCTTATTAGCTGTTTTGCATCTGATTACACGAACATGTGGATTTTCGCGCACACTGGGGTGGTTTTATCTTTGCACGCGCCTGCGCGGGTACCTACCTGCTGTGCCGCTGAGTACTGTATTGTCAGGATGTCTGATGGACACGGGTGCGCCATCAGTGCCGCGTCGAGTCCTTCCAGGGCGCCCTTCCGTATCAGCAGTTCCTTGCCGCATCCAGTCTCCTCCGCCGGTGTGCCCAGCACGACTAGCTGCAGACCAGCGAACAGTGCCCGTGTTGAGGATCTTAGGAAGCTTTAACTTTCTCGATGTAAGAAAGCTACCGCTGAACTCTGCAGGCCTTTTATTTATCGGTGGTTAGATTAGGCAAAACTCGCTTTTCGCTCATTAGTACCAGACTATGATGCTTAAAAAAGGATGACCTCCTGGGGCCGCCACTAACTGTCCATTTTTAGGAGCGAAGCTCCTTATGGCGTGGCTTGGGCGTCCCTCGTATGTAACCACCAGTGGCACATACCCGAAATAGGTATAACACTTGACCTCCAAGGTGGTGCCAGTGAGAGATTTCTTCTGTGCGTTGTTTAACAATAAAAATAGTGCTCAATGTACATGCCAATGGCTGTTAATGGGGAATGAGAGACATGAGCATTCGGCTTTTAGTCAACGCGCACGCTGCGATCCCCATTAGCAGCCATTGGCTTGTACATTGAGCACTATCGGACAAGAAAGGGATGCTACATTATACTCGCTGGGTGTAACCTCCTTAGCTTTAGAAAGGTTTAGCGAGCGTTGAGCCGCAGTGCCATGAATACAATGAACTTGTATATACCATGAATGAACTCAAGGTGGTTAAAAATGAGACGTAGATACGAAGCGCAAGCCGTAAGAAAGTAAAAGCCGAATTCTCCTGTCTCTCATTTCTCATTGGCAGCCATTGGCATGCAAATTGAGCCCTATCTGACAGGGAAAGGTTGCTACGTTATACTCGCTGGGCGTAACCTCCTTGGTTTTCGAAAGGTTTAGCGAGCGTTTGGTCGCAGTGCCATGACTACAGTGAACTAGAATATACCATGAACTCGAGGTGGTTAAAGGTGGGAAGTGGACCCAAAGCGCAGGCCGTAAGAAAGTGTGCGTGTGCCACCTCTCGTTTAGTCCTTGGAATGTCCGCTGGATGGCGGTGCTTCAATATGGAAAATATATGATGAAAAGATGCGAGATGGTGGGACTTGGAGTGTTGAATAGATGAACGAACGGACACACAAACAGATGCATGGATGGACGCATGAACGGACGCAGGGGCGGATGCACGAAAGAACGCAGGGACGGGCGCACAGACAGACGCATGGACGGTCACACAGACGGACGCATGGACGGACGAATGCTTCGCCCCACTCTCCATCATTCACTCCGTGGATATGCTGCCTTTTTTTTAGTTTGACTAAGCACCTAGGGCTTTCGCTGCAACCATATTAATTGATGGGGTTTTACATCCCGAAATCAGGATATGATTGAATCAAAGTGTATCGATCCTGATCTCTTGCAGTATCGGGAGCAGAGAAGAATATGTGCGAACGTTTTTTTTTTTTTGTATTGCATGCTGAACTATTCTGGAGAAAACAATATAAACAGATATTTGTCTGTATAGTTGGACAATTGTCTTCTATCCCCACGTTGAAGATGGAGCGTACTTTCTCTATCTTTAGGCGCTCTGGAAAACTGCCATTTTAGAGCATTCGCTCAACTATTACTGGTGCTACTATTACTATACTACTATTACTGGTACACATTATTACTGGAGCTATAATATGAGCAACTCATTATTGCGAAGCATGTCTTAGTGAACTTCAGTGACTTAATTTGAACGTGCTGGCTATCTGTCTAGCCAACTGCAACTTGGTGCTCTCCAGACAGTATCGCTAATGGGATTTTAAATCAATATTGGAGCGGCATATTATGACTGTACGGCATTCGTGAATTTGTGGTCATATTATAAAATTTATAACCTATTTATTTTAATAGAAAAGTTTTCATCATATGTTTTCCTCACACGCTTTAGGTCACTGTTCAACTTATTTGAATTATTTTCAAACCAGACTGCGCCTTCTAAGTTCTATGACTGAACAAAAGCGTGGTAATGTTTCTTTTTTTTAATTTTCTCATAATCAGTTTCGGTTTTCTTGCGCGTTTTAATTTCTGATTCCCCAAGGTCACTGCAAATTCGTGATTATAACACACTCTAGTTTTCTCAAAAATTACCTCGTACGCTGCATTGCGGTTTTCTTGCTCAAATACGCATGCCCAATATATCACCTGAATATTCGAGCGAAACACTTCCAAACATGCAGCACAGCAGGCTGCGAGAAAAGGCTTCCACTGTGGTTTTGCGCTTGGCTTGCATACTAAGCAGCGCGCGAATTATTAATATGTGGTCGCTTACGTCCACTGTTTGTATAGTCTAGTGAACAGTCCCATTGAAGACCTTGTATGCAGAGCTTGTACTCATAATAGTAATAGTTTAAACCTCTTTAGTTAACTTTAAATCACTTGGACAATAATTTACATGTAATTTACACTTGCTACAGATATAATTACCCCAGTCTACATGCGGTTAATTTATATTAACCCTAATTTACGTGTGATTTTCTTTCTATCACCTTGATTCACACTTGATTACCTTCATGCTCTTTCTGACCTCGTTTAATAACCTGGCACAAATTTTCTGTGCCAGTTGGCGTTTATTTCACATTTGGTAATGTTTAATTCTCGCCCAGTGAATGCACATATAAACTATACATGTCATTTTGTAGCAAACGCGGTATACCAGGCTTTTTTTTTCATTTTTGCTCATGATCCGTACAAGACAATTGCTTTGACAAAAACATTTTCATACTTTGCCACGAATGTCTGTGTTCATCAATGCCGCACGTACGGCCAGCGCAGCGCCCACGGATGCCTCGGCGATCAGGTTGTGTCCGCAAGCGTGGCCTATATCAGGCAGAGCGTCGTACTCACACAGCAGGGCAATGCAGGGTCCTGCGTGAGCAAGATAAAGCGAGAGAATGCACTATGCTGGGACGCTGCATCGCGTCAGCATATTCAGTGATAGTGAAGATGGCTTAATCTCTTCCTGTGCTTCTCAAATGACTTTACGAGATAACAATGGGATATTATTTGTTTTGTGAGTATAATATCAATTTTTCATCGGAAGGTCGCTGGAAATGGGGCTCTTCAGCTTTTTGTCGTTATCTTTTTTTCAAGTACGCCTACGGCGATGGGCATAAAACTAGCCGTTTTTTGCAGGATGACTGGAACTCTGACCTGATGGAACCGAACACCTCAAGCTGCTTTGAAGACGTTGGTAAGGCATGCGACAAGAAAAGAATTAGAAGTAATGACGTGATCCGCGGAGAACAAGCCAGAAATAAGGAATTGGAGAGGTTGACTCAGGAAAACTTGCGCACTGTACCGCAC
The DNA here is from genome assembly GCA_013436015.1 of Rhipicephalus annulatus. Classification (NCBI taxonomy): domain Eukaryota; kingdom Metazoa; phylum Arthropoda; class Arachnida; order Ixodida; family Ixodidae; genus Rhipicephalus; species Rhipicephalus annulatus. The sequence continues at coordinate 342,999 of WOVY01001722.1, read as the reverse complement.
ACGGCGAGTGCTGCGAACAAAAGTGGAAGCTGTGAGTGACTGAGTGAGTGAGAGAGAGAGAGTGAGTGAGTGAGCCAGTCATTCAGTCAGTCAATCATTCAGTGAGTCAGTTGGTCTCTCAGTAATTGATGATTGATTGATATGTGGGGTTTAACGTCCCAAACCACCATATGATTATGAAAGACGCCGTAGTGGAGGGCTCCGGAAATTTCGACCACCTGGGGTTCTTTAACGTGCACCCAAATCTGAGCACACGGGCCTACAACATTTCCGCCTCCATCGGAAATGCAGCCGCCGCAGCCGGGATTCGAACCCGCAACCTGCGGGTCAGCAGCCGAGTACCTTATCCACTAGACCACCGCGGCGGGGCATGGTCTCTCAGTAGATCAGTCAGTCGATTCGTGAGCCAGCCAGTGAGTAACTGAGCGGGAGAGAGAAGATGAGTGAATAACCTAGTAAAGTAAGAAAAAAATGTAAGCAATTATGCAATAACACGTTCAGCCAACAATTGGTAGTTTTCAACGAAAACTAAAAGTGGGAGGTCTATCACGATTGTACATGTAAGAAAAGTGGGCCTTGAAAGAATATGAAAGAATATTTCACCCCCGCCGCGGTGGTCTAGTGGCTAAGGTACTCGGCTGCTGACCCGCAGGGCGCGGGTTCGAATCCCGGCTGCGGCGGCTGCATTTCCGATGGAGGCGGAAATGTTGTAGGCCCATGTGCTCAGATTTGGGTGCACGTTAAAGAACCCCAGGTAGTCTAAATTTCCGGAGCCCTCCACTACGGCGTCTCTCATAATCATAGAGTGGTTTTGGGACGTTAAACCCCACATATCAATCAATCAAGAATATTTCAATGCAAAACAGGCAAGCCGCTGGCTGTAAATCCCACCCACCACCGGTGGCCGCCATTTTGCCGTGGCACATGTGACGTCACGTGCAGCAAAGGGCGGTGGCGTCTTTTCCTGCCACTATTTTAGTCGCTGCAAATCTGTGCTCTAATTGACGTTGCATTTAAAGAGGGCGTTTTTGTTATTGTTGTAATCTTTTCGTTGGAATCTTTCTAACGTTGAAAATTGTTATGTATACTATTGCGCCACATTCAGCCTGTGCATGTGTCCGAGTGATTTTGTGACTAGAATATGCGCGCAGAACTGCATCAGGAGCAAAGGAGACCACGTGGTCTTTAGTCTCTTCATTGGTTTTGTACGTAAACAGAATAAGAAGATGATTATAAGGTATTCACGGCACATCAATCACAAAAAGAAACTCCCAAGCATTTCCCTGAGGGTGAACATGGTTAAGTGCGAATACACGGGGTGATGCTATGAGCGGTATTTATTAATTCGCACTATTATATTTATTAATCACACTATGGTGCCTTTATGGTGTAATGGATCCTGGGAATCGCAATTTGATCGCACGGGGGAGTTTACGTTAACTCACTGGCGAATGCCAACGGATTTTAACTTTACTCCCCCTCACGACCCGCTCTCGACGGGAGACTGAAAGAGAAGGCGGGTGCGCGAGAGAGAGGGGTTCGCGCGCAGCTGCAGCGAGCGAGGAGAGCGGAGGAGCGAGCGAAGGGGGAAAGGACTATCAGCGTCGCGTCCGTGGCTTATTCGGTAGAGCGTCGTGCTGCGGCCCGCCAAGTCCTCTTTCTTTTAAAGATAGAGAGAAGACTGCGGACGCCGCCGACGGCGGTGTATGGTTTGGGGTCGCTTATAAAGTGTATTCACACTTAAAACTTGGGCAGTGTGGTCGTAGGCCGAAAATTTTAAAGCGAGGTCTGGTTCAAGCAACCTTCATGAATATATACCCGTGTGTCCGCATTTGTGCGTGTACACATGAAAACTTGGAAGTTTCGGCAATTTGAACGCCCCAGCTGAATTCTTTCCCACTTACTAAGCCAATCACGAGGACAGATTGTGACTCTTACTGCGGGCTTACAAAAAAACTACAAAAAAGAAATAAAAACAAATATGAGCCACTACGAACTAACAGTGCGAAGACTGAGAAAGTGGCAGATCTGGGGAAGTTGCTCTCCTTCTTTCTCTCGTCCCCATCCAAACTTCCCCTTCCCACTCTGTAGTATGTCTTGCAAGACTGCTATACTCTCGTCCTTCCCACTTTCCCTCGTCCTCTTCATTACTTCCTTCTCGTCATTTGCTATACTATACAAGACTGTGCTAGACTTTACCCCCTCACCTTCTCTTTTCTCTTCTCGTCACCCTCACGGCCCTGTGCTTTTCCACTCGAACCTCACTATTCTATACATGAGTGTGTTTGCTGTATCTTTCTCGCTACCTCTTTTTTTGTATGTTTCTTTGTATATCTTCCTCTCTCTTATTCTGTGGCTTTTCAGGATTTTCTCCTTTTGTTTCTCTTTCTCTATATATATCTCTCCTTCTTTCACCTCTCTATCTCCGTACTCGTTCTCCCACCTTCTAACAATTTCTTTATTTATTTTCGTTTTTATCGCTAGTTCCCTCTTGGTCTTTCTCTAATTCCTTTTTTTCTCCACACTCTTTCGTTCGCCAAACCGAGGTAATGCTATCACCTTTGGACGAATCGGCCCACGCATTCAGGGAGTGAATAAGAAGATGAAGAGGAGGGCGAAGAGAGCATGTGTCGGCTCATGATTACGAAAGTTTTCCGATTCGGCAGCCACATTACGACCGGCTGAAACAGCTTCATTGTTACAAGTCACAGTTTCGCCGCAAGCGCCAAGCAATAAATTCAATAGCAAATAATTTGAATGCTATATAGATCAGGCTAACAGACAACTCCTTAGTTCTACAAAAAGGCAGGTTTTCGAAAACGCCCCCCCCCCCCGCCCCCCAGGGAGCGAAGTGGTTTTCAATCTGTCGGTTGTTTCAACCCGAACATCCGGAGGGAGAGACAAAACGTACAAGAGCAGAAACGATGCACTAATTTTTATCGAGGTACCATGCGCGACCGCGCACTTTTGATCGAAGTTTGCATTTACCGCCCTTAGTGAAGCAGCCTCTCACCGGCAGTCTTTCGTGCTCCTTCACCCGGTGGAGCTGGTTGGCGCGCTTTGTCTCTGCTTGAGCTGTGCCCGTCTTCAACATTCGCACGCTTTCGGCCGCGCATAGGACATTCGCATAGAGGTATGTAACCGATTTATACTTCTTTTACGGAACATGACAGTGATGGCGAAATTCTTGCGAATAAAGTTTTTTTTTTCATTCTATATATTCTGGGATGAAATATGCATTAACAACAGTTTATACATGATGAGCCCACACTATGTGCCACATAGAAATGATCACTAAAAAAAAATCCACGAGGTCAGCAGTCGTACTGGTGCATTTGCAAATTCTTTTTTTTTTCGCTTTTACCGTTCGCGAATAAAATAGTTTGAATACGTGTGCTGTTTATCTTTTATCTGATGCTTTTTGTTCGTGACTACAAGATTTGTGCTTTTTGTGAATGCTCAGGAGCTGCTGCGCAAGCGTGCACTTTGTTCGACTGTAATGCTACTTTTTTTTTCCTCGCCCCCCTACAATAATGCCCACATGGGTGATGTAGGTTGCACTAATAAATAAATAAATAAATAAATAAATAAATAAATAAATAAATAAATAAATAAATAAATAATGGTATAAATGTGCTTTCAGTGCCGATATAATTACTGGAACATCGAAAGCATCACCTGACTCTGAAGAATCCTTAGAATACTGTTCTACGTGCTTTGATAAACACTCTTTCGAGCAACTGTTGAATTCTTGAATTCCATTAGGCACCGGTCAAGCACGAAAAGGAACAGAGCGTACCTTCTGTACCACCGGGAGCTTCGAATTCGGCACTGAAGGCCGTGTCCAGGAGGTAGCTACGGGTCACCGCGAAGCCGCGTCGTTCCAGAAAGCCCGTGAGCCAGTCGTGACACTGGACCTCGTTGAATTCGAGCTCCGGATGCTCCCACACGAAGCGACTAAGTTCCCGCAGATCCTGCGAGTTTGACTCCACAACGCTGTGCACGAACTCCTTCAGGTCTGCGGCCATCTTTTTCCGGGATGTAAGATGAAATTGAGGATCGTGCAGTGCTTTGACGCGCGCTTACGGCTCAATGGACTTTGCTGCACTGCTGCGTAATATCTTCGTCCTAGAAAAAAATGGTCCCATTGTTTTGCGATGCTATCAGCCTCTATGGCTCTTTTCTTCCCGCCAACAACAGCAATAAGAAGAGCGTTTTGCATAACATGGGAGTACGTCATTTGCCTACTATGCAGATTAGAGGTCTCATCGACATCGCGCTTTACGTTTACGCAGCGTTTAGTCACAATACATATCGGTAGATTAGAAGGGTGCTATAGGTTGGGCTTGTTGGCGTAGCAATATTACCGATGAAGAGGAGGAGTGTGAAGCGTTAAACAAACGTCGTGGTCAAGCGTGGACACACGTTCGTCCACCTTTGTTGACGTCGTCCATTTCGCGCTTCGACCCCCCCTTTCCACCTCCTCTCACGGTTCTAGGTCAGTGATGTGACCGACAAACTGCTGACTGAAAGGAGATAGCTTACGTTCGATTTGACGGACTGTCGCGAGTAGGACTGCTTTCATGATGAAACAAGCGTAGAAATACACACACTCAGAGAGGACACAGACAAGCGCTTACTAGCAACTGAAAATTTTATTTCGAAGCGAACACTAATAAATACATCGCACGCATGTACGTCATTCCCGACTTCCCCTGTCATCATCAACAACGTGATATAACTTAATATGCACGTGCCCACAACCGGAAACAAACAAGTGTCAAGAACTAAGAAAGGAAAACGTAAAACAGAAAAAAAAACAAAAAACAAAGAAACAAAAAACAAAAAACATAACACAGAGAAAAACACTGAGTTATGTGACGTCCGAAAAAGCAAATTCCGCATCTGTTAGTAGAACTGACGCCAACCGAAATTTTCCGACACACGGATAATTGACAGGCACAAAAAGCGGACGACGACAGAAATAATGGAAGCGTATAGAATAAGGAAAGGAGGAGACAGTTGCGTCAGTCAAGCGTCAGGTCTACTAACAGATGCGGAATTAGCTTTTTTGGACGTCACATAACCCAGTGTTTTTCTCTGTGTAACGTTTTTTTTGTTTTTTGTTTCTTTGTTTTTTGTTTTTTTTTTGTTTTACGTTTTCTTTTCTTAGTTCTTGCACGTGTTTGTTTCCGGTTGTGGGCGCGTGCATATTTTGTTATATCACGTTGTTGATGATGACAGGGGAACTCGTGAATGACGTACATGCGTGTGATGTATTTATCAGTGTTCGCTTCGAAATAAAATGCTCAGTTGCTAGTAAGCGCTTGTCTGTGTCCTCTCTGAGTGTGTGTATTCTGTGCTTGTTTCATCATGAAACTTTACCAACACGCCCAACTGGCAGTCTTCCTAAAGGACTGTTTTCTTTCTTTTTTTTTATACGTAGAAACATAGGAAACTAGGCCTACGTTAGAGTTGGCTGCATGGAGATTCCCAATTTTTCACTGAAGCAGCATATAAAAACCAGACAGGCTGTGCTGAACGTGACAGCCACGTAGAGCAAGGTGCTGTTAGTAAGATTGGCTCATGAACTATGAGTTTGCATAAATAATAGTGCATAAATAACGTAGGGGACTGTATTTATATTGAATATAGGTACATTGTTGAAGTAATGAAACGTGGCAAATTCGGGCTTAGAAACGCAGTTCATTTCTTTCCATAATCTTAAGTTTGCGTCAACTCGGCGAAATAAATTGGCCCGTATATTCGCGCCAGCGTTAGTATGACATTTACTTGATCAGATTTGAAGGCGCAAGCCCTGTTTAATTATCATGAGCATGATTTCTAAAAGCGGGTTCCGTGGAATCTAGAGGTTGCGCGGGCCCCTTCTTACGGTTCCACGAGCCACTGATAAATTATCTCTGGTTCCACACTCGCCAAGTAACTTGAATGGCGAAACCAAGGTGTGATAAATATAAGGAACTCTTTATACTCATGCCCGAGTGTCAATGAGCGCATCTCATTGCATAACAGAAACGCGCGAGCTACGCTATGAAATTCGCCACCAGCCTGTAGCCAGGCCGACTCCGAATACGAGCCGCATGATTAAGCTGTTACACCTGCATCTCGGAGGCCTTATATGACCCCATGTGCAATTCTCTAGTTTTAACATGGGTGCCGAAGATAAGGCAGTGGACGTGCTCCAGGCATGTTTCAAGAAGGAGGGGGTTTATTGCCACTTCGTCTAGCTTAGCTGCGTTCCATTGTACCAACATTCTTGATCTAGAGGCACCACTTATGTCTGAAAGTCCTGACTTCTTTTTCGATTCTGAAAGAAAAGCGTAAGTATACACAAAAATTGGCCAATATTATAAAGGCGTTCAAAGACGAAGGAGGGGGATAAATGACCGCGCTGAATGATGAATTAAGTGTCTGATAGGAACAACCAGCTATTTCAACCTCGAATCAAAAACTGTATCGCGTGACACGGGAGCCTGAAAAACTATCAGTTGAAATTACGAGACCTCATTAAGCACCGAGAGCATGCGCATGACGAGACTGCGATTTTTTCATTAGAGTTAGTGGCGCAGTAAGATTGTGTGATTGTGTGTGTCTTTCACTTCATAAGTAGACGTTAAAGCCATTTCGGCTGTGCGACACCCCAGTAACTCTCGATTTTACAACCATTCACTATCTCTCGCTACCAAGGATTTCTGGAACTATTTGTATGCAGGGGAATTCGCACTTAAAAATACATTTTCTAAGCTTGTTTGCTAGATCTGATATTTATATTCATTTTTATTCAATACAGTATCAAAGGGTGGTGTATAACCAGGTATGTATCCTCGGCGTCCGCCACTACACTCCAAGAAAAAAGCCAAGGAAAAAGAAAAAAAAATCAACGCCTTTCCACAATGTGGATCATGCTGAGTGCGTGAAGATCTGGGACTTTTATCGGTCAGTGACCATTGGTTACCCGAGCGTTGCTTCATATAATGTAAATTGAGTGACATAGAGTGCATCTAGGAATGCAAATTTATTTCCCTTTCCAATTGTATTGAGGAGAATTTAGAAAATTGCTCGTGGGGAGGATATGCATCAAAAGTCAATCTAGGAAGCCGCCATCTTACCGGTGGTCAGATACAATTGTAATATGGGTAATTCGTTGGTACATATAGTGCTATAGTGCTTGGCGTGTGTATTTGAGCTATGGGTTTCCTTGAGAAGCCTCGACGTCAAGGCGCATTTCAGTACAGATCAACTCGTCAATACTCTACTCAATAGGTTATTTTTGTTGGAAACAGCGATATCTTACCTTATAATTAGCCTATGTCTACGTTGAAGTCTATTGTGAAACCTTTGTTTGTGCATCACCTATGTTTAGACTGTAGCAAATGTCCTATACAGTTTCCACAATGAATGACAAGGTTACGTCCTACAGTGCTTCACCCTTTAAAATCAATGGGTCTCTTATACATTAGCTTATAAGACGATTTCAAAGTGAAAATTACTTTTAGTGGGCGAAATAAATTTCCAAACGACTGAAACAAAAGTAATTTTCTTCTACAATAGTATGAATATCGTCTATTGTTAAGTAGCCTATATGAATTCCGGCTTGGATTTTTTGGCTGATCGAACTCTAAAGTCGTCGTAACTCTATTAGAGACTATTTTTGTAAATACCTCATAAATGACGTGCTGTAAGCTGATCGGCGTCTAATTTTTCAAGTCCTTGGTGTCCCCTTTTTAAATGCGAAGCATTTCTTAGCGAACTTCAGTGACTTTGAGCGTATCTATCTCTCTATCTATCTAGCCGCCTACGACTTTTAGCTCTCCTGGCCGTTTGGATAGTGGTATCAATACCAAACTTGGTATGGCATAATATGACTATATGACGAGAATATTTGACTCACCATAACAAGAAAATTATGACATGTATGTTTGTAAATGTCATGGTTTGCATTTCATGGTCTTGCTGCTCTCGCTGTGGTTTCCTTCACATGACATGTTGCGAAACTGGTATGATATGAAATGATTGCATGGCGAACACAAGCGACAGACCCTAACACGAAAATCATGACATGCGTGTTATGTAACAACATGACTACATGCCACGCTCATGATGTGCTCCCGGCCATTTCGCTAGCGTCACATATATCAAGTTTCGTATAACGGTACGTGAATGGATGAAGAAGGAATCTGACTGGTGCAAATATGATAATCATGAGATGCATGTCATGTAACATGACTACATGCCACGCTCATGACGCACTGGCGGCTGTTTCGCTAGCTTCACTTATACCAAATTTGGTATTACGGAACGTGAATGGATGACGAAGGTATGAGACTGGTGAAAACAGGATAAACATGAAATGCTTGTTATGTAACAGCATGACTACATTCTACGCTCATGATGCGCTCGCGGCCGTTTCACTAGCTTTACATATGCCAAATTCGGTATTACGTGACGCAAACAGACGACATAGGTAAATGACACATCTAAACGTAATAATCGCGACATGCGTGTCATGTAACAACATGACTACATACCAAACTCATGATGCGCTTGCGGTCGTTTCGCTAGCTTCATATTTGCCAAATTTGGTGTTACGTGACGACAATGGATGACGAAGGTATGTGACTGGTGCAAAGATGATAATCATGAGATGCGTGTCATGTGAGAGCATGGCTACATGCCACAGTCATGGTGCCAATACATACACTTCGACGTCGGCGTTCGTTTCGTCGCGTCACGCCGGCGTTGCCACGCCAGGCGGTGGTCCTGCCATATACTCGCAGGCGCGCGCTGCGTTGCATTGAAGCATGCGCGTTTCAGCACGTACGGCGTCCCTCCGTCACGAAAATTGGCAGACGCAGTACTGTCTGGGTAACGTATTGGCGCCAAATGCAGGATGTCGCATTTCGCGCCTGTTGCCGTCGGGCCGCGACGACGGACGCCGGTCGCACCGATCGCGTTTGGCGTCAGACTATAGAATGCTCGCGTTTTGCTAACGTTGCATCCCTGTGCCCAGCGTGCGCACGCGTCAATGTTACGTACGAGTATATTAGGCCCTCCATGGCACACTCGAGGCCGTTTCGCTAGCTCCACGTATACCGAATTTGGTGTTACCTGACGTCAATGGACGACGAAGGGACAATACTGGTGCAAACATGATAATCATGAGACGCCTGTCATGTAAGAACGTGATAATATACCACGCTCATAGCGTGCTCGCGGCCATTTCGCTAGCTCCACATATATTAAATTTGGCATCACGTGACGTGAATAGATGACGAAGGTAAACGACACATCCAAACATGATAATCATGACACGGAAGTCGTGTACGGTATAGTTTACCTCCACTTAGTAACGTTGTGCTGATTTTAGAGTGACATATGTATTTCTCATTCGTGCTGTATGTGGGATCTGCCAATTTTTTATGTATCAAGCTGATGTTGGCATTCTTCCAAGATTTGAGTACCTTTCGCGTCAAGAGACACTTCGTTTACAGGGTGGCCAGCTTTTCCAACACAATCTGTCCACCATCTTTGATTAAATATGATACTCGCGTGATATTCACCAGCGGCTCAGCCGCTTTTCATTCCCTCTGGGGTTTCCTTTACTTCCCCTGTCAGAATGGTTTGGTGCCCGCTTCCTCTGGGTGGCTACAGCTTCTTATGTTATTGTCCAGATGGTTTCGGCTGCTGCACAGAACGCCTCTGCTACAGCAGCTACTTTATCTATATTGGTAGTGACTTCGCCTTCCTTGTTCCTTAAAGCATACACCTTATTTTTGCCTGTGCACAGTTTTGTCTTCCGAGCCTTGAGGCTTTTTAATTCCGTTATTGAGAGCATGCTATATTCTCTTCATGTTATACCTTCTTATGTCGGCTACCTTACGCCTATTGGTTAACTTCGAAAGCTGCAACACATCTGTTTTATCTGTTACATTGGAGGCTTCCATCGTTTGACGTTTCTTTGTGAGGTTTTTCGTCTCCTTGGATAGCTTGCCAGTGTCCTTAATGATACTTATCATGTTGTCACTTGTGTCAAAGCTAACGTTGGTTTCCTCATTTAGAGCTACGAACTTAATCTGAAGCAAAACCCCGAATTCATCGACTTTCCCTCTCAGCGCTAGCTCATTAGGCTTCTTGCGTGTCAGCTTCTGCTGTTTCTTTCTGAAGTCTATAGGTTAATATTAGACCTTACAATGCTATGATTACTGGCGGGTCTTTCCAACCACTGCGACACCCTTCGCAATGCTCGGGTGTGCACACAGAATCAAGTCTATTTCATTTACAGTTATGCCATTGGGACCCATCCACATTCCTTTACGGTTATCCCGTTATCTGCAGCAGATGGTATTCTAGATCCCTAGATTATGCCGTCCTGTGAACTTCACTAGTAACTTCACTTCGGCCTTTCACGAACGCATGCCACATTTTCTTACTGCCTCGTCTTCAGCCTACTTCTAACTTTTAGTATTCATCTTAACGGGGTCGTTAAAGCTGGGATTCGATCCCGCTACCTTCGTGATACCAGTCTAGCACTGCCACTAGCCCAACGCGGCGTGTAAGTGAGCCCTCCTTTTGCGTACACATCGTGTCCTTATCACCGTTTATTAACGTTAAAATTACGGGATATCCACGAAGTGAATCGTGGTGAGTGGGCAAAGCAGTGGAATCGTTCGGTGTTACCCTAAGTCACCCGTGACACCGACCACTCGCGCATGTGAAAGAGTGGCAAAGTGATGTACAGTTATGTAAAATGCTTATTGGTCATAATTGCGTAAGGTTGGAAATTCGTTTTGCCCGCTGCTTTGTAACATCAGATATATCCTGAAGTTCGGGAAGACTATAGGTCTCTGCGCGTTGCCGTGCAGGATATTGGTTCTTTGAAGTCATACACATTGCATAGTAGAGCACATCGAGATGTCATGTACTGCACAAGCCAGTTCTCGTCCATGCTCATCATTGTCATGATCTTCATCGTCATCAGCATCATCATCATTTCACGGCGTATAATGGGTAGGAACCTGGCATGTGCTTTTCCGGGATTGCAGAAGTATATGGTATCGTCATCGAGGGATAATGGTGGGCATGGCTCGCGCCGAAAGAACTTTCCCTAATAGATTTATGCTGGTTCAGTTTATTACAGCGTATACTGGCGTTCCTTTGACGTTGGCGTAGGGGTCAAGCCGGTAATTGAAATAGCGGCTCAATCCGTAAAGGTGGTACGTGCAGTGCTTATTCCATCCCCGCATTGAACGATTCAAAATCTATGTAAACAGTGACTCATTGATATGCTGGGTACGTCCCAAAACCACCATATGATGATGAGAGACGCCGTAGTGGAGGACAGCGGAAATATGTAAACGGTGACGTCAACGTAATCTGTTACATGTCAGTGCAACCTACAACTACCGGGCTGTCATCAAAGAGCTTCATTAAAGAGCGGCACATTCCCAGTGACGCATTCGAACAGAAACGAAAGACCATTTTTAGACAGCGTTTTGATTCCTCTTACGGAAACAGTCAGAGTAAACGTGGTTAAGCTTGTCGAAAATGTTGCATTAGGAAGCACCGCATTGAGCTGTACTGGTCCAATGCCTCCTCGTGAGGCGTTGACTGGTCACTTAACTTGATTTTACGTTTGAATGGTATCAACGATACGCTGCACGTACTACTGATCCTAGCGCTCAGCTTCAGTTGCTGTCGGAGCACGCTGACGTATACGGTGGCGGCAGCGTCCAGGTTGTTCTGTCCTTCCCATAGCGTCACACCAGCGTGCGCGGACTCGCCTTTGCAGCGGACAATCAATGGCAACGCGTCAAAATAAAAATTCATGCGGAATTTTCTTTGAAAGTTTTCTGTAAAAACTTTCTGTGCTGCGAATGGTGTAGTTTTAAATTATGCACCTAATGCACTTCTCCTATGCGTGAAATCCGAGGAAGTGCCTAGCATGAGCGACCTAGCGATCACCATGGTAATGGTGGACTTGCTGAGGTGGTGGCGCCCTTTCTTGCATGGCGAGGGTACCATTCACAAATTTCAGAATTCTTGATGGAGTTGCGCGAAAAAAATGAAGTAAAAAAAAGAAACCTGGACACAGCGCACAGTCCCGCAACACAGTTAAGAAATATTACCAACTTGCCCAGCAGTCCGTGCTTCTCTAGTTCACTGTGTCCAGCTGCCTTCCTTTTGTACTTCGATTTTTCCGCGCAACTCAGTTAAAATTAATCTCCAACTTGATCAACAGTCCGTGCTTCTCACGTTTCAGAAACGTGTTTTTGAGATTGTAGTCAATTATTGTCACTAATTTTTGCTTAGTTCTTTGGTGTGTACAACCTTTGTTGCTTTGTTTTACACTGACTTCGAGCCATCGATTAGCCTTCTTTTACGCCTGCATTGACCACTGCGTGACCTTACGACACGAGACAGCGAATGGGCGAAAAGCCAGGCCTCAATGAGAGGTCAGCGGCATAGCCAGGGAGTGGCGCGCGGGGTCCGTGCCCCCCCTCCGAGGGGGGGGGGCGCCAACCTCCCCTTCTCTGAACCTTAGATGCGAAGCAACTTAGGGTTGAGCTCAATCCGATGTGCGGCGTGAGCACACCTACTGTACAAGCGCGTCGACTCCTCTTCTCTCTCATCTTATATGCTTTCCCCCTCTTGCCTCGCACCCGCAGGTCGCGGGATCGAGTCCCGGCTGTGTCGGCTGCATTTTCGATGGAGGCGAAAATGCTGTGGGCCCATGTGCTCAGATTTAAGTGCACGTTAAAGAACCCCACGTGGTTGAACTTTCTGGAGCCCTACACTACGGCGTCTCTCATAATCATATGATGGTTTTGGGACGTTAAACCCCACATATCAGAACCCATCTCGCCTCGCAAAGCCAACGCAGGCAGCTGACCTACGCTCCCCCCCCCCCCTCTTTCTCCTCCAGGAACTTTTTCCCGGGGAGTTTACACTCCCATTGCGCATGCACGTCCCCTCCCCCTCTGTCTCCTCTTCTACGCTCTCTCCTCTATCACCTCCCACGCCAAAGCAGGCAGCGTCTGCTAGTGAATTTCTTGATTGAAAAAAAAAAACGACTACTCGTGCTGCACAACCGTTCCCTGACCACCCCTGTATCTTGACCTCCAAAGAAGCGCCGTAGGGAGACTTCTTCCGCGTGTCGTTGAACCATAAACATTCGTAGTGTGCGCGTTAGCTAAAAGTGGACTGAGGCCCTCTGTGTCCAATAGGAGTCGTCTGTATCTCATTGACCATTAGCAGCTATTGACATGTTCCAGTAGAAAACACTGGTTACTTATGTGGTTATAAAAGGGAAAAGAAGGGAAAAGTGGGCCTCGTAACTGTCTGCATCTGGTGCGACACCTCAAAAGTAGCTCACAAGGAATGGGGGTGAGGCCCTCAGGCATTAAAAGGATAGGATTAAAGGTATATATATAGAGAGAGATCCGCAGGGACACTGAGCGACAAAGGAAGTAAACAGAAGCTAGAAAAGATGAAACACGATCACAGGGGTCCGAGGAAGGGGCAGCACTGGCGAGAGGTCTTGTCGGCAACAGGAGATTGCGTATAGAACCAACCCAGTCGGCCAGAGCTGCACTATTGTCGGAGATCGCGAGGGCACAACCGGTCGGCACGGAATTTAGCGAGCGAGTAAAAACAAAAAACTGGTTCATCACTGCATTATACGCCTCCCCAGGTTTTTCTCCTGCGCAAAACCGCGATGAAAACCGGCGTCAACATCGCCGCCAGTGTAAGCGTTAGCGCCCGCTGCTTCACATCTACATATGATTGCCTTTAGTGGGAGATGGTGTAATTTATTCCGTGCCTTGGCATACAGAGTACAAAACGGCACTCAACCACGTTTGCCTGCCTCCCCCCCCACTTTAGATCAAGCCGATCCTCTGCCGTATCCCCCGTAAAAAAATTTCTGCCGACTCACCTGCCTCATGTGCTGTGCACTTCAAGCGATGTGTAATAAGCGTAGCGTTCTGACGTAGGCAGTGGCCGACCCTGGAACGCCTTTCTCGGACCACGTTCGAATGGCCTCCTTCACCTTTTCACTATAACTCGGACCTTCCGAGGTCCTCCGAGCCATGTTCCAGCGGACTCGAGACGTCTCCAGAATCATGCTTGGAAGCCTGAGGAATTCTCTCTCCCGCCAGTTTCTCGAACGCTGTCCTACGGTACACGCACCGCGCTACCAGTAGAACGCGTGTTTCGCATTAAAACTTCCCAAAAGTTGCATTGGATGGTCGTGTACAGTCACTTCTGTTATATTTGCATCTCATACACTAGAGGATCTTTATTCCATGTCCAGAAATTTCGACGAATCTTCCGTAGCAAGTGTTATCTCTATACATTTTTTTCTAATTCGGTACAACGCATTCATTTGCATTCATTGAGGTCAGATATATACGTATTTTACAAGCATAAAATTTTCAAGATTCCATGAACCATGTGTAATTATGTATATTTCGCGCACGCGAGTGTAATTGTATAAAGTCATGAATTCTGTAGGAATGGGTGACATGTTTCGATGGCATCGCATTTAAACGAGAAAAAAAAAAGGTATTGGCATGATGGCTACTCTATATAATTTTAGCCACTGTGGTTGCGTGTCGCGGATTATACACTGACACGTGCATGCATCGTGTACCCATCTTCTGCGTCGCAGCGAAGTCGATGGCCACGACGTCTAGTGGCGATGAATGCACCGTATTTGCCCCGTCTACACCATTAATTTAGGGCGCCCTCTCCTGTTAACAGCCCCTTGCCGCAGTGGCCTTCCTCTGTCGTTGCGCCCAGTACAATACCACCTGTCGGGCGGTACAAGTGTGGCGGAGAGAGAAAGTAAAAATTGACCGTGCATCTGCATGCTTCACTGCGAATTTCGTCGAAAAACGATAGTAGTCTGCTGGTCTTCGTTCGTGCAGAGCATCGCTTTTTCAGCGCAGCCTAAGAAGCATTAGGGTCTTTAGAGTTGCGTATCTATGTATTTTCTAGTAACATCGCACGCCACCTAATACGTATTGATGTTGCGCCTCGTATATGCGTGATATTTGCGTTTTCATCGACAGTGTTCACAAGTATGAACATTGCCATCAGTTCCAGATGGCTGGACGTTCAGCAAATGCCTAATCTTTGGCTGGGGGGCAGAATCATGTGACAGACAGACAGACAGACAGACAGACAGACAGACAGACAGACAGACAGACAGACAGACAGACAGACAGACAGACAGACAGACGGACGGACGGACGGACGGACGGACGGACGGACGGATGGACGGACAGACAGACAGACAGACAGACAGACAGACAGACAGACAGACAGACGGACAGACGGACAGACGGACAGACGGACGGACGGACGGACAGACGGACAGACGGACAGACGGACGGACGGACGGACGGACGGACGGACGGACGGACGGACAGACAGACAGACAGACAAACGGACGGACGGACATACAGACCTAAGTTTCTCTGTTCAAGTATCCCAAGAAAGACTATCGTCTTTAAAACTTTACACGTGCAATGCTCAGTCCAGAGCCTCCACGATGACGTCAAGCTAGATCCGGAAATCATGTTGAGGAATAAGGAAGGAACGCCGGTATTACAAACCAAGGTTGTACTCATTTCATGGATAGATAACAAAGAGAGAGGAGGAAAAAAGAGAAGAAGGAAATGGCCAATCAGTGCGCTGACCCGTATGTGGTGGTGGCACTGCACAATCGTCCCAGACGTTTCAGGGCACATAAAAATGGTAACAGCGTAAAAGACTGTCGGCAACGGTTCCTCTTCAATTTGTTAACGTCGCCGTATAGGCTCATACGTGATTCTTGAATACGTTGCTTTGAAATCTCATGTTCAAACTCTTATGCTAAATTCTATATTGTATGGTCTGTGGACTTGTTACGCCTGGAGACTTGGACCCTATGTTCTCCATGTTAGACACATTTAAGGAATAAGGAGTAGCCAGCACTAAATTTGTGCGTGAACATCTCCTTACATCGTGTAGGTAAAAAAAATGCCAAGATTGCTTTGTGCAAGGTGTTTTGTGAATACCGGCATCATATATTCATCGAAGGTTCTGAAGGCGCTAAACCAATAATACGAAACAAAAGGTAAAAAAAAAAGTAGGTTTGTGAAAGCGGGCCTGAGAGATGTAATTCACAAGAGTGGAAGCTTGGGCTAGTCGATTCGTAGTCGTGTTTGCAAGTTTTTTCAGTGCGGTAACATATGAAAAAAGAGGACAGGGTAGTCAGAAAGAGCGCTGTGAAAGACAAACAGCGTTCTTTCTGTCTACCCTGTCCCTTTTTTTCTCAGAGCTTCTCGCAGCACCATTCTAGGTGTTTCCGAGAAGTAAATGACATTTAGGAACTTGAGCACTCTATAAACTGTGTTCCCCATCCCGATAGAACACTGCGCTACACCGAATTTACATTATTGAGAGAGATAGGTAAATTAAGAGGAAATGCAGGGAGGTTAACCAAGCTTTGAATCGGTTAACTACCCCGCACTTGGGGTGGAGGAAAGGGAAATAACACAAAAGAAATAGATAGAGAAAAACAAGAAGAGTGGGAAAGAGATGGATAAATAGTCAGCTCAAGACTACACAGCACGGCCTCGCAATGTTCGTTCACAAGCGATCGTGCAGTCCTCAAGAAGCACAAGAGTGCTTTAGTGACCATGCGCGCATGCGGGACAGTCGGCCAAGGTCCCAGAATCTTCTGCATCAATGGGATTCATATTTATTGTAAGGTGGTGGCAGAATCGAACATCCATGATTCATGTGGGATCACTGGAAATGACTGATCCTTCATTTTTTTAGTTTTATGCATCGTAAATGGTAATATAGGTGAGGTAGATATAGTGTCGTTGGTTGAACGCGACGAAGTACTATATTTTGATTCTATGAAAGCGTAACAATATGGGAAGTGTACAGGTGACATTTAACATGCTTAAGTATTGTTCAAACATTTGGGGTAAAGTACTTATTCAAGAGCCCCATATTGAGTTATGCGGTCCGTTATGTACCAACAGTCTTGACACACAAGTAGAGAAATTTCCGGCTCGGATTTCCCGGCCGTCTCCACCGGCAACCATACCCGGGAGTTTTTCTGGGTGTGTTTATCTGTGGAAGGGCTAACTTTAGGCACTGGTGATTGATGTGAAGGTATGTATATACATAAGTGTCGCCCGAAAAGGTAAAGCATGAAAAAACTTCGGAGAGTTTCAGAACCCTCTCACCTCCCCCCTTGTTGCGGACCTGGAGCTAAGCACGCCTAAAGCAAGCAGCAAGCCAACCAAAATGTATTGTTTCGTTCGTTGCCACAAATTTATTACCATGACAACAATAGGATTTCATACTTTCTCTCGAATGTCCCTGTAGTCTTTCATAGCCTCAGCCACAATCAGAGATGTGCCCACGGCTGACTCGGCGATCAGGTTGTGTCCACGAGTGGGGCCTATAACGGGAAAGGCATCGTACTTGCACAGCAAGGCCACGCAGGCACCTGCTTATACAGATAAGATAACAGAATTAGATAAGGCACGAAGTGGAATGCGTCAACATAGAAAAGAGTGATAACATAGGGTTAGTTGCTGCGTCCGCCTGAATTACTCGAAGTGGCTTAGACGCTGACAGTACGTTTATTTTTATCTCAATGATTATGTGGTCGATGTCTTAGTGAGAGAAAAAGGCGAAGTAACCATGTTAAGGCTCCCCCACCTTTTTTATACCTTTTTGTCACAAACGTTTTCGCCGAAAGGCTCTTTCTTAACGTAATTATTGCTGTACGTTTTGAACACGACCCGCGCATGTATTTAACTATGGAATCTTTTGTTTCTTACGGTGATTTTTTTTGGAAAATTTCCGAGATTTAACGCACTTTTTCAGAAAAACCAATCCGACCCGTCATGCTTCGTGACCGGTCAGCTTTGTCAGGGAACACACAAATCTTTTTGAAAGAGCATGAACTTACAACTTTGAAAAGCTGTTTAAATTAGGATTTAGAAAAAGAAAAAAAGTTATTGATTAGAAAGTCTCTCACGACACGAGACAAGTGAGGAAAATATTTTCTTTCTCGTGAGATAAATCTGAGAACGTTCTTTTATATGTAGGGATTAATACGCAATCATACTAAGTGAAAGTTCCAGCTTCTCACGGTGCTGCTGTTTTCCGTTTTTTTTTGAGAAAAGGTACATTTAATTTGGGGCCGCTGTCTGAAATTCGGTACTGTCGAGAAGCAAGTGAGGATAGCTGCGAGGTAAAAACGCTCTGACTGAACGCCACAAGCTCTCTTATTGAGCACGCAAAATTCCACAACTAATATGGTAACGTTACTGAGATTTAAAGCTGAAACCGGGAAACCCTGTTTACACTGCGTTGATGTGTGTTTAAGGATCCCCCCTTGTACACTGTCTTCCCCTATAACAGAACATTGGTCCGAGCTGCTCTCATAGCTTCGTCTTTCTGTGCAGCCGATTGTCAGAACACTTGCGAATCCTGTTCGATGAAAGTAAACGAAACAAGTACCTCAGTTTAAGGTTATGTTCTAATATTTACTTGTTTTCGTCATCGCATGTAATGACTCGTACTCCCGCGCACTTCCTGGAGACGTTTTCTGTAGTTGCACGGATAATAGCCAGTATTGCGCATTCAATCGACCGCTTCGACCGTGGTAGTTTGAGAACAGCCGGCCCGCACACATATTGGCAACGCTGTTTCCTTTATGCCGGATACCAATGCAGCCACGAATAAGTTTAAGCTCATTTTTTAGTTTATTTATCATTCTTTTTCAACAACATTGTTAATGTACGCGATCATTCAATATGTTCCAACAAAAATAATAGTCTACAGAAAAACAGTAAAGACCGAAGAAGCGTAGTTGATTATCAGCACTTTAGCAATTAGTTTTTTCAAGTAATGTGACATGCCGCAAGCCTGAGAGAAAGTTCCCTTGCCCTAAACACAGAGAGTGGTTGAATAATTGAACTGTTTTGCCCTTACCAATGTTGAGGGTATCTGTGTAGTTGAGCTCTCGAGGTGACGGCTTAGGTTTTAACGGTGTCTGCTAGGGACAATATAGTTCCTAATACGTTATAATTTGTTAGAAATTAACCTGAAACGTAACGTTGGAAGCTTCGGGAAACTTATGAGCCAACATGTGGTTTAAAACTTGTGCCTGGAAGGACCAGCAGCACTCGAACACATGTTGTGGGCTTGTAGTATAGTTGCCAGAATGATGGCAGTTGCTACGGGGACCATGTCGTTAAGGTGGGCTGCCGCTCTGGGCAGCCCTTAAATCGTTATCCAAACGTGGTCAGTCCAGCCAGCCCGTGAGGTGGTGTTGAAGCAAGACCTTGGCGTTCCACCGTGAGATACTTGAGCCCAGGTCGCATTAAACCTTGCCAAAAGTTCAATGATGTCAAATATTTCATATGTGGCCAGTATACGAGAGGCAAAAAAAAAGAAGACAAGTTTCAGATACATGACATCACACCAGGCAACGTTTTGAAAAGAGGTCTTGTCACCTTGACAAGCTGTCCTGCAACCACATCGGAGCAACCAGAGCAGAAGGGGGGGGGGGGGGGTCCTTTTCTTTTTTTAGCGACCGAAAAATTTCTGGCTACGCTTCAGTGTTGCCATCTTCAAGTCAGAATCAGAATAAATTTTATTGTAAATAGTGTAAAGGTTACATAGTGATAATATATTTTAAAAAAGCACCGAAGTGAAAGACTGCAACGGCAACTCGCCTGTCCACAGAGGAGTCGGAGAGTTAGCATTTGGGCCCCTGGACAAGAGCTGGACAAGAGTCGAAACACTCATTCTCCGACTGCTTTTGTCTGAGAATTTTTACGGCATCACATTGAAATTCGTGTTGAGAGGTTTCAGCGTGAAATTCGGCGAGGACATCTGGACCGTAGCTTTTGTTTTTGTTAATAACCATATTACGATGAAATTAACTCTAGATAAGTCTTCAAAGAGTAACTTATATGTCTAAATATATTCACTGCTCTACTTTTAAAGTGCGTAGTGTTTGAGTTAATTACAGTACAGTCTGTAGCTCTTCTTCACGCGGTAGTTTCAGGGCGGCAAACTCCCGCCTGGCTTCGCTCAGTAGCTCGGCGTTCATGAGCAGATCGAGCGCCGTCAATGCGAGGACCTTGGCCACCAGCAAAGTGGGCTGCTGCGAGTCCGCAGCGTTGGCTACGGTGGCGAAGCCTCGCGTATGGTTGGCTGAACCAGTGTCGACGTGGATGCGGAACATCGGGTTATTGCCGGCACCCGGTACGACACATTGCCGCAGTCAGTGGCACCTCCCAGGGGCGTTATGTTCTTTTCCACGTCGTCCATAAAGGTCATGCCTGTTGTGTAGAAGGAATAGAGGGAAGCGGGGTGTAGTTTAATAGGATACATACATACATACATACATACATACATACATACATACATACATACATACATACATACATACATACATACATACATACAATACATACATACATACATACATACATACATACATACATACATGTGTGCATACATACATACATACATACATGCGTGCATACATACATACATACATACATACATACATACATACATACATACATACATACATACATACATACATACATACATACATACATACATACATACATACATACATACATACAATACATACATACATACATACATACTGTCAGAATGACTGATTTGTCAAGAAATACTTTGCATGCCACAGCATAAGGACGGGCTAAATGGCAACTTTGAACTCTTGTCCTATCAGAGAAATGGGATATGCGAAGCTGGGTTTTGAGCGGTGCCTGACGCACTTTTCTTTGCTTCCTTTCATTCTTTCTTTCTTTCTTTCTTTCTTCTTTTTGTTCTTTCTTTCTTTCTTTCTTTCTTTCTTTCTTGGTAAAGAGGCTACAAGAGGTCGTGTACCGAAGGCATGGCCGTGCTTCCGGTAGGTCTCCGCGATGGCGGCGTTGTGGACGACGTTCATGTACGCCGTCTTCCTTTCCAGCTCCAGGGAACAGCCCGTGGCGTCTGCGGCAGCCCGGAAGCAGGCCTCCACTCTCCGCCGGAGATCGATCAGTTCCTCGGCATTCACAGCCCGGACATTGAAGTACATCTCTGTCATCTCGGGGATCACGTTCGGGTATTTGCCGCCCTCGGTGATCACGCCTGCAAGGCGTCCGATGTGTAAACGCATTGCGTGCTTTTCACATTGTCAGCATCACGAAAAAGGAACAGTTAAAAACAATATGGTTGATCTCTCCAACATAGCCATCGTTACAACATGAAAGTAAAACGAGTCTTTACATGCATATATATGTAATAATTTTACTGTACATCGATATAGGAGAGCTAGTACAATGTCTATTGGTGTTCGACAGCTTTAGCACCAGTTAACGTAGATGCGTCCTCGACGATGCTAAGTGATACATCTACATGCCGACGACCAACCTCCAGGATTAATGTTTAAAACATCCTTGTGCTGTGGAAGCTGTAGTACTTAACGGTGTAAGCGGAATCAGACAACATGGTGTGACTCCCAAATACGCCGAACTTAGGCTATGTTATCCTTCTCCCGGCGGGGGAGCCCCGTTTCAAAAGGTGCCGAGTCGGCCTGAGGGCATGTGAGCCTGTCCACGCGCTACCTTCACAGCCACTACGCACGTGCAGGGACACTTGCCACACTCAAGCTTAGGGTGAAAGAGCGTCGTCCATTCGCTCAGATTTCCACCGTTTGGGTGCCGCAGGAGTCCCGGCACGTGTTTTGCGACTGTGCGGGTAGCGCTTGGACAGGACCTTAAAGAATTTAAAGGGGCCAGGGTTGACTTTTAAGCCCTTGCTGTACTGTTTAGCACCAGGGACATAGCCCAAACTTTGATGAGTGGGGTAGGGGGTCAACCCTTCATATTCATGTTCGTGTGCGTGTTTGTATGTACGTGAATGTACACACATAAAAATGATCATTTTCGGAGAGGGTTGAGCGCCACTGATGTCTACGTCGGTGCTATAACCACTATAGTTTCGCTCTTACGGTCGAGCGAGACGCTGCACGTACCGTGGATCCTAGCGGTCGGCTTCAGTTGCTGCCGGAGGACGCTGACGTTGACGTACGCGGTGACGGCAGCATCCAGGGCGTTCAGGCCTTCCCACGGCGACGCACCAGCATGAGCTGATTTGCCTTTGAAGCGAACTGTCAGCTGTGGTGCGTTAAATAATGAAAAGAAAATTCACGTAGACACCACGCATTGTGAATACTCATTTAGTGCCACGCAGTGGGCGAGTATATATATCTGCATATGCCGCATTTTAACGCGCTAGCATAGGCGTGCGTTCGAGGTGGGCGGGGGGAAGTGGGGTTCAAAGTTTGTTACGTACATTGACTTAATAAAGCGGGGGGGGGGGACGCTACAACAAACATCCCCCCCCCCCTCTTGGAAGGGCGAAGGAAGGAAGGAAGCAGACAAAGGGAGAAGGCAGGGAGGTTAACCAGAAATACATCTCGTTGGCAACCCTGCAATATTAAAGGGAACAAGAAAGAGGGAGGAGGGGAGAAAAGAAAAGGGAGAGAGACACAGTAAATTTGTCGCAGCGCCTAGAAGTCCACCGCAAGTTTTTCGGGTGGTAGCAATGAGACTTAAAAAAATTTGTTGGGGAAGATGGCGGGCGCTAAGCCATATTTTGTGCATGTTTTTTGCGCGCGTTTTTATGTGGCGTGTATATATGCCCAAGCAAAACTGGTTAACCCTGTAGGGAAAGTAAACACACCAACCCCTTCGCCCTCCTCCCCCCTAGCAACGCCCGTGGTAGCAGGGGGAGTCCTCATAACACATGTATTATTGCCTGGCAGAGTCGCAGAGTCGTGCAAGGCATCATAAAAAGTACGTTGTGCAACTAGTGGGTGTTTAAACAATCACTATCAGCAACAGGATGAAGAAAGTGTGCAGCTGCACAGGCGTGCGTGGCGCCTTACGCTGTCGGTACTTAAGTAGTGGATGCTTCGCTAATTCTGAAAAGGATGAATTATATGACATGGCTGACTCTTCGCCACTGTATTCCGTTTCGAGGTTTGGGTTTTCTATGATAAATTGAAAGCCCCGCCGCGGTGGTCTAGTGGCTAAAGTACTCGGCAGCTGACACACAGGTCACGGGCTCGAATCACGGCTGCGGCGGCTGCATTTGCGATGCAGGCGGAATTGTTGTAGGCCCATGTACTCAGATTTGGGTGCACGTTAAAGAACCTCAGGGGGTCGAAATTTCCGGAGCCCTCCACTACGGCGTCTCTCACAGTCATATAGTCGTTTTGGGACGTTAAACCGCACATATCAATCAATGAATTAGGATAAATTGAAACGGCCAGTTCTGCGTGACCAGATGCTCCTCATTTCCATGCGACGTAGTTGAGTTGTGTACCGAGACGTCAAGCGAGGCTGTCGATTGAAAAGACGACGCACATGGGGCCTGTTTATGCGGTCCGTGCTTGTTGCGGCAGTGGAGAAACGTGTCGTCTGGGACGTTTTCCGTCAAGTTGGTTCCAACTTCAGATGTAACCACGAAGGCGCCGGAGATGCGCTCGTGGGAGGAGTCGTCACGCACTTGGTGAGGCCATGGAACTCTCTTGCCACTCAAGTTGTTTGAATGTATGAAACGTTTCTAACACGACTCCCGTCTGACATGAAGCGTGCTGACTACAACGCGGCGAACTACTGCAGGCCTGGCCACACGTATCCGTTGCAGGTACCCGTTGTAGGTACCCTTTGCCGCGTGTCAGCATGCGGTTGTGGCACGTGGCACCGCGCCCCTCTCTCACCGTAATAGAGGGTGGGGTGCCACGCTGAAAAGCCACGAGCTGACACTCTGCATTCAACACGTACGTACATGTGGTGGTCAAGCTTTCAGCGAACAACGAAAGATACACTTTTACCGTTTTCACTTGTGTGTTTGTGGTTCAGCATCGTGCACTCACGTGTTGCGTCGCGGCGAAGCCAATAGACACGACGTCGAATGGCGCAGGGTGCGCCATGATTGCCGCGTCCACTCCATTCAGGGCTCCCTTTCGTACCAACAGCTCCTTGCCGCAGCGGTTTTCCTCAGCTGGCGTGCCCAGTACCACCACCTGGCGGGCGGTACCAGAGTTTCGAGAGAGAATCCACGGCCGGACTAGACTGCACCTGCGCGCGCAGGTTCAGTCTAGCCCGGCCGTGGTGGAGCTAGGCCCTTATAAAGAATGAGACAAATTGTGAAGGCGAAAGCTATTTATGCATCATCAAACACAAAGAGTAACCGTCGTTGTCAACACAAGTGATGAAAAAGAAAATTCATGCCACATCTTCGGAATGAATGACGATAATAGGACGAAGACCGAGATGGGTAGATCATCGGCAAACCGAACTCTCCCGTGAAATGTTAGCCCATCACATCATTATATAGACGTAAGACTGTGCGTAGACAGTTCCGCTGTTATACACCTAGCAACAACGCGAAAGTGCAAGGCTTAGACCTCCTTTCAAATATACATCCATTGTTCGTTGGATATACGCTCGCGGCGGACATGGTTCAGAGGAAAGGGGAGCGAGAGCATTTGACCGTACTACCGCAGGTGTTACCGCGACGTTAGGACCATATAGTAACGAAAGCCTGCATGCTATAAGCTATGTTTCCCTTATTCAGAAAAATCGCAGTGATTAATTGGTCTATTTGGTTATGGCTCATGTCCCTCACTCACTTCGTCTCGTAATCTGAAGCGCAATAACAAATCATGCCCCGAAAAAGCATAGCTTAAGGGAGAGGGAAGGGGGTGCGTACCTCCCATATTTTTCTTTAGCATTGATCGGGAACTTAGCAAGAGAGAGAGATAGGGGTGTGAGTCAAGAAATTTGGACCCCGCGACTTCTCCAATTATTATCATCATCATCACCATCATCATCATCAGCCTGGCTATGCCCACTCACCCACTGCAGGACGACGGGCCTCTCCGATGTTCCGCCCAAGCATGTGCTTCCTGCTGCCACTTTATGCCCTCAACCTTCCTAATATCATCTGCCAGCCTATTGCCTGCTCTTGGAATTGAGTCTGTAATCCTCAATGACCAGCGGTTATCTTGCCTTCGTGCTACATGCCTTTCCCATCACCATTTCTTCTTGATTTCGACTATGGTCACTTTAACACCCGTTTGTTCCCTGATACACCCTGCTCTCTTCCTGTCCCATCGCGTTACACCTATCATATTCCTTTCGATTGCTCGCTGCATCAACTGCTTCATTACCACCCTTTGAATCTACCCGCGCACCAGAGATTCCTGATCAGTGTAACAATACGCATGTTTCGAAAAATTTCCGGTACATATATCTCTAGTGGTAGCGGGTTGAATACATCTAATCAAAAGCGTAATGATTCGCATGTTGCCTATATATATTTGTGATAACCACAAGAGGATTTCATACTTCCCACGAATGTCCGTGTGGTTCTTCATGGCCTCAACGACAGCCAGAGCTGCGCCCACGGACGATTCGGCGATCAGGTTGTGCCCACAAGCGTGGCCTATATCAGGAAGGGCATCGTACTCGCACAGCAAGGCCACGCAAGGACCTGCGTGTATAGATAAGATAACAGAGAAGGAAAGAATTCTTGAAGTGCTACGGGTAAACGTAATATGAGCAATAAAACAGCCTGTACGCCCGAACCACTTGAATCATGTTACATACTTACCCATGGTGCTTACGCGGGACCAAGAAAGAGATGACATAAACGACGCTTTAGCATAACGAGATTAGATAAGCACATGATTGTTTTTATTATTGTTTTTCTCGCATGAGCATATTGCTAATTTTGTCATAAGAATTCAGCGAGACATGGAGGAAGGAGTGGAACAACGATGTTGAAAACAAAGTATGGGAGAATGCTAGGTGGTGGGTGAGTGGTCAACACTGCTGACCTGTCAAATAAAGGAACGCATTTGCATTCAGAGCAACGAGACGCCAAGAATAAGACTTCACTAAGATGTCTACTGAGGCTGCGATGATAGTCGACGGAAGTTGTACCAGCAAAACTGTCTATCGCGCGCTGAAATATAAGGAGCTATCACATTTAACAGTCACTTGCACATTAAATTCTTTCGTAGTTTGGCTAAAGATTGGGCTGGTGTGACCGCGTGTGCAGGATATATATTCGTATTAGAATAGAAGTTCGGGCGAGCTTCTCACTCCCGTCCTCTCTACTCCTTTTTTTAATCGTCCAAACATCATGAAGCATACACATTTATAGGGACACCTCTGCGTGTTGTTGTAATAACTGAATCAGCCATGCAGGGGGCGGACTAGGGCAACTCAAACCAACGCCGTTTTTTTTAGCTTTGGACGTGTGCAACACACACAAACGAACACATGAACTCACTGAACATAGATTGAACCCCCCCCCCCCCCCTCGACACGAAAAACTTTCTAGCTACGCCCCCAGTTTTCCAGTTCCAACAAGAAGTAATGCATGGAAAGCTATATACGCTCGCTCTTGCTTTGTATGCTCCGTTTTTTTTCTGTGTTTGATGTGACGCTTTCTGAATTGAAGCTATTGTTAAACGTTGAAAATTGTGTGGAACGCTTCGTTGTCATTTTTTCATCTATTTTTTTAAAATCATGAATCGTTATATTCTCCCTTGTCTGCACCGTTCAACATAGCGTACGGGGATAGTGTACCGCGAGCTAAGATCTCTGCCCCTTTTCCTGTACGTAGGCAAGTTTTCCTATGTGCTTTTATTTACCCTAAACTGCGCGAGCTGCTACGATTGTATACATGCGAACTTCCTGATTTCGTCGCTCCATCTAACCATTTGCCACTCTCGGTTACGCCTTCCATCCCTTGCTGTCCATTCCGCGTCTCTAATTATCTTACCGACAGGTTATACGTCCTTCGTATTACTACATGACCTACCCATTGTCATATTGCTATAAATTGCGCAGGTCAATTTGAGTGCGAAGATGCAAAAGCAATGAAGGGAAAGACAGGCAACAAGATGAAAGCGAATGACAGTATTGTTTGTCGTTCTCGTCTTCGCTTTGCCCTATTCTCTTTATGCCGAAACAGAGCACGCCTCATTGCAGTATGACATTATGACGCGCCAACATGCCCTGACCTGCCCTAGTGCATTCTTTTTCGATGTCACTGATGTCACTTTAAACGACTTGTTCCTTAATCCACTCATCTTTCATCGTGCAGGTAGCTCAATGGCTCGTTCCTCTATCGGAAACTGAATAACATGTTGTCGGCCAAAACAGCCGACGAAAGAAAGGCAACAGCTCTAGTCACAATGTGTGAAGAGACATTATTGTGCAATCCTATTCTGAAATACTGAATGGTAATCTGCCACTATCCCTCAAGAAGAAAGTATATAACAGCTGCATCTTGCCGGTATACACTGACCGACGGAGCAGAAACCTGGAGGCTTACAAAGAGGGTTCAGCTTAAATTGAGGATGACGCAACAAGCGATAGAAAGTGAAATGATAGGTGTAACCTTAACAAACAAGACGAAAGCAGGCCGTGCACCGCAGTGGTCTAGTGGCTAAGGTACTCAGCTGCTGACCCGCAGGTCGCGGGTTCAAATCCCGGCTTCGGCGGCTGCATTTCCGATGGAGGCGGAAATGTTGTAGGCCCGTGTGCTCAGATTTGGGTGCACGTTAAAGAACCCCTGGAGGTCGAAATTTCCGGAGCCCTCCACTACGGCGCCTCTCATAATCAAATGGTGGTTTGGGGACGTTAAACCCCACAAATCAATCAGTCAAGATGAAAGCAGAGTGGGTCAGGGAACAAAACGAGGTTAAGAATATCATACTTGAAATTAAAAAAAAAGAAATGGACATGGGCCGGGCACGTAGCACGAAGGCATGATAACCGCTGGTCATTGAAGGTAACTGACTGGGTTCCCAGAGAAGGCAAACGCATGAAAGGGAGACAAAAAGTTAGGTGGGCCGATGAGATTAAAAACTTTGCAGAGATAACGTGGCAGCAGAAAGCGCATGATCAGGTTGATTGGTGGATCATGGGAGAGACCTTTGCCCAGCAGTGGGCGTAGCGAGGCTAATGATGTTGATGATTACGCATTTAACGTAAACGGAAGGATTTCTTCACTTCATTATGTTCATTCATTCACAGATCATAATGATGTAGGTAGAGTAGCTCTTCCATTGCTGCCTAAAAACATTTGAGCTCTATACACACACACACACACACACACACACACATATATATATATATATATATATATATATATATATATTAATGAGATATACGTTCGAATTACGCATCGAACGCGTAATTCGAAGGTCGTAGGTTCGATTCCTGCTCACAGTTGGTAATTTTTTTATCCACTTTTCTTTCTTCTTATTTACATTTCATTGGTTTTAATAACTTCCCCTGTACATTCCTTGGCATTACTGTCTGTTATATCTCATTAATATTGTGTTAAAACACGGAAAAACGAGCCCTTAGGTATACACTTTTTTCCCTTATATATATATATATATATATATATATATATATATATATATATATATATATATATATATATATATATATATATATATATATATATCGAACAAAAAGCATGGTTAAACTCCATGGACCTAGTTGCACTTCTCTATAGACAAGAGACTAGATTGTATCTGTGCATTCGAGGTTTTGCTTCGTTGCATCCTCATTATAACCAACACATTTTCCCTCCTTTCTTAACCCCGTACCTTTTCCAAACCCTGAGTAGCAGGCCAGACAATTAATTCATGCCGACCACTCACCTTTTCTGTCACAATACAGCTGGACGTTCGTTAAGAAACCTGGTTCTTGTCTAGTTGATTTCCGCGTTTCACGCATCAACACAGTAAGTGCGTTATTGGATCATCCTTGGAATAGAATTCGTATGTAATCCCAAACCCACCGATTCTACATTCTGGAGCAAAACCAAAAGTTGGGGTAGTTGTAACTTATCATTCGTTATCCTGCACTTGTCCCGATTCCTTCTCGCGCAATGTCTGCCGTGCGCCACCCAAGAATGGTCTATACCTTCTGGCCCCCTTGGAGCGTCGTACTCTGCCCTGAAGGCAGTGTCCAGAAGGTAGCGACGGGTCACGGTGAAGCCACGTCGTTCCAGGAAGTCCGAGAGCCAGTCGTGGCATTGCACCTCCTTGAAGGCGAGCTCCGGATGCTCCCACACGAAGCGACTCAGTCCCCGCAGATCCTGCGAGTTCGCCTCGACAGCGCTGTGCACGAACTCCTTGAGGTCCGGGGCCATCTCTCTGTCTGAGCTGTCAAGACGAGACTGAGAAGAACGTTTGCTTCGGCGCAAGTGGTTGCTGAAGGTTCTCGACCTCTTAATCTGAGCGAGAGCTTCCTTTGCCTTAAAAGAAGTCGTTATCGCGTGCAACGTCCTGTACAAACAGTGAGACGGCAAATGTCTTCGCTACTCTCAGGTGACAGGTCTTAGCCTACACCTTAAGGGATGCGTATACTGCAGAGGAAGATTCGCGATCAAGAGAGACCACTAATGGGTAGTTAAGGCAAGCTGCAAGTGCTCTAAGATATCCAGAGGTCCTGCAAGGTTTCTCTGAGGACAAGGCCGTACCGATGATTTTTTTTTTTCGGTGTTAATGTGTAAACCGGCTAACTTCGGCAACTGATGGTATATGTGAAGGCGTGTATAAGCTTTAGTATCACCGGACAAGTCAAAGCACTAGAAAACGTCGGGGGCTGTCAGAACACGGGCCTTGAGAGATACGATCGCGGCAATCTCTTTGAGCTTAAGTGCGAAAAAAACCTATTGCTCGAATATACGTTTTTGTTGGATTTTCCCGAGATGTCTTCATTATCGGCGATTTCTTCCCTTGCCTGGGACAGCTGTTATCATATTACCATTAGCTCCGGCTCCAACAACAAATTGAACGGAGTCCTTCACGAGGTGCGGAGAAGTCAATGTCCTTGTAACTATCTGCGGACCAAAGGCCTTATCGGCCATCGTAGCAAAAGGAAAAGAAAGATTGTATACGCGTGAGTCGTAAGTGCACCCACCTGACAGCACTTCGTAATTTGCGTTGACTTCTACAGGTGTGCCCGGAGCATAAAACGCCCGGAATGCTCACGATAGCTTGGCGTTAAGAACAATAAGAAGGAAACGCTTTCTTGACAAACTACTATATGATGTATTTTTGGTTAAACATGCATGTATATTAACCGTCGTTGCTGTTGTTAAATTTAATGCTATTCGCAGAAATTATAGCCGAATAAAAGACAGCACCAACAAACTAACGTGAGTTAACGCGACTGCGCTAGAGAGCTCGTTCCGAAGAAATTCTGGCGTCGGTGTCGGCGTCGTTGGTTGTGAGCAAAAAAAAATATCATTTTTGCGTGACCGAAAAATCGAGAAAGGTGCAAATAAAATAAATAATAAAAAATATAGGTGTGAGTGGCATAGGTTGGCAAAATAAATGATTCTCGTTTAGTCTCACTCAATAAATCGATTTTTTTTTTGCTCTGCAGTCATTCGGACTCAGACCCAAAGAATTTCTCCCCAATTAAAGTCACCCCGACTCTGACTCAACAATGTTTCTTTTTTTTTTCGACCGGACTCACTCCAACTCAGACTGACTAAACTTTTCCTCAAATGTACTCATTCGGACTCAGACTCACCTAAATTTTCTCACTATTGGCTGATAAAGAGGGGGGGGGCAGTAGGGGTGACCGCCCCTCCCCCTCGATTCAGTGCTCGTAGTCTACCACCTAACACAAATTATTCAGGACAAATGAGTGAATTAAAGCACTGTGAGCACACATTAACAGTATTTGTTCTATGAAATGGCTTTTCTGCTAGTAAAAAAAACAAAGAAGTCATGACCGCGCCCTCGTCTACGGTGTTACTTTAGCTGACCCCTCCCCTGCCTTCCCCCTAAAAGGAGTGGCTGGATCCGCCCCTGGCTTTCACCCGAAGTTTGTGACAACCCTTCATCCCCTGTCGCAATGTTTCGGTTAGAGGGGGGGGGGGGTGGAGTTGTACAGCGGGAAGTGGGGATGCTGGTAAAGGTTGCCACAATGGGTTTATCAAAACACGACTGGTTCAAAGATCTCTTTTCTTCTTGCTTTTCTGTGCCCATGCATTTTCAAGACTCTCGGCTAAGCTTTGTTTTGTGCTCGCACGCTGTGGGTGAGGTTTATTTTAGAGAACGCCACGAGCCTCCCAAATCAGTTGCTGCAAGCTTCTCTTGAAGAGCAACCCCATACGTGCATATCCACAGTCATTCTCGTAAGTAAAAATATTCAAAATGACCATTCTCGGGCAAGAATACAGACACATCTGTGGCAGGCCCCAAGCCTCTACGATGACGAGCTCGTTGTTCATTGTGTACTTTGCCTGTATTTTGGACGACGACGAAGTGTCTATTTCATAGAACGCTTGTACCCTTGTCTCAAATTTTCTATTTGTTTTACCGCAAATTCTGGGAGCTGCTGCTTCCTCCTTGCGAGAATGAATGAAGAAGCCTCTCAGGATTTCCGAGGTGGTCAGCCGCTACGTCTGGCAGCGGCTAGGAAACATGGAACCACCTCAAGTGGCACAGACAGCGAGGCAACGGAGCTCTATTCCGACGGTTGCGAGTCATCGGATGACGACTACACAGTCGTCATGAGCCGCAATGCAAAAAGAAGACTGCTACGAACATCGTCGACGACGAGTATATCCACCGTGCAGGCTACCGCGCAGCGTTGGCCACACACTATACTCTTCATGGCTGTGGACCCTTCAGCCAACCTACGGCGGCTTAACAGGCAAGTCCTCTCTGCATGCCTCGAAGGACTCGCTCCAAATGAAATTAAAGACGTCAGGATCAACTCACGGAAGAATATTCTGGCAATTGATGTTCTACACCGTAGTGCGCTGCAAAGCCTACAGAACATATCAGAAATCGACAGAGTCACAGTTAAATCAGTGATCCCCACTGACTGTAAGGGCAGTGTTGGTGTGATTTATGACGTGGACATTTCCATTCCCGCTGACGATTCGCCAATCTTGATAAAGCCAACTACAGAAGAAATCCTCATCAAGCAGATCACAAGGCTTGGTCAGGCACGATGCCTGAAGATTGTTTTTGAGGGAGACAGTCTTCCCCCACACGTCAAAGTTGGCCATGTTCGCCATCAGGTTCATCCATACATACCGAAGCCACTACAATGCTTCAGATGCTTCAAGATAGGACATTTCAAAGGAGTATGTACCAGCAATGTCGTGTGCCCGCGGTGTGCCGAACCTCATTCAGAAGACACCTGCCACGCAACTGCGTTCGAATGCTCCAATTGCCACGGCGCTCATAAAGCTTCGTCAAAAGATTGCCCACGAGTGAGAAATGAACGCACGGTGCTGAAACGCATGATGCGCGACAATTCAACGCACAGGGAAGCCGCTGCTACTGTCAGGCGACGTCAGCGTCACCACAGAAGATCATCACGCAACGTGGCATCTGCTGAGAGAGACCCGTCATTTCAAGCAAGAAGAACTGGCCCCCATCGTCAAGCTCTGCGAAGACGGATACACCGAAAACAGAATCAGGGTCAAGACTCCCACCTCGTGAAGAGTGGCCATCCCTTCCACGAACACAGCCTGTTTCAGAGGTGCATCGATCCCCGCCAACCTCGATGCCATCACGAACCACTGATGAAAAGACAACTGAGGATTGCCAGCTCATCAACATGTTGCAGACCCTTATGAGCGCACTGCGCATGCTCCTAAGCAACATGAACACCCCATCAGCGCAGAGCGCACTCCAAGTGCTGCACACTTTGAGTCCGGTGCTTGCAGCTCTAAGGTAAAACGATGG
Organism: Rhipicephalus annulatus; assembly: GCA_013436015.1. NCBI lineage: Eukaryota > Metazoa > Arthropoda > Arachnida > Ixodida > Ixodidae > Rhipicephalus > Rhipicephalus annulatus. Next base: position 310,112 of record WOVY01001722.1, on the reverse strand, counting down.
CTCGCAACATGTTATCCTTTCGCGAGGAGGTCATGAACGCATCTGTCCTTCAGTGGCATGCCAGAGGACTTAAAGCGCGTATGTCCGAGTTCCGGCAATATGTATTCACGAACCAGTTCTCCATAATTGTGAGTTGTGAACCAAACCTATCAGCCCAGATGAGACTGTCTGGATATGAGTGCTTTATGTCTTCTACCCACGGAGAGCGCAGCAAGGTCGTTGTGTTCATACGGCGCGACTTAACTTATGTTCATCACCCTGTACCCCCTGACGAAGAAAACCAGTACGTGTGCCTAACAGTAAAAAACAAGAAGACCACATTCACCATCATCGGAGCCTACTTACATCCATCAGGTCGTCTAGACCGAGAGCGCTTGTGCGGAATTTCGAAATCGACTCTCCAGCCATGGGTGATAACTGGTGACTTCAATGCCCACCACTACTTATGGGGAAGCTCCAGGGTCAACACTAGAGGTAGACAGTTAGTGTCTTTCGCTTCTGAATGTGAACTTCTCCTCGTGAATGACGGCAGTCCTACTTATCTGCGCGGATCGGCTTATAGCAGTTGCCTGACCTCACTTTCGTCTCACGCTCGTTCACACGCAGAGTGCACTGGTTTTCGGATTTGGAAACAAGGGGTAGTGACCACATCCCAACATACCTGAAGATTGACGGCTTTCCAAGTCTCAAGTCCTCCAGAGCCGTCCAGTGCACCGATTGGCAAAAATACAAGTTAATCATGGAAGACTATGTTGGCGCCTCACCTTTCAACCTAGAGGACGCAATAAAGAGTGCCTTACAGTCAACGACGCGTTCGCTTCCGGTGAGCTCATCTCGCACTGATATGGACATTGATCTCGAGAAACTCCGAGCGATTCGTCGTCGTGCAGAACGACGTTATAGACGCACGACGTCACTTGATGATCTGAAAGTGGCCAGACGCACACAAAGAAAATACAGCGTCACATGGACAAGTTGGACAAGCAACGATGGGTATCTTTTTGCGAGTCTTTGGATCCCATAAAGCTTCTGTCACTAATCTGGAGAACTGTTTGGGGTCTTCGTACAACCATTACTCAGCGCTAGCCATTAAAATCTCTGGCACTTCACTTACGCTGCGAAGAGATTGATGTCGCAGATTCCTTCTGTCGAAGGATTGCCTGCGGCTCAAATTCAACTGGGACAAAGACGCCCGACTTTTCTGTATGCTCACGTGATCCCCGAATGGAGATTTCGTTTTCAATGGACGAACTAAAGGCTGCGCTTGCTTTGTGTAGACGTTCTTCAGCGCCAGGACCTGACGGCATCACTTACCGCGATCTGTGTCACCTAGGAGATCAAGCTCGGCAAACACTCTTGCAGCTGTACAACGACTCCTGGCAAACTGGCATGGTTCCACAGGAATGGAAGTCAAGTCGCCTGATTCCACTTCTTAAATCCGGCAAGTCACCCTCGAACATTTCCTCTTACCACCCGATTGCCCTCGCGAGCTGTGTGGGAAAAGTCATAGAAAGGATGATTTTGACGTGTCTGGAATGGTACTTAGAGTTCTACGAAATATATCCAGATGCCATGGCCGGGTTCAGACGAGGCCGCTCGTCAATTGACAATGTAGTTGACTTGGTGACATATGCAGAACACCAGAAGGCCTGCAAACGGTTATCTGCTGCTTTGTTTCTTGACGTAAAGGGGCCTACGACAATGTCACCCACGAAGCCATTCTCAGCGCACTAGAAGGAGTGGGACTCGGTGGCAGGATATATACGTGGGTTCAGAGCTACCTACAGAATAGATCATTTCACGTGCAGACAGAGAATGGCCCGACACCCGAGTATTACTGCAGCCGAGGACTCCCGCCCGACACCCGAGTATTACTGCAGCCGAGGAGTCCCGCAAGGCGGAGTGCTAAGCCCGACGCTGTTCAACCTAACACTCATTGAACTAGTTGGCAAGCAACCAAGCAGTGTACGACTTTCCATTTATGCTGATGACATCTGTGTGTGGACATCAGGTGTGACTCGACTTCAACTTCGCTCGACTTCAAAAGGCAGCATCAGTGACATCGTACCACTTACACAAACAAGGGCTTGAAATCGCAAGTGAGAAGTGTGCAGTCGTGGCCTTCAACAGAAAACCAATGTCTGCTTACGGCATATCAATTAATGGGCAGTTTGTGTCATGCAGCCGGAGTTACAGGTTCTTGGGAGTCGTAATCGACCGTAACCTGTCTTGGACACCCCACGTAATTTACGTGAAAAAGCGGCTGACTGCCATTTGTCACTTATTCAGGTTTCTTGCTGGGAAAAGTTGGGGAATGTCTGTCGGATCTATGTTACAGCTGTACAAGGTATTATTTCCTGGATTCCTGCGGTATAGCCTACCTGTTATATCTAACACGTGCAAAACGAACCTGCGCACAATCCAAAATATTCAAGCCCAAGTGCTTAGGATATGCCTTGGTTTACCCCGCTGTGCATCGACAGCTGAAACAATTGCCATTGCACAAGACTACTCGATCATGACGCACATCACAATTGAAACGATGCGTACGTACCTCAGGCAACATGCTAGGAATCCTTCCCACCACTTGGCAACCTTCGCTACTGAGAGGCCCCGCACAAAATTTAGTGCAATTGTCTGTGCTCATCGTGCGTTGTTTACGTCAGATTTTACGCCTGCTGAAAACTAGTCTATCCTCCGTGGTGCCTGACACTTCCCCAAGTACGTGTTTCAATTCCAGGAATACAGAAAAAATTAAATTTGCCTTCAGCAGCCCTAAAACAATTGAGCTTGAGCCATCTGCACGAAATGTACAACAACCACGTGCACATATACACCGATGGTTCAACCACAGCGTCTGGTTCTGGTGGTGCGGTGGTGATTCCAGCTAGAGGAATCACTCTGCGAATCAAGCTGTCACATGTCACTACGTCCACAGCGGCAGAACTTGTGGCTTTGCGTGGCACCATAGAGTACATCAAATCCCAAAGACCAAGTAAATGGGCTGTGTTTTGCGACTCAAAACCAGCCCTACAGAGCATGCAGTCAGTCCTTCGACGAGGTTGCCATGAAAAATTAACTTACGAAGTTGTCAAGCTTGTTCACCACGTCACAGAAACAGGCCACGAGGTCAAGTTTCAATGGCTTCCTGGCCATTGTGGGATCAGTGGCAATGATTCCGCAGACAACGCGGCTCGCACATCGCACCAAGAAGAACACATTCTTCCGATTTTTTTGTCAAGGACCGACGCTGCAAAGCAACTTTGTCACCTGGCACGTAGTCTGAGCCTGCAGGAGTGGAACACCCCAAGCATAAGACATACGAGACTATACCAAATAAACCCTCGACTGGAACTTCGACCTCCATCCGGACTTCGTCGACGTGAAGCTTCACTTCTTTGTCGCCTTTGGTTGGGGGTGGCCTTCACAAAAGCATATAGAACCCTCATCGGATTGACCGAAAATGCGGAATGTGACGTCTACTGCACCAAAGAAGACATCGACCATCTGATATGCCATTGCCCTCGATTTGCCTCTGAAAGAAAGAAGCTTTCGGACGCGTTGCGACAATTGGACGATCGGCCACTCTCTGTTCAGATGCTATTGGAACACCGTCATCGCCTTTCGTCGGCTCAAAAAGCAGTCAAAGCTGTCTTGTGTTTTTTAAGGACTACAGGCCTATGTGACCAGCTTTAACGTTTGTGTAGTGCCACCACTGCATACGCGCCAACCGATTGACTGACAATCCTCCTTTTTTTTTCTTTTTTTCTCTCTTTCTCTTCTTTTTTCCTCTCTCTCTCATCTTTATGCCCCCTTCCTATTCCCCCAGCGTAGGGTAGCAAACCAGGCATGTGCCTGGTTAACCTCCCTGCCTTTCCTCATGTTGTTTACCCCCCCCCCCTTGCCTGTATTCCTTGGAGTCTACAAAGAGCGCACAATCTTAGGTACGAGAAACTTGACACTAGGAAACCTTGCTGGTGGCATCAAGCTTTGCTAGGTGTTGACTGGGCAAACACAATGACGGGTGAGGAACCACCAAAAGTGCTTCGGCGCGTGAACGCTGGCTATGAGTGAAAAGGTGTTTTAAAACGAAAGAAGAGAAAGACACGAAAAAAAAGCGAGTGTTGCTATGTTGTGTCGACACAGACCAAACTGTAGACATGTTGGAAAAATATGGCAGCAATGTCTATGAAAGAAAGCACGGAATGCAAAAAGGTCAATAAATTTTACAAGCTCCACAAATTTCCGAGAAACAACAAAATTCGTTGACCACATTACAGTGAAAAGAAATTTATTTTCGCTAGTGTTGAAGCGTCGCGTATTGCATAAACAGTGCGTTTCTGCCTCCTGCCTTCTCAAAATCTCGCAGCGACAAATTTCAAGGCACCATGGGAGCAAGCTATATCAAGCAACCCTGAATAACGTAGCCGCTGTATCATCATCGTCGTCGTCATCATCATCATCATCATCATCATCATCAGCCTGACTACGTCCACTGCAGGACAAAGGCCTCTCCCATGTTCCGCCTGTTAACCCGGTCCTGTGCTTGCTGCTGTCAATTTACACCCGCAAACTTCTTAATCTCATCTGCCCACCTAACCTTCTGTCACCCCCTAACCCACTTCCCTTCTCTAGGAATCCAGTTAGTTACCCTTAATGACCAGCGGTTATCCTGTCTACGCGCTACATGCCCGGCCCGTGTCCATTTCCTCCTCTGTGTTTCAACTATGATATCCTTAACCCCCGTTTGTCCCCTAATCCACTCTGCTCTCTTCTTGTCTCTTAAGGTTACACCTACCATTTTTCTTTCCATTGCTCGCTGCGTCGTCATCAATTTAAGCTGAACCCTCTTTGTAAGTCTCCAGGTTTCTGCTCCGTAGCTAAGCACCGGCAAGATACAGCTGTTATATACCTTCCTCTTGAGGGATAGTGGCAATCTACCTGTCATAATTTGGGAGTGCTTGCCGAATGTGCTCCACCCCATTCTTATTCTTCTAGTTACTTCAATCTCGTGGTTAGGCTGTGCGGTTATTAGCTGCCCTAAGTAGACATAGTCTTTTACAACTTCAAGTGTACTATTACCTATCTCGAAGCGCTGCTCCTTTCCGAGGTTGTTGTACATTACTTTCGTTTTCTGCAGATTAATTTTAAGACCCACCTTTCTGCTCTCCTTGTCTAACTCCGTAATCATGAGTTGCAATTCGTCCCCTGAGTTACTCAGCAATGCAATGTCATCGGCGAAGCGCAGGTTACTAAGGTATTCTCCATTAACTCTTATCCCTAACTGTTCCCATTCTAGGCTTCTGAAAACCTCCTGTAAGCACGCGGTAAATAGCATTGGAAAGAGTGTGTCCCCCTGCCTTACACCCTTCTTGATTGGTATTCTGTCGCTTTCTTTATGAAGCACTATGGTAGCAGTTGATCCCCTGTAGATTTCTTCCAGAATGTTTATATATACTTCATCTACGCCCTGGTTCCGCAGTGTCTGCATGACGGCTGATATTTCTACTGAATCAAACGCCTTCTCGTAATCTATGAAGGCTATGTATAGTGGTTGGTTATACTATGAGCATTTCTCTATTACCTGATTGATAGTATGAATGTGGTCAATTGTTGAGTAGCCTGTTCGAAATCCTGCTTGTTCCTTTGGTTGATTGAATTCTAATGTTTTCTTTACTCTGTTAGCAATTACCTTTGTAAATAGCTTGTATACTACAGAGAGCAAGCTGATCGGCCTGTAATTCTCAAGTCCTTGTCATCTCCTTTCTTATGTATTAAGATGATGTTAGCGTTCTTCCAAGACTCTGGTACCCTTCCCGTCAGGAGACACCTCGTAAACAGGGTGGCTAATTTTTCTAACACAATCTGTCGTCCTTCTTTCAGCAGATCTGATGTTACCTGATCCTCACCAGCAGTTTTGCCTCTTTGCATGTTCTCCAAAGCTTTTCTGACTTCTTCTATCATTACTGGTGGGCTGTCATCTGGGTTACTGCTAGTTCTTATAGTATTAAGGTCGTGGTTGTCTCGGCTACTGTACAGATCTCTGTAAAACTCCTCCGCTATTTTAACTATCCTATCCATATTGGTAGTTATTTTGCCTTCTTTGTCCCTTAGTGCATACATCTGACTTTTGCCTATCCCAAGTTTGCTCTTCACTGCTTTGACGCTTCCTCCGTTTTTCAGAGCGTGTTCAAGCCGCTGTATAATTGGTATCAAATATGACATGACAAAAGTCGACTGTGTCGTCACTATATACGGCGATATGTTGCATAGCTAATGAGAATAGTTTCTAGAGCGAAACAAGTCATTCATAAGCGCTCGTCCTGTCTCTCATTGTAATGAATCACTCATGGAAAAACCGAAGCTGCATACGAGGGCACTATACCGGTTCAACGCATCAGGGAGCGAAGGGGGCCCTCGATTCTCCCGAATCGTGCTTCACTGTATTTTAAGCCACACGAATAACGAAGCTAAAATATTACACGCATTCTCCTTTAATTATGTACGTACTAGAAGATCAATCTGAATTTGAATTACAGTGTGGCTTAAAAAAGTGGCCTGGACTTGCACGAAATTCAGAACATGTTGCTCTGCTCATTTTCATACCCGTGTATCGCCATGCTCATTTCAAATGATTGCGAGTTAGACTAGAGACGCAATATTGGAATGATAAAGAATTATCCTGTTTTTACACTTCTCAGCACTGTGCTTCGCTATGCGTTGTTCTTTCCTCCGTGGAAAGTTCACGCCAGTTTTTTTAGCCGGCATTAGCATAAGTGTCTAGTTTTACTTCGCCATATTCTGTGAATGGTGTACTCACAGACAAAGCACCCACTATAATTAAAGCTGCTACCAGCGCAATGAATAACGATCACTACTACATGGCCAAAAATTACGGGTTTCATGGGCAGAGTCTTCTTATGTCTCGGTGGAAATTCAAAACATAAAATTTTGAGACCGAGAAATCAAACCACCATGAGCGGGATTAATTCTGTGACGTAATACTCTGCGAAAAATTCCATGGTGTGCACTTTGGAAGTATGCAATATACATTGCATGTTATTTTAGAGGTGCGATTTTATCAATATTTCTGATTACATCGTGTTAGCGTACAAGCAGCTTTTTCATGTTGGCGATGCTTCTTATAGTGATAAGATTTCGCATAATCAGCGCATTTTGTGGTACCTCTTGGTTCCGTGCTTTTGATTAAGGTATCAATAGTGGCTGTTTTGAACCGATATTATTATTATAATTATTATTTGAAAATGAGAGTGGTTTTGCACGCCATTATTCTTGGAGTGAGTTCCACAGGTGTGGGAAAATAGACAGTTTTATCATTAAACAAATAATTTTGTTTCTACAAAAGCTGAGCTGAAACATCTATACGATTACAATGCATGTCGCAGTGGTAGACTAAATTATTTGTTACATACATGTCGGCAAAATCAGTGTAGCCCACCCAGACTTCCTCAATAAACGGACCCAGACTGACCAAGTTTCTCTGAAGTAGACTCTCTCAGGCTCACACTTACAGAGGTTTTCGTCAACGGGACTAGAACAAAGTCATACTTACAAAACGTTTGCTCACTCGGACTCACTTAAGTATAGCTCAGCCAGACTTAGACTCACCCAAACTTTCCTCGAGATAACTCAGTAGTACTTGAACTCACCTAAGTATAACTCAGCCGGACTCACAGCGACTTAGATTCACCAAAGTATACGCAACTTGGCCGTACTCACTCGAGCTCAGACCCAAGTGGACTCACTCGGACTCAGACTTACGCCTCAATCTGAGTCCGAGTGAATCGACTGATGAGTGAGTTTGCCGACCTACGGAGGGTGGGGATCCAACACGGGTTGTTTGCGCGGCAAACAGGTGTCCTACCAGGCAGCCACGCCTTTGCTTGTGAATACAGTAAAAATAACTTTCCCTGCCTGGAAATACAGGGAAAGTAACTTCCATGCTTTACAAACACACGTGCCCTCTATAAATAAATGAACAAACGAACAAATAAATAAATAAGTAAAGCAAGACATTTAGAAGCAGCACTTCTTCATTGAACAGAATAGTAGTATTGACAAATGGCGTCGTAACGGTGGTACCGGATAAGCGCTGTGACAACAGAACGCCATCTTCTCAGCTTGACTGGTGCATACTCAAGTAGTATACTCAAGAAGCTGACCCGCAGGTTGCGGGATCAAATCCCGGCTGCGGCGGCTGCATTTCCGATGGAGGCGGAAATGTTGTACGCCCGTGTGCTCAGATTTGGGTGCACGTTATAGAACCCCAGGTGGCCAAAATTTTCGGAGCCCTCCACTACGGCAACTTTCATAATCATATGGTTGTTTTGGGGTGTTAAACCCTATATATTGTGAGCATTATTCATGCGCGTCATCTTGTCATATGTACATACTCCACATCATCAGTCCGACCTGTGTTGTGGGGCAGACGCTCGGCAAGTAAAAGAAGTGTCCGCAACAAAATCCCCCAGAGTGGGTACGAGCCATGGATTAGAGGCTACAAACAAACAAACAAACAAACAAACTAACAAACAAACAAACAAACAAAAACGTTGCTTTACAAGTAGTGGAGAGTGCTTTCCGGTCCCCTGGTACTCTCCCTGCAGCGCTTTTTCGTTATCTTCGACTACCAACCATCCCTGGAGCTCCGGTCGGGTCGCCGTTTGCGCAGTCAGCCCACGGTCATGTCGCAAGACGAGCACAACAACAACACGGCTCCATCCACTTTGCCTACACCCCTGGGCATGCCCTCATGGACTGTCACCGCCCCTCAAAAAGATCCCCCGATGTTCACTGGCCTTCGCGGTGAAGACGTTGAAGACTGGTTGGATGAGTACGACTGTGTGAGTGCGCTTAACTATTGGCATGATTCTGTGAAGCTGTCCCTCGTACCGTTCTATCTGACGGGGGTCGCTATGACATGGTTTCTCAACCATCAGCTGGATTTCCCAGACTGGCCTACCTTTAAGCAGCAGCTCCGTCAGATATTTTCCAACCCTTCTGTACGTGCAGACATCGCCAAACGGAAGCTTGCTGAACGTGTCCAGCACTCCGGCGAGTCCTATACTTCGTACAGTGAAGATGTCCTCACCCTATGCCGTCGCGTCGACAACTCGATGGCGGAACATGACCGCGTACGCCACCTGCTCAAGGGCATAGGCGCCGTCGCATTTAACGCTTTGGCGGGAAAGAACCCCACCACGGTCGCGGATATCATCAGTACGTGTCAGCGACTCGACGACCCTCAACTTATACGTTTACAACCTGACACAGGAGATCTCAGGCCAACGTATGACAACGAGCTCCGTGCGTTGATACGGTCCATGATTCGCGAGGAGCTGCAACTCCAGGCCACCTCGTCGTCTTATGAGCTCCGCATAACACCTTCTGCAGGCAGCCTCCGCAACATCGTCAGGGAGGAACTGGCATCCATGACGTGTGAGCAAGTCCCGAGCTCGCATACCACTCCAAAGCCGACATACGCTCAGGTGGTGGACGCGTCACTTTCTCAGCAATGGTCGCAGTATGTCTCAACTACGCAGCCCTCCCTAAAGTCCTCGCCCCAAGGGCACCACCTCCTCCTTTCCATGCCTGGCGTCCATCTCGACCGATTTGCTATTATTGCGGAATACGTGGCCACATCTCACGGTTCTGTCATCGACGTCAACAAGACGAAAGGCGGGGCTATGGTGACTTCGAGAGGGATGAGTTTGCCCATGCTCCACAACATCACCACCCATACCAACTGTACCAACGCCACTCACCTTCCCGCTCCCTCCGCTCCCCACAGCACTTCGATGCAGCCAGTACCTTCCGCTCCTCGCGCCGTCGTTCCCCGTCACCTATGCGCCGTTCCTCGTCACCACTTCGTCCGGCTACCACGGCGTCTGATCATCGCCCGGAAAACTAAACAGTGCAGCTTCAGGAGGGAAAGCTGCATTTGGTGGACTGCAACGAACTCCTCTGGAACACCCTTCAAATGTACTTTCGGTGTGCGTGGGGAGTATATGGACTAAAGCCTTGGTGGACAAAGGTGCATCGCTCTCAGTTATTAGTGTGGACTTGTGTTCCCGTTTGCGCAAAGTGAAGACACCGTATGATGGCCCTCCCCTTCGCTGTGCTAATGCAGTTTTCGTTCAGCCTTCTGGTGTTTGCACAGCACGGGTTTTTATTGAGGGCATCCTTCACCATATACAGTTCCTCGTTCTGTCATCGTGTACTAATGCGCTCATTTTAGGGTGGGACTTTCTCTCCTCAGCTTCAGCCGTGATATCTTGCCGTGAGAGGGTCATTCGCATGTCAGACACTGCGCTTTAGTCCGATAAAGATGCTCATAGCCAGCGCTTCGTCACCACTGATGACTGTTTTATTCCTCCAGGTAATGAGCATATTCTGACCCTGACATCAGATAAGATCAGTACTGGTGATGTGTTCCTGGCACCATTTGGACGCTACATCTCTGGTGGGCTTACCATCGCTCCTTGCCTGGTGCGCTTTCATAATGGCAGAGCATTAGTTACGGCAGTTAACCCTACTTCTTTGCCTGTTGCACTGCCCCAGGGCACCAGTGTGGTTTGCTTCACAGATACCGAACCACTTTCTTTAGTGCCCCTTCACGCAGACGCGCCATCTTTCTCTACGAGTAATGATGACGATGCTATAACGGCTGCTTTAACAGCCACAATAAATTCAGATCTCACGTCAGCGCAAAAGCAAGAACTTTTGGGTATCCTTCAAAAACACAATGCTTCATTTGATGTCAATTCCAAGCTTTTGGGTCGCACTTCCGTCGCCATACATCGAATTGAAACGGAAGGCAATACAATTATACGCCACCGCCCATGTCGAGTGTCATCCGCAGAGCGGAAAATAATCGAGAACAACGTTGCTGATACGCTCAAACGAGATGTTATCTGGCCTTCGTCCAGCCCGTGGTCATCACCTGTAGTGCTAGTCCGAAAGAAGGATGGTTTGGTGCGGTTCTGCGTCGATTATCGAGCACTTAATAAGATCACGCGCAAAGACGTGTACCCGATCCCACGAGTCGACGACGCACTTGACTCTCTGCAAGGTGCTGAATTTTTCTCCAGCATCGATGTATGGTCTGGTTATTGGCAAATACCTATGCACGAAGCGGACAAAGAAAAAACTGCCTTTGCAACACCAGACGGGCTGTATGAATTCAACGTGATGCCATTCGGTTTATGTTTAGGAAACGAAGTTTCCTGGGCCTGGCGTCCTACTTCCATCGCTTCATTAGCCATTTTGCTGCCATCGCGTCGCCACTGCATAAGCTGCTGACATCCGGATCAACTTTCGCTTGGAACGACGACTGCGAGCGTGCCTTTCAAGCCCTCAAGCATGCTTTAACATCCGACCCTATTCTGTGCCATTTCGACGAGAACGCACTTACATGTCTCCGCACCGACGCGAGTGGCCAAGGCATTGGTGCAGTTCTTCTACAGCGGGATGCCACTTCACGGAAAAGAGTTGTTGCGTATGCTAGTCGTGGTCTTACGGCTGCTGAACAAAACTACTCCATAACTGAGCAGGAGTACCTTGCTGTCGTCTGGGCCGTACAAAAATATCGACCATATCTTTACGGACGCCACTTCACAGTTATTACAGACCATCACGCCTTGTGCTGGCTATCGTCACTAAAAAACTTGTCTGGTTGCCTCGGTCGTTGGGTGCTCCGCCTACAAGAGTACGATTTCGACGTCATCTATAAGTGTGGCAAAAGACACCAAGATGCAGACGCTCTTTCTCGCTGCCCCCTTCCACTGTCACCATCGAGTACGTCAGGTGATTAATCGTCTGGTGGGCAAAACACTGCGTCACCCCTCACATTATCACAACTTGTGGTTATCGGCACGCCAGCTTCCAATCGCTACACCGAGTTCGCCACACGCCAGCGTGATGATCTATGTTGCAATAGCATTATTCAACGCCGAAATGGTATATCACCTACTCCTAATGCTAGATTGCGCCGACAACTACGACAATTTAAGCTCGATAACAATGTGCTCCATCGTTACGTTTACACTTCTGATGGACACCGCTGGGTTCCAGTACTTCCGTGTTCTCTACGTCACCAAGTCCTCGAAGCCTTTCACGACGACCCATGTACAGGCCACTTGGGATTTCACAAAACACAAAGCCGTATCAGGAAACGTTTCTTCTGGCCTGGCATCTATACTTTTGTGGCCAAGTACGTTGCATCTTGCCTTCTGTGTCAACGGCGGAAGCGACCAACTTCGTCTCCTGCTGGCCTTCTGCAACCCATCCCGTGTCCCAAGACACCTTTCGCCATCGTTGGCATAGACCTACTAGGACCTCTACCCATCAGGCCAGCACGTAACCGTTGGATTGTGACTGCTGTCGATCACCTGACACGGTACGCAGAGACTGCTGCACTACGGACAAGTTCTCCTTCAGATGTCGCAGACTTCTTTTTCAACGCCATTGTATTGCGTCACGGTGCACCTCGCGTCCTCCTGAGTGATCGCGGCAAGACGTTCCTGTCCACGATAATCGAAGCCCTGCTCACAACCTGTGGTACAGTACATAAGACGATGTCAGCCTACCACCCCCTAACTAATGGGCTGACAGAGAGATTTCATCGGACACTAACAGACATGCTATCAATGTACATCGCACCAAACTACGACAACTGGGATACGATTTTGCCTTTTGTGACGTTTGCCCATAACACCACTGTTCAAAGAACTACTGGCTACTCGCCTTTCTACCTCGTGTACGGCCGTACACCGAAGTTCACCATCGACGTCTCTTTTCTAAATGTTCCAACTGACTCCTCGGCAACCGTATCAGAGCAGTTTATCACGAGGCTCGAGGAATGTCGGCAACGGGCTCGCCTAATTCAGAAGCCAATCAGCAAGATCGCAAGCAACGCTACGATAGCTCTCATCGCGACGTCTCCATCAGTCCGGGGGATGAAGCGTTGCTTTGGACGCCCATTCGTACTCCAGGATTGTGCGATAAATTTCAGTCACGCTTCATTGAACCCTATACAATCAACGAACAAACGTCACCAGTGAACTACCGTGTCACTCCCAGCGACCTTTCTTCAGATCGTCGCTATCGTGGTTCGGAGATTGTCCACGTATCGCGTCTGAAGCCATTCGTTCGACGTTCCGTTCCCGTCTAAGACGCGTCCGGGCTAGCCACTCAAGCGTGGGGGGGGGATAAGTGTGAGCATTATTCATACGCGTCATCATGTCATATGTACATACTCATCATCATCAGTCTGACCTGTGTTGTGGGGCAGACGCTCGGCAAGTAAAAGAAGTGTCCACAGCAAAAACGTTGCCTTACAATATATATATATATATATATATATATATATATATATATATATATATATATATATATATATATATATATATTCATATATTGTGAGCGATGACTATGTCCTTCATCTTCATCTGTATGACCAAACCATTGTAGTGATCATCATCGTATGTCACTTGGGCTGGCTCTCTGGCTCGTGCGTCTGGATTAAAAAAAGATAACCTGGTTGCTGCCGTACCAGACGTGGTCTCATAAGTGGTGGAGGTGCTTTGGTTCCCACGTCCTCCTGCTCTATCCGTCACCCCGGGAGCTCTGGTCTGGTCGACGGTTGTGCCCTCAAGCAAGAGCGATGGCAGAACCCAACGCGTCCGCTGCTGCAACCACTCCTTCTCATCCACTTAGGCTTCACTACACCGTGAGTACCTCTCATCGAGACCCTCCGGTATTTTCCGGCCTTCGCAACGATGACGTCGAAGAATGGCAGGACAGTTATGATCGAACCAGCGTTTGTAATTATTGGGACGAGGCGCACAAACTGCGCTACGTTCTTTTTTACCTCGATGGCGTCGCTAAAACCTGGTATTACAACCACGAAAGCGACTTCTCCAATTGGTCGGCCTTCACGGGGCATCTCCGTCAGGTATTTGGTACGTCTGCAGGATGCTCTGCAGTAGCGAAACAGAAGCTCGCAACCCGCATCCAGGGGGACGACGAATCGTATACGTCCTATATTGAAGATATTCTGGCTCTCTGTCGCCGAGCACAAAATGACATGACGGAGGCCGATCGCATCCGACACCTGCTGAAAGGTATCAACTCTGTGGCCTTCAATGATCTCTTTATCCAGAACCCAACTACCGTCCGGGACGTCACGACCTTATGCCAACGCCTGGACGCGCTTCATTCCATGCGTCTTCCACACGCCTCCTGCGACGCTCGCTTTACCAAAGAGCATGAATTGCGTGCCCTTATCCGCACAATTGTCAGAGAAGAACTTCACGGCCTAACTCCAGGCAACCCAACCATTGCGTCTGTCCGCACACCTCCTCCAGTGAGAGATAATCAAGGACGAACTGGCATCAATGACAAGCACTGCACATGCCCCGTCTCCTGTGCGCTTCCCAGTGCCTTCGTACGCAGAAGTTGCATCGCGGGCCCCTGAACCAGTTCCAACCGTGCCTGCGGACGTCGGATGCGACCATGTGGCTGCGATGACAACGCAAGTGCCAAGGCCACGCCACTATTCTACATGGTGTCCTGCGCACCCCATCTGCTTCTGCTGTGGCATAAGGGGTCATATATCCCGTTTCTGCCGCCGCCGTCAGCAGGATAAACGACGTGGTTACTCAGCTTACGAGAGACACTTTGTCCCGAGACCTGATGAATACGATCCCGCACCGTATCCATCCACCTCCCGTGAGTCGCCCTCCCCTCCACGGTCTCATGCTGGGCCTCATCCTTCTCGTTCATCTCGCCGCCGTTCTCCGTCACCGTTTCGGCGTACGTCTTCACCCCTGCGTCCCGCACCGATCTCTCTGGACTCAGAAAACTAGAAGGTGCAGTTTTCGGAGGGGAAACTGCTTGTGTCGGAACGTTACAACTCCTCTGTCTCGTCCAGCTAATTTACTGCCTGTTTGTGTGGAAGGTGTTTTTGTTGACGCCCTTATAGACACTGGAGCCGCAATTTCAGTAATTGATCGTGAATTGTGTTTTCGCCTGCGTAAAGTGCAAACTCCTTTTGCCGGTCCCATGTTATGCGGCGCTAATGACAGTCCAATTCGCCCGACCGGGTTGTGCGCTGCTCGTGTTCTCATCAATGAAATCCGTCATCACATACAATTGGCTGTGCTGTCTTCATGCACTCATCAGATAATCTTAGGCTCGGACTTCTTGTCAGCGGTGGCTGCTGTAATTTCGTGATGTCGGCCCCTCATTCGTATTACGGACACTGAGCTTTCTTCTGCTGTCGACCTTTCGTCGCCTAACCTTGTCACAGCTGCTGATTTTCTCCTGCCTCCCGGACAAGAACGTGTCCTTACAATCAAGTCATGAGACATTCTAGATGGTGACGCTGTGGTTGTTCCTTGCCAGCGCTGCATTTTTCGAGGGATCACCATCGCATCTTGTTTAGTGCGGTTCTCTTGCTGTTATGCAAGCATCACGGCCTGCAACACGACGCCAGAACCACTCCTTTTGCCAGAGGGGACCACTGCTGCCAGCATTACCGAAGAAGCACCGCTTTGTGTCGACACTGGTTCATCTGCTTCGTCATTCTCAAAGTGTATGCCAGCGGAAGATGCGTTTCCTGCTCTCAAGGTCACTTTGTGTGAACATCTCAACCCAACGCAAACTGATGTCTTGCTAGCGTTATTAATGAAGCACAAAACTTGCTTTGACGTTTGTTCGGAAAGTCTGGATAAAAAAAACAGTGACCACCCATCGTATCGACACCGACGGATCCCGTGTGATTCGCCGCCGCCCTTACCATGTGTCGGCTTCTGAACGCAAGCTTATAGAAGAACAAGTCAACGACATGCTCGCGCGCAACGTCATCAGGCCTTCGACAAGCGCATGGTCTTCTCCTGTCGTACTAGTGAAAAAAAAGGATGGCTCGGTACGGTTTTGCATCGATTACAGATCACTCAGCAAAATCACTCGTAAAGACGTCTACTCAATGCCTCGCATTGACGACGCTCTTGATACTTCACAAGGTGCCGAGTACTTTTCAAGTCTCGACTTGCGCTCCGGTTATTGGCAGATTTTAATGCACGAGTCTGATAAAGAGAAGACTGCGTTTGCTACGCCAGATGGGCTCTTTGAATTCAATGTGATGACTTTCGGCCTGTGCAATGCCCCAGCCGTACCTGACGTGGTCTCATAATATATATACGAATGCGGGGCGCCCTCCCCACTATCATCTAAAGTGGGCTGCTTACCCGTATCTCAATTAAAACCTTTTTGTTAACATTTTTTCTTTTATTTTTTACGGTACTGACTACCAAGGACCTTTACGCTGTATTAAAGAATTGTCAAGGTTACTCGACAGCAACAAAGAAAAATATAGGAAAAAATTACTGTTGAATTGAAACGTGGGGGATGAAAACAGCATTGCGCTTGCGTTGTTCCTTTCTCTTCGTCCACATTAAAACACAAATTTTTTTGTTTTTTTATCGAACAGCCGTGACTGTTTATTCCTCAAATTTACCCCGTGTGGCAGAGAACCAAAGGCAGGTCTCTGTATGAAGGATGTCGTCACTTCATTTTCAATCTTATATCTACTGTCGAGCTCGTTTTCTTTGTTACCGACAGAGGGGGGCGGGGGAAAACGCTGTCGTGAAATCCCCCCCCCCCTTACTATGGAGAACGCTTCTGAAAGCATGTCTAATGAAGCAGCTGTACAATGTGTAAATTATAATGAAGTAACCACGCTGAAGCTGTTCAGAGGTCGTGCAGATATTAACCGACGCCAGTCGAGCTTCGCATATATAATGGGACTTGAGAGCTGCAGATAGTGATGCATGCAGGAAGCCCGTAAACGTGAAAGTTTTGCTTTAAAAAAAAGAAAGATTGATAGAGTGAGGAATGTTTTTGCTCGTTGTAGTACAATTGAAAAATTGTAATGTTGTACGCTTTACAATCGAAAAACGGTACGAGCCGCTCGCATCGCAGTGTCGTTGAGTACAACCGATAAGCGGAGCACGAGCAGCTGCCGTTCAATAAATATTAGCGGAGCCTTGCCTTGAGGCTTAGTTGGAATCACGACCTACTGTACTCCTGACCCGCCCAGCTGGCGGTGGTCTACGCAGCTGTCTGCGCCGGCTCGGATGCCGAACTTCGCCACCTAGGGGACGCTCGAGTTACCCTAGCTGAGCGCTGGTGGATGCATGGAAATGCAATTGCATCACGCATTTAGTAAATATGGCGGGTATCTTGAATTTTTTTTATTCTATGTGACTTTGAGAATATTCTTTTGCATTTTAGTTGACATTTAAGTGCATTATTTTTCAAATAGAACTGCAAATCGGATACAAACACATGTATCAGCGTGTAAAACAAGAAAGAATGATGACAGAGACAGGTTGTAAAAAGTGCTGGCCCACCAAATGTTTATTTAACTCAGGATACTGGCTGTACGTGTATACATAGGTAGACTTGTCGCACACTCAGCTGGATTGAATTTACTGTCTGTACAAGAAGGGCAAGGACTATGACATTTGACAGTGGCAGCGGCATCCAGCGCGCATGACCAACAACCCAATACAGACAATTTTGCGCATAAATACCTTCGTCTCAAATGGCAAATGTAGATCGCTGGTACATGAATAATCAATAAAAAACACTCTGCAACCGTTTTGAAACGAAACAGCACCAACAGCAAACAACAACAACAAACAACTTTACCTGCAAGACTGCAGCGTTTGCTCTTTTGGAATTCAGCTTGGCTATTTCCGCTTTTATTTCAGCATAACTCCTTGCCATGGTTTGGCATTTCCGGCGCGATGATTTTGCGGAAGTCATCACATGGCGCATCTTCTGGCTGATTATAGTTGTTTGCGTGGTCAAGGAGCGTCGGTCTTTGTTTTTACTTTGTCACCAGGTGCAGTTTCAGGTGGTTCTGTGCGTTCAAATTCGGTAAAGGGTGCATAAAGTCTGAGGATGGTCCCTCAGTTGTGTTTGCGGATGGTACTGATGACATGTCGCTCGATGTCAAGCTCTGCTGCGCCGGGGCTGAACCTGTTTTCTTCCTGCATTAAAATGCGTTCTGTTATACGCCTTTCCTTGAAGTTCGTTTTCATTAGTCCAATTTGTATGCAAGAGCCGTGGGGAGACGTCAAGCATTAAACATTGTTAGTCACTTTTTTTCTTTAAGCAGGGTTCATGTTCCCGAACATTTGAACGTTTCAAGGTGCGGCGAACTTTTGCCACGGGCGGTACCATGTACTTTGGATAGTGTGGAAACACTGACGGCACAGCATCCGCTTTCAGTCTTTTTATCTTTAGTCCCGGCTTATAGTCGGTCGGAGCAAAGTGCACACTGCGCACCTTCGACCTGTCATTTGGGAGCCAAACTTCATTGCCAGCACCTTGAAAGGAAGAAGATGAACATTCAGTAAAATATTGTGAATAAAATACAAAAGTTCTTGTTCTTTTCTAAGGAGTATATCATGCAATTTGAATTTTATACCATTGTGGCGAAGTTAATAAAACACAGTTATGAAGTGAGCGTATGAATTCACCTCGTTAACTATGTGACACACGTAACTGGCTGAGATACTATAGCACTAAATAAAACGGATGACCACAAGAAAGAGGACAAGGACACACGCTACTCACAACTTTTCATTAGTAGAAAAATTTTCACGTATATGTCCTTTTGTCATGCATACGCGTAGACGGGTAAACTAACGCGTTTATATCAGACGCGGTAGCACATAAATTCAAGTTCGAGGTCGAAATAATTAAGCAACAGAAGATAAATATTCACTTATGCAACAATGTCTGCTGTTTTTGGTAATGTAATTAAACTACCAAAGCAATCTCGAAGAAGCTACTTCTTCCCACAATGGGTGTGTTTGAAAACCTAGTTGCATATCCACATGTAGTGACATGGCTTCCATATGTGCACTCGTGTCATCTTTTCTTCTTTTTTTTTTGCTAATAAAAATTTGTGAGTATAGCACGTCGTCGTTTACTCTCTTGAGGTTGTTGGTTTATTTATTTTTTGCGCTAATATGCGTCTCAGTCTGTCATGCACCACCAACCAGCCCAGCAACTCACTCTTTTAAAGACACGTAGTCATTTACAACCCATTATATTTTCAGCATACCAGACAACGGCTAATTGAGCAGACTTACACTTTCTAGAAATCACCTTGATCCATTTTTCACCAACCTCGGTCACTGGAAACTCATGAAAAGCGACATCAGAAGTCTTCCCTTGCCTTGATTCGCAGAAAGGCACGCAGCACACCACCATCGTGATGGTTCATTTGCACCAAGAAACCTCGCTGCGCTGGTGTACAAACTGCACCTACCTGCACGCTTCTGTCGCAGCTCAGCTCGAGGAGACGGTGGCAAAAGATCGTAATCATACTTTTAAGTTTATTCAAAAAGAGGCTTTTATTCATTTTATTTTCAATCATCCAGAGTGTATGCACGCGTAAACATTGCTGCTTTTCTCCCAGTGTCGCGCAAGCAAACGACAAAAAAAAAAAAAAAAGCGCGGTGGCTTATGTTTTGGCCGTCAGCAACCGGTGCGGAAGGGGTAAGTTGTAGCGCCACAGAGCGCATAGCGGCAGGCGCCAGTACCAGAAAGGGCGTGCTGGTGCTTCGCTCGCTGGGCAGGTCAGTACAATACAGTAGGTCATGGTTGTAATATCTACTGCACTAGCTATGTCAGGACCACACCATGGTCAGGACAAACCCACGGGGGACAAACCCCTCTTTCTTTTTCTCGTACTCTACGAACAGACTTTTTTCTTGTTTTTTTTTTTTGTAGTAGCACAACTAATTGCAAATATCGCAAATTCAAATCACCCGCTCCTACAAAAGCCGGCAGGAGTACAGCCAATCCGCACAATTAAACAACTTTTTTTTCCTATTGAACTCGCAGTACCTCACAATAAGATAAGAAATTTTCATTTTTTGTGAAAAATTGAAAATGTATGGAGCAAAAATAGGTTATAAAATTTTTATTATCAAGGTTATGACGTAGTTCCGGTTGCTATTATGGCTCGTTGGCGCCTAAAAATGCATAGTTGATTAGAGAATGGAGATTAGCTTTCCCGAATTCCGTAGCATACCGCTAGACTCGAGACATGCACGAGGAATTTCCGTCGCATTGATTTCGCGAAACACGTAGTGTGGGTGACAGCGAGTGCTGTGCGTGCTGCAGTGTTGCGCGCCAATATATTTCGCGCGCGTACTGACCACTACGGTTGTGTGTGAGTGTTTACGTTGTGCGTGACCCGCAGCAATCATGCCACGCTGCTGTTGCGTGCCGCTGTGCAAGTCAAACGCCAAGAAAACGCCGCACGTCGGCTTCCACGAGTTTCCGGTGGATGCGAAACGTCGCGAAGCGTGGCTTCGCAACATTTCCAGGCACGGTCACGGTGGAAGGGGCCCGAACTGGACGCCGAGGGACACCTCCCTTGTCTGTTCCCAACACTTCAGGCAGCAGGACTACAAGACGAACGCCAAGATTAGGCTACTGTTGCCGAACGCCGTGCCCACGGTGTTTCCCCCACAACCGGGCAAGAAAGCCGTGCCGACGGCCAGGAAGCGGTGTCAACCGGAGCCAACCCGGAACCACAACAAGCTGGTGAAACGGGCTGGCGCCGTTGCTTCGCTGAAGTTCACCGTCAACAAGAACGGCACGTTACAGGCCAGCGGCTCATCTAAACGGGCTGCCGCGCAGCAGGCGGTCCAAAACGGCGACGGTAGTGTGAAAGATGAGTCGAGTCAGACGTCTTCGGGGTCCGACGCGAACGAAACGACGCGGCGCCTTCGGGCGAAAGTCGCCCACCTTCAGGAAGTGACGCGGAGGCTGCAGTGCAAGCTCGACGAAGCCGAAGAGCGAGCCGAGTTTTACGAGAACAACAAGGATATCGACCTTTTCATGAAGGTCATCGATGCGGCAGCGCTGGGCGACGAAACGGCGGAGTTCATTGTCAACGAGGTGTACAGTTTTCACGAAGACACCAAACTAATATGACACCGGTCGGGGAAAAGGCGATGTTTTGGGAGGGTCTGAGCGTGCAAGGGGTAGAAATTACTTAAACTGTGTTGCCACGCTAACGTCACAAAGAATGTCGGACCACTGGAGTTGAAGGCGACGTCGCTTCACTAATTATAAAGCGTCTGTGTAATGCTACAAAACAAGGCCATCATTCACTATATTGAGGAGCTCAGGAGGTGATGGACTCAGCCCAGGCAAGCGTTTGTGTCTCAAGATGTAGTGTAAGACAGCATCAGTGCCACAGATCACTTGCCATGTTTCATGTCGACGTCACACATCATGATCATTCTTCCACATAATGTTGTTTGTTGTTTGGAAAACTGTTGAACTTATTTTCATTGTTTATTGTAACAGAAAGTGCGCTGTTGCGTTGGATAGTAACACAACTGTCAAGCCGTGCACCCCCCCCCCCACTTGATACCAATTTTGTATTCTTTTTTGAAAAAAATTTCATGTGGACAAATTTTTTGGAAGAAGGTTGATAGATGATTGAGAAGTGATTGGCAAAGTGTCGAGACTTGACAAACTGCATAGACATCTCGAAGTGGAAGCAGCGCTGAGATGGCCTCGTGTTGAGCTTAGACATTTCATGAAGATAGCCGTGACCATGGCGACCTATGCTTCATTGCGACACTTCAGTAATCATAAAAAAAGTCGTTCCATCCGCATCGAAGAACGCAGTACCACCAGTCACAAACAACAGCCTTCGCATTGCAAAGACTGAAAAAATGCAACTTTTATCACTGCCAATAATGATTGACTTTCAAATCTGGAAGCCTGCTTTGTAATCTTGAAAGCATTATCGCTGCAAATGTACAAACTATTGCTATTGAAGCTTACAACACTGCCAAAGTTCTGCGTGACAGTTCTGCGTTGAGTGCCTCTTTGATCTCGTCAAGTGAGTATCATTCTTTTAAATCTAACTTTTAAATCCATAGCTTTACATGGCTAGTTCTTTATAGAATTATGTAAACACAAAAAACCCTCTGGAATACTACAGTCTAGATGGAACACAAGGCAAACGTAAAAACAAAAGACTAAGATTCTTGTGCAGAATGTTAATAAAACAGTATATATAGATGTGTCTATTCTCGTGAGACACGCTGGTATAACTGTGGGAACGGTGTGCGCTGCATGATGTCGGTGCACGTTAAAGAGCACCAGACGGTTGAAATTCCTGATGCCTGTAGAGGTCCTCTACTACGGCGTGTTGATATCATGGTTTCGGAATGTAAAACCTCAGATAATATTATATTGCTACAGCGTAAACTGACGCAGTCACCGAGACATGTGCTCCCCATGGGCTCAGTAATGACAGATTGAATACTGATGGCATTTGCAAGTTCCGTATACGCAGGGGCGTAGCCAGGGGGTGGAACACTAGGCCTGTTCCCCCCCCCCCCTTCAAATTTTCTTGCATAGAGAGAAAAAAATGACCATTTAAAAGGGGTGCCCTCTCTGAAATAAATCAAGAAGGTGCCCCGCTCTCCCAAAAACAAATGTCTGGCTATGCACCTGTGCATATGCAGAGATTTTTGTGGAGTACTGGCTATTGAACAATGCTACCAACATCTTGTGATGCTTCGTGTGGCCACAAATATAAGTGCGCTTTTTTGTTTTAGCTGTGTGACCTTGGCGCAAGTACGTTTGAAAAAGCAGCGCATTCAGGACTACCTGCCACGAATTAACCCTGTGGAGGAGTATAACACATTAGATATCTGTAACGATTTACTGCTTGCCTGGCTCATCTCAGCGCTGGCAGACGGCCACACCTACCCACATGTGTGACTCACATTTGCGATTCAGTAATCTCGTATGCTAAAGCAAAGGGCACGAACTAAAATTCTCTAAAGTTGCCTTCATAGATTTTAATGACGATGCTAAGCACTTGGAAAAATGCAAGCAAGTTCTTTGGCTGAGAAAAAAAACGAGGGCAGGTTCACACAAGCCAGTAGTACATTGTTGGCTTGCCTGATGCAGTGGAGCTGCGGGCCACTCATTGCACGTCGCTCTAATGTGGTCGGACATCGCTGAAACTTTCGTTACACTATCTTAACTGTGACGCCGGTGTCGATAGTGAAAGCAATGTCTCGATCACGAGAACAAGCATTCAGGTACAATTTGGAAGAGAATTTAAGATATGTCACTGACCCTCTGCCGCTAACTTTTTTTTTTCCTATGTAATATGGATTCTTATTTTTTCTCTTCTCAAGTCGCATGATGTTGACCATGTAAATGTCCCGCTTTGACCCACCCTGTAATGGCCGACAGGCCAACAGTATGAGTAAATAAATAAAAAAAAAAACTGCCACGGCCACTAACCCTCAAGAGGACGGTATATAAAACAGTTGCTTCTTGCCGGTACTTACCTATGGAGCAGAAGCCTGGATGGAGCCTTACAAAAAGGGTTCACCTTTAATTGAGGACAAAGCAGCAAGCGATAGAAAGGGAAACGATAGGTGTCCCGCTTATGCACTCGGCAAAATTATCCAATGGTCGTGTAGGTGGCTGTCTGACTCGTGATGTTGTGGTGGCCTCATGTTTGCATGGCAGCGGCCAGACACCCTTTCTCATCTTTTCGATGAAGTCTAACCCCGTTGCGTGCGGGAAAGTGGTGCAGGGGTACGAGACCGAGCCGTAGTGG
Organism: Rhipicephalus annulatus; assembly: GCA_013436015.1. Lineage (NCBI taxonomy): Eukaryota > Metazoa > Arthropoda > Arachnida > Ixodida > Ixodidae > Rhipicephalus > Rhipicephalus annulatus. The sequence goes on along the minus strand of WOVY01001722.1, from coordinate 286,396 downwards.
CTGCACAACAACAGAAACAAAGTTGGTTGTGGTTTGTCAATCAGGGATGCACTACTCGCTTTTGTGTGCCAATTTCCAGCCGCGCTTGTGTCCCGCACAACGTCACTCTGAAGTGAACACCCATTAGTGCAAGCTTACGTGCTATTGCCTTTAAGGAGGAAATGCCGCAGACTTCTAGAGATGTGCCCAAATATAGTTCATATTGCCTCATTTCTGTCCCAGTACCTTCTGCATGATAGTTAAGTGCAAGCTGCTTGAGTTAGGCTTCACCTGTGGAACTGTTCATGTGGAAGTGTGACATGCCAGCACATTTGTTTAGTACGTTTTTAGTCTAATCACAACTTTTCACCTTGTTTATCACCATTGCTTGACAGAGGGTCCCTAGCTTAAATGCTGTAGATCCTCGAAAACGCCCCTTATATGCTCCCCTTGCGTTTTCGTCAATGCTCTTATAGGGCTCCCCGAAATGGTTGTCCGCCTCGGTGGATTAGTGGCTAAGGTGCTCGGCTGCTGAACCAAAGGTCGCAGGTTCGATCCCAGCTGTGGCAATGGCATTTTGATCGAGGCGAAATGTCAGCTCACGGTAAAGAACACCAGGTGGGCAAAATTTCCAGAGCCCTCCCCTACGGTGTCTCTCATAACCATATCATGGTTTCGGGATGCAAAACCCTACATGTTATTATTATTATTATTAATGATATCATTATAGGGTCCCCAAAATAGTTCCTTAGAAGTTCTTTGTACGAGTTGCAGTACAACTTGAGCAAATGTCTGCACCATAATTGAAGCCAAGCTCGTTGTTACAAGGGAGTAATTAGAAATTAAAGATTGCACTCCTGCCAAGCCACTCTTTAACTCCTCTGAGTGACAAGTGTGTATTTACACTTCCTGGAAGCCTGTGCCAGTGCATCATTGGGCATAGTAGCCTCACAGTGTTTCTGTGATTTATCTGTGCAATGCCAGGTGCCCCGGCCACCATGGCCGCGTGGATTTTTTTTCTGGTATTAAGACCAAGAAGGCATAAAAATAATTTAGGAGCGTCAGCTTAGGATGTCGGAAGGCTAAGCTGTAGCAACCTGTCGGCTTTCTTGGTGCAACCGGTTGGCTTTTCCTATAGCTGCCTTGGAGCAAAATCATTTCCTTCAGTTATGACATAGAATTAAGTTTTGTTGTGACCTAACCACTTATATATTACAAAAAACATTCTTTGTGCCCTTTAATAACGGCTACTTTCCCATTCCTGGAACACCTGGAGTGGCATGCATGCATTTGCAGAGTTTTGCTTATGAATAATGTTAATGACCAGCCTAATGGTGTACGGTCGGGCTGGCACCTTCTTTAACACCATCTGGGGCATTGACGAGGGTAGTGCAAAAAAAGCTCTGGCCTTGAAATTCACTGGATAAAGTAAGCGATCTAATAAGCAAGGTTGGAGCTTGCTTCTTTACCTGCCACCCATTAACAATTGGCTCATGTTTAGATGGCAACCTGGTATATAGCATGGAAATGCTTTCCTACAGTGCTAGAAATATATGTAGGTGCCCCTTCGTAATCAGGAATGGATTTTTAAATGTTAGCATGTAGAATACGTGCATGCTGATATCCTTTGGTATGTCCTACAACTTTTGAATCTCGTTTATGCACGCAGGTAGAGTGCAAGGATTGGGCTTCAGCACCAGAACCAAGTAATGGGACTGCATGGATTAATTGAGGATGTAACAATAGCCACAAGAACTGTTCAAGAATGGCAATATGAATTTGTACATTGATAGCGTACTTGTGAACAAAATCTAAAAGTACACGTAAGTAAAAAGTGACATGCCGCAATCCCTCTGTCCACTCACTTTTTTGCCTTTTAACAACGCTGGAAACTGATGCTGGGGGCGAATGATGGCCATGAAGCTGAAATTGTGTTTAAAATTGTGTTAAGGTGATGCCCGTACTACCACCCTTCATGTGAACGGGATGTCTATATCTGTCAAAAGTGACGACTTACGGGATGAGCCTTTTTTTTTTATCCCTACAATTCTACCTACAGCTTTGAGAAGCAGCTATTGTCATGACTTGGCAGGAAAACGGGGACTGCATTCAAGTCTCTCAGTAACGAAATCATTGGGGGAGTGTTCTTCGTTCCTATGCGAACTATGTTCTAGCAAAAATCGACAAGTATGCACTCAGGTTACAACACAACATAAATTTAATTGAAGAAGTCTCTAATCTTGCTTTCTGTTATTGCTTTAAAAGCACTTGATGGCTCGAGCCTCACTGCTTGGTCAGCTTTGCATAGCTATATCGTCGCAGGCACCAAGGAAAGTGCAAATGGTGTCAAAAGCATTAAGAACTTCACGTGAGCTTACTTGTTTTTCTTTTGTTGCTTTTATCTTTCTCGTCACTTTTATCTTTCACACACTTCCGATGATAGCATCATCGTGGAACTCCTCTTGCTCTATCAGGCCGGGATCAGCACAAAAAAAGTTTGGTAGTTCAACAGCATCTGGTATCGCTCCAACGACACGACGTAGTGCTGCAGTTAATGCTTCAGCCAGTAGTTGCAGGTCATAGATGTTTGTAAAATAAACTCCCACTTCGTCTCTGGCATTTTCTGACTTCTAGGTTCTACTAGCGCATGGGTTAAAAAATTATTGCCAATCACTACCCTCGAACTTTCGCTATTGCTGAACTGTTTCCTTGAAATTTCTTCGCTGTTGAGAGGGGGTATAAGTATTAAATTTTTTTGGATGTTGGCTGGGGACGCTGCATATCTTCTATGTCACATCAATTTTTTTCTTAAGGGTTTTTGTTATTGAGAGGTTCAGCTGTACTCACATTCAGCATCATTTGACTGTTTTGTAGATATAAGAATCGCTATCCTCGGAATGGGTCATTGTGTTGAGAATTATTGTTTAGTACATCGATTGACCACAAATAGTAAATTTGGTGTGAGCACACTTTCGGGCTCTTAGCATCATTACCACGTTTAGTGTAACGTTTCGAACCTAAAGGCGGTGCATCAGACTCCAAGAACTGGTTTGGCACGATTTGTGTTAAGTGTAGTGATGGTCTGCTGTTTGAATAGTTTTGGAATTGCTTGAGTAATGGGGGGGCCAAGCGTATCCCTATGGTTTTGAAATTTTTGCGGGCATTTTATACAATAGTAGACCATTACTAGACTTAACACAAGCAGCACCAAAACAGTTCTGGGCATGGGCATGCGCACCACTATGTGAACTTTCTTTTTTTTTTAAGCATAGCTCCTGCGAGTTAAAAAATTTGTTTTGGTGATGGCATAATTCATAGATAACCTGACAAGTATGCAGATACGCACGTGTACACAAATTGACCCTTAAAGGGACAGTAAAGGCAAATATTGTCATTGTAATTGCTGAAATAGTGGTGCAGCAATTTGGTAGTGCTACTTTTGTACCAAGCAAGCACGCATTTTAAAATAAAATAACGTTCTAGTGGTTCGCACTGCGTTAGCGCACTTCAAATCTTCCACCTGAAAGTGGCTGTCTCGCTTCACTGTTGCCGTGCACAACATTGCCCAGCTTTACTGGCTGGCCACCGACACTAGTAGCAGCAGACTGAAAGTAGCGGGAGCCACAGCAGCAAGAACGACAATTTAAAAATTTTTAACCATGGCCTTCGACATGGTAGGCATGCTTGGTTCAACTGGGCCCACCTAGATGGCACAACATGTCTAGTTTAACCAAGCCAAAATTGAACTTTTGAACCACTCACACCCATTCCTGATAGTAACGTCCTGCAGTTATTTTTTCTATGAATCAAACAAACGAACAAGCAGCATTTTATTGCGTCTTTTGATGCATGGGAGGTTCTTTATTTAGTGCAGCTAGTTTATTTACTAGTGATTAATTATAGGCAGTAATTCCGATGTGATCGGGATAATTTTGCAAATGTCCTACTCGTAGCGCATGTGTTCTCGTGCATTTACCTCGATTTCTCAGTAAGTAGGGCACTGCTGTTCATAATAATATTGTTGTTTTAAATGTTGCCATACATTCAGTTTTCGCTCTGATATACATTATTTGACTTTAGTGTCCCTTCAAAGGTGCACTGGTCACATGCATATTTGTATTGGCCATTTTCCAATGACTACTGCTCCCTTTATCATAAGCTTGCCGACCATAAGCCATTTCTGATATGGAGATGTGGTATTGTGAGGTCACTTTTATTTGAAAGTTTAGCAGCGTGCATGTTGGGCAATCTATTAATGCTTCTTTCGCGAAACGAGCAAGACGACAGAAAAAAATATTAACACACACAAGTGATAACTTCCAACTGGATATAGTTCAGATATTCATGATGGTAGCCGTGCCCCTGCACCACTCCACTTGCACAAATTGCGACACTCTGGAGTGATTACAGTGTTTACTCAATCGACACGTGACCACAATTGTAATGCCAGGGATAACTTTACTTTGCGTTGAGAAAGAAAAATAGTCATTTTAGTGTGGTTGTAACACGAAGGTTGACTTTTGGTAGCAAAAAACTGGTTAAACTCGAGTGAATACGCTAACTGGTAAGCTTACATTAAAGAAAACACATTCCAAAACAGAAATGTTTTATGTAACTATTCACTGGCCATTATCACATGCTGTATGTAGAAAAAAGTTACTTCATTACATTGTTGCCTTTTATTGTTTCACACGTAACGTTCGCTGCACGCAACAACAGAAGTCCTTTGCTGCTAAGCATGTAGGAAAATGTTTGAATCCTGGCATGAAGGAAAGAAACGGTGCAAGGGAGCATTGCACAGTGCAGTAGAAATAGAAACAGTAGTTCAGGCCTACTGTTTCTACAGGCTAAGCTTTGTTTGCACCCATTTTCCCCACAGGAGAAGGGCTCCCAGTTTTTCTTCGCTTGATAGCGATCTTGAGTGCTGAAATGGTACCAATGTTGCTTTCATCTTAAATCTACCATCCTAAAAACAGCAGGAACCAGAAAACACTCAGAAACTATGCTATAATAGCCAAGACAGATGAACGAAAACACAACCATGCCTACATTGAAATGTGCATGGATGGTTTAGAATGCATAATGTTTTGCCAACTGTCGAAGAACGACTCTACAGTTACATCATGACGTGAAATTTAAATGCCGAAGTTGTTTTGCGATTTATGAACCAACGCATGCTTTTTGGCACATGAAGGCATAACTGTCACCAGGAACTTTGTTATCTTATTATGGATGCTCTTAAGAAATTTGAGAATCGGCTCACATAGTACAATGTGCATTGGTTGTAAGGAGAGGCCCTCATCCTCCAGTGGACATAAAACTGGTTGATGATGATAAGCAACTAAGGGCATGATTAGGTTGGGCTGTGTTGTTGCTTTTCAATCGAGGTTGTTCTAGAAGTAGAAGATAGGCCATATTTTTCTATTTTGTGAGCGCACAATTGCTGGAAAGTGGCCAGACATTTATGAACAGTCTTTAGGCTGTCTTGTCCTTAGCCAGACGTTGCACAACTAATTTTTCAATGCTAACGTCAACTGCCTCTCTTTTGTTGGCTGCAGTGTTATAGTTTTTATGTGTTACATATCTGCAGTTATGTGTACCAGAGCACCCAGCGCATACGGAAAAATTGGTACAGTTGGACTGCAAGTTGAAATCGGTATGCTAATTCATACAGGAACGTACATAGAATAGTGTTGCCACAACTAATAGAGCGTGCTGGGGCTTGTCTTTTGCACTTGTTCACGTCAAAAATGCCAGGTTTACATTTTAAGTATCGTGGTGCAATCAAACTGTACTTGAACACAGTTTTCACCAATTGACTAGCCACTATTAGCTGGGCTAACTGCATTGCAGGAAAGCTAGCTTCGCAATTATGAAAAGGGTCTGTCACATTCACACGTTTTCATATCAAGCACTAGTGCATGTTCACGCTAGTTCAATTTTTTTTTTTTTGTCCAGAGGCGTGTTTGTGCCACTGTCTTCATATAGAAAACCAGCGTGCCAACAAATTTTTGTGACAGATGACATTACAAGTACTCGGCGAGATGCAATACTTTATTCAGAAAACAGACTTACTTTGAATATGGCTGGCATTTCCATCATCGGAGGGAAAATGTGACTTCCTCGTACGGAATACTGGCAGGTGCACTGTGGAGAGCTAATATTTATTCCTAGGTTATAACGACCTGTAGTACAATTTGAAGTTTCGTTCATTCAGCGAGTTTCAGGTTTCAAGATGTGAATTACTGCACTAAAGTTACGTAAATTAGCTTGCTTAGGTTATGGAAGCACCTGATTTGTAAAAAATTTATACACTCAGACCTCCATATAATGAAAATGGTTATAGCAAATAAATAACTCTTGCAATAGATATAGTGTTCAGAATAAACCTTTATAATGAATTTTTGGACATAACAAACTTAAAGGTTTAAGTGTATATTTTCTTTCCAGGTGATAGGTAATTGAAGTCTGCAAAGGCAGCAGACGACCACGTAAAAAAAAAAAAAAAAACAGCGTACCGATCATTCTCTACAAATGAACTTACCCTCAAGTCGTGACCAAGAAACAAGAAAGACAAGTCACCAAAGGTTCATAAACTGCATTTTATTGTGAGTGGCTTCAAAAAAGCCAAGTAGCTTATATCAACTTGTGAACAGAAGCGCCGATGCTCGCACCAGTAAAAAATATAACTGGTTTATGTTATGAGACTCATAAAATGACAAAACGAGGAAAAAAAACATGCAAGACTTGTCAGAAGTTAATTGTCCTCTATAATACATAGTAAATTTCTGAGACAAAGAAAATGGTTTTAAATTTTGTTTGCCTTGGTAAACTTTTCTAAGAAACTGTGACCGGTCAGCCTGCCTTCTTAAAAAGACATTTCTTTGAGTACAATATGCCTATATCATTATCATTCCTTCAATTAGTGTGAACTCAAAACATTCGCCTGTGTGACCTGTCCAACTTAATTTTCCGCCTCCCACTATTAAAATAAATAAGGTCATAGACCAATTTTTTAGGAGTCTGATCTGCTGAACTTGCCAAATAAATCAGTCACCTCCAAGGCATCAGCACATATCACACAGGAACAGCATACGACTCTCAAAATTTTCGTTTCAGAAACTCTATGCTATTAAATATTTTAGACTTCCTGCCATGATCGAACTTCGCAGCTTTTTTTTTTTATCATCTGGTCTCTTATCGCAATCTGGTTACACCTGTAGCAGTTACCAAAAAGCTGGCTTTGCTGTAATGCAGCAATGCTATGCAAATAAGTGCACACCATGAAATAAAAGAGTGAATGCAGCAAAACGTAACATCTATTCGTTAATTTCAGACTCACATACTCGGGCTAATATCACTCTTCACATACCAAGATGCCACGTATGTGTGCTGGCAGGCTTACAGAGCTGTTTTGGAAAGTAGCAGTATTTTTTTTTTATGATTTCATGGTTCTAATGAAATCTGAAAAAAAAAAAAACTAACATGATGGCGAGGCTAAGCTGAGTGTGTGTTGTTAAGTTATCATTAAATAATCGAGCAAATGCTAAGACTTTTTCTTCTTCTTCACCTCCCAGTCCATGATGTCAATTGAGACATGACATCCACAGTACATGACAAGCAGTGTTGGCACCAGGGGAATCGGGTAGCCTGAAACAGGAAACCATCGGGCAGGTAAGAACAACACATCAGTCAAGAATAAGCAGAACTTTAACGTAGAAACTACACCCACACTTTTTCGTACACAAAAGGACTTGAAAAGCATGAAAACTGACAAGAACGTGCCGGCTGTTTTAACGTTGCACTAGGGTCGAGTCTTAAAATGCCAAGGAACGTTTCTCTGACATGAACGTAATGTCAAGGCAGAGTGAAGTTTTCTGATGTTCTTATAAAGCAACAAAGTCAGGTGCAATGACTTTCACAAAGCATGTGAAAACAAGGGTGCCAAAAGAGTATCTTTTGACTCGATTTGCATCTGGAAATCTGAGAGATTGCAAGAGTGAATCAAGTTAACGAAGGTATTAATGTAAAGCAACAATGCATAAGTATCAAAATTGGTTCTTAGAAACAAGTGCTATAGTATACTCGAGATTTTCGATGCTTCCAACATGTTCAGCAGGATCTCGTCAGCGTAAACTTTTCACAGAGTTAGTACAGGCTCAAGAAAAAAAGCGATAAGGAAGAACGACGACTGCACGAACACTGCCTCTGTCATTGTTGCCTTTGCAATTACTTACAGATTGGCTAAAATTAGTGCCATTTAATGTCAGTAATACTGGCAATTTAAGTTAAACACGAGCATTTTCACAAATTAAAGATGTTTGGTCAGTGTTGATAGAAGATTTTAGGAAAGGTTCAAGGCGATTTATTTGAGCAATTTGCTGTGCAGCATCCTTGAGATGCAGGAAGATGTGTTTACAGGCACTTTTGCTAGATAGCACCACTATATCCACTTGAGGTACGAAATCGAGGCCGACTGCACGTTTTTTGACTGCATTGTAGGTCTTGGCGCATGGCATTGCGCTTTCTGTTGACACGTACTTACAATTTTACTTCATGTGAGCTCACTTGCATCGATTACGATGGAAACTGTTAAGCCTAGCATGCAACGCAGAGCTGTTCAAACGTGCACGGTGGGTAATGACAGCAATGGCAGCGTCCTTGTGGTCGGAGATTACAATGCACGGGCTTCATGGAGAGCTTTCACTCGTAAGTAACTACTAACATTAGGGAACATTTTTTTGTGTAAAACTGTGTGCAACTTAGAAAATTTCTTTTCATTTCAGTGGAAATTGGAAAATTCTTTGTCGCATCGGTGGAAACGAGCATGCTTTTGTGCCATAAAGAAAGGAACTATGTTTTTAATTCGACTCTGAAAGTTGTGAGACTATGACCGCTATACTTGGTGACAAATCTTGGCATTGAAGAGAAGGCTATGGGGGCGGAACCTTTGCACATGTGGTCCTACACGGTTCAAGCTGTCGCTAAGACCAAAAACCACACGTGTAGGCTTATTTTGCTTGAAAACAAATAATTATTGTGAAAAGTTGAATTTTGTACACTTTTGGTAGCTTTACTTAGCGTCAAAAAGTAAATTAAGTTTTTTTTTCTTATTTGTAGAAAGAGGCACCTAGAGGCAGTGCCAGCACAGCATTTATATGCTTGTTTATCATGTAGAAACGCGAGCACGACATCAAATGCCGCTCAGAAGGAAAAAAAAAAAATAATGACTACAGTAAGACATCTAAGCACAACTAAAAAACAGCAAGGACCTTCTCTTCATTGAAGCATGTTTCATGTTCATTTCAGTCACATGTTTGGCGACTGAAACCAAAGTGCCAAACTTTTTATCGCAACAACTCTGGCATACCAGTGTTGGAGCATGCCAAGTTTTCCGCTCAGTTGCAGTGCTTTTTCAAGGTAACTAAAAGATTGAAAGAATGCAGTATAAGCTCTCAACTACCATTATGGTAATTGTTTGAATATTAACTCATTAAGCAAAACTCTATTCGGCCTGCAAAACTGCATGTGGTTTTAGTTTTCAACTTCCACCGGTATAACTATTGCCATCCCGTGCAGTAATTAGTGTCATGAATTTCGCACACTAATAGAAGATGACAGAACGTAGATAAAAAAAATTCTGTTTAAAAATTTCTACTCTCTCTTCTAAGAAACCCCTGCAGGGTTGGACATGCACTTCAGATGGTATGCTTTTATGCTTTCTAGTATTTGGACACGAAGCAAAAAAACAATAAAGCACAGTAGACAGTCTCTTTAACTAAAAAATGACAGGGTTTTGCCCAAAAAGGCAGAGCACAATACCGGCAACGGCACAAAGAGGCTAATGTGGGGATGCGAGTTCCATTTCCGATCACAGCAGTCACAATTCAAAGGTGGCAAACACAAAGGTGCTTGTGGTTACATTTTCATGAACGAGAAAACGTGCAGTCATATTTACTGCAGAGCCTTCTGCTATATTGTCTTCCATTGCACTATTGTCAGCACGATATTGGACCCCATGAATCAATTAATCAATTAGTCAACAAGGGCTCATGTCCAGAAAAAAAAAAAAACATTTAAGGGACGCACACACACAAAAAAAGAAGCAATGGGGCTGAATGGAATTAAATAAATCTAACACTCTGGTTCGTTATTCTTCAATGTAACATGATCTGATAGAAGTGATGATGACAACCACAAAACAACATCCAGATGATGACACAACCACATGACAACATCCAGATGATGACAACCACAAAAGTGTGGTGCGGCTTTCAGAGTGTCACATTGGCAATGAGCAATGTGTTACCACAATGCGTACAAGAACACGTTGCAACAACGCAGACAGAGCAGAAGTCGGATATAAAAGAGCTCACGTTAATTAAATGCCAGGCGCTCGTAAAGAGGACAGGGCAAGAACTTCGTCTTTCTTTCTTGCTTCGCGAGCTCTTATCTGCAGGTTGAATGCAACATTTGCCTCCCTCCAGGAAGAGCATCGTTCCGATGCTCTGCTACACAATATGCAGTGTATGTAGTTGACGTATTATGCAACTGGCTCACTGCAATATGGCTTCATCCACACAACATGTACGATTTTTTATTTCGGCTGGGTAGTTCGCGAGGAACTGTCAGGGATGTCTTCATAGTTCACGTCACTTAGGCGCCGCAGAACATTGTAGGGACCAAAGTACTTCTTCAGTCACTTTTCAGAAAGGCCGCGTCGGCGAATAGGGCTCCAGACAAACACTTTCTCGCCTGGTTGATAAGTGACGTATCAATGTCGCTAGGTTATAACGTTCTGCGTCGTAACTCTGTTGCCGGGCGATTCGCACGCATGCTAGCTGCCGCGCCTCTTCAGCTCGTTGGGTAAAGGCTTGAGTAACCGTGTCTGTATTGTCGCAGTCGTGCAGCAACATGGCATCAAGCACTGTCGTTACTTCACGGCCATAAGCAAGATTAAATGGCGTGCTTCGGGCAGTTTCCTGCTCTGCCGTATTATAAGCAAACGTTGATTGACGACTGATAAGTGGGGTTTAACGTCCCAAAACCACCATATGATTATGAGAGACGCCGTAGTGGAGGGCTCCGGAAATTTCGACCACCTGGGGTTCTTTGACGTGCCCCAAATCTGAGCACACGGGCCTACAACATTTCCGCCTCCATCGGAAATGCAGCCGCCGCAGCCGGGATTCGATCCCGCAACCTGCGAGTCAGCAGCCGAGTACCTTAGCCACTAGACCACCACGGCGGGGCATAGGCGTCACGTATGGTAGAACGTCTTCCCAATTTTCATGATCCACGCCGATGTTACATTTTGAGCATATCGGCAATTGTCTTGTTGAGGGGTTCTGTTAAGCCGTTGGTTTGTCGGTGATAGGAGGTAGTTTTTCGATGCGCTGTTCCACTGAGCTCAAACACTGACTGAAGGAGAATGACCGTGAAAGTGGTGCCTCTGTTCGTTATTATAATCCTAGGAGCACCATGCCTCAGAACGATATTTTCAATGAAAAATCGTGCCGCTTCTACTGCGGTTCCGCTTGATAAAGCCTTTGTTTATGCTTAGCGAGTAAGATAGTCGATAGCGACAATTACCCACTTGTTTCCAGTATGCGAAGTCTGAAATGATCTAAGGAGGCCCATTCCAATTTGTGCAAAAGGCACATTGGGCACTTGAACTGGTTGCAACAATCCGGCTGGTGTTAAAGGTGGCAATTTTCGGCATTGACAATCGAGGCACATGCAGACGTAATGCTTTACAGTGCCTGGAAGCTTCGGCCAGTAGTACTTCTGTTGGATTCTGGCCAATGTGTGGGTGTATCCTAGGTGGCCGGAGGTTGGCTCATCGTGGCAAGCGCTCAGGATCTCATCGCGAATGGATGTCGGGACGACAAGTAAGTGGGCACTTCTGCTGGAGGAAAAGTTGTTCTTATATAGAACACCACTGCGCAAGCAAAATGATGGCAGGCTCCTTGCAAATATCTTGGGAACACTTGTAGACTGGCCGTTAAGAAAATTAATAAGAGGAAGCAACTCACTGTCTTCTTTCTGCTTAGACGAAATGGTGACCTTGTCTACCACTCCTAAAAACGCAGTGTCATCCTTTTCTGAGACATCGTCTTGCTTTATAGGTGACCTGGATAAGCAATCAGCATCGGAGTGCTGCCGTCCCGACTTATAGGCGATCTTCATATCGAATTCTTGAAGGCGTAAGCTCCAGCGCGCTAGCGCACCAGATGGGTCCTTCAAGTTCGCAAGCCTGCCCCGCCACGGTGGTCTAGTGGCTAAGGTACTCGGCTGCTGACCCGCAGGTCGCGGGATCAAATCCCCGCTGTGGCGGCTGCATTTCCGATGGAGGCGGAAATGTTGTAGGCCCGTGTACTCAGATTTGGGTGCATGTTAAAGAACCCCAGGTGGTCAAAATTTCCGGAGCCCTCCACTACGGCGTCTCTCATAATCAAATAGTGGTTTTGGGACGTTAAACCCCACAAATCAATCAATCAATCAATCAAGTTGGCAAGCCAGCAGAGGGAGTGGTGGTCGCTGACTACATGGAAGGGACGGCCGTAGAGGTATGGGCGAAACTTCATAACTGCCCATACTACAGCAAGACATTCCTTTTCCGTTGTGGTATAATGGGACTTGGCACGGGAAAGCGTCCTACTTGCATATGGGATCACTCGCTCGGCTGAGTCTTGCCACTGGATGAGTACAGCGCTTAAACCTACGTTGCTGGCATCAGTGTGGATCGTGGTAGGAGCGTCCTTGTCAAAGTGAGCAAGCACAGGTGGGGTCTGCAGGCGCTGTCGTAGATCGTCAAATGCTGCTTGTTCCTCTTCGCCCCATAAAAATAAAACAACGTCTCTCGTTATGCGTGTTAAGGCCGACGCTATGTGCGAGAAATTGGCGATAAATCTGCGGTAGTAGGCGCAGAGGCCAAGAAAACGTCCCACGACCTTCTTATCTGTTGGCACCGGAAATTTTCGGAAGGCATCGATCTTGTCGGGGTCCGGACGAACACCTTCATGGCTCACCACATGTCCTAAGAATTGGAGTTCTTTGAAACGGAAATGACATTTGTCAGGTTTCAGTGTTGGGCCGGCGGACTGTATTGCTTGAGATACTGATAACAGCCGTCTTAAATGTTTCTCGAATGTTGCTGAAAAAAAAATGACGTTGTGGAGGTATACCAGACACGTCTGCCACTTAAGGCTTGATAGGACGGTATCCATCAGTCTCTGAAATGTTGCTGGAGCTGAGCATAATCCGAAGGGCAAGACTTTAAACTCGTAAAGCCCGTCAGGCGAAACAAAAGCAGTCTTTTCTCTGTCTCGCTCATTGACCTCAATTTGCCAATATCCACTTTTCAGGTCCATCGACGAGAAGAATCATGCATGCCTCAGCCTGTCAAGCGAATCGTCAATACGCGGTAATGGGTATACGTCTTTCTTTTTCACGCGATTCAGCTTGCAGTAGTCCACTGAGAAGCGTAAGCTGCCGTCTTTATTTTTAACTAGCACTACCGGTGATGCCCTAGGGCTTTTTGATGGCTGAATGATGTCATCATCGAGCATTTTCTGGACTTGTTCTTGGATTGCTTCACGTTCTTTCGGTGCCACACGTTATGGGTTTTGTTGAATTGGTCTTGCCGTCTCTTCCGTTATAATTCGGTGCTTTGTCAGTGGCGTTTGATTTACCCTCGAGATCGATGAAAAACAATCTTTAAATTGGCCGAGAACATCTAGAACACTTTGCCCTGGCGATAAATCTGTGCTCATGACGACAAGTGGTGGTGTTGAAGCAGCTGGCGTTTCTGCCTTTTGCACTGTGAAGCACTTGCGGAATTCTACAATTTCTTCGAAGTATGCAACTGTGGTACCCTCTGTAATGTGTCAACGCTTGTTGCTGAAGTTCATCATTAGGACCTCTACTTGCCCAGACACTGCAGTGACGAGACTTCTGGCAATAACAATTCCTTGAGAGAGTAAAAGCGTTGATACTTGTTCCGCGACACTTTCTCCAGTATGCTGCGTGTTACACGTGGCAGAGACGAGGCGGAATGATAACAGTGGCATGGTCACGTCGTCAATGACACGCATGGGCTTGCCCTGCAGCGCTGCGCTATGGTCCGCTGAGAATGTCAGTACACCGTCCGGTATATTTATGATGGCACCGTACTCCCGCAAGAAATCCATACCCAAGATGGCCTGTTTATAACACTCAGAAAGAATAACGAAGGTTGCGACGAATGATGAATCCCCGATCTTGATTTGTGCAATGCACTTTCCGGTAAGCATCAGCAGCTGGCCTCCAGCGCCTCTAATTTGCAGTCCCGTCCATTCTATTTTCACCTTCTTGAGTTTGTCGGCCAGATTCGCGCTCATTATTGAGAAGTCCGCACCAGTGTCGTCACGTCGTGACCGTCAATTAAAGGTGTAATGTCAGCGGTGACAATCTCATCCTTCGTCGATTCATTCGAAATGTGCAGCGCTTCGCGCGGCGGTAGTGGGGGATTTTCAACTCTTTGGCAATTCGGAACCTTCCCCCCTAAGATTGCTGCTTTTAGTTTCCCCAGCATGGACTGGGAGATCTTCCTCTCGCCATGTTCGTAGTGCTACCTCTATTAGATTGGGGAAAATGACCAGGAGAGGGCGAGCGTGACCAGAACCCAGGATAAACGCCCCCCGGGATCATCGTGCTCGTATCAACGTTGCGTCTTCCATTGGAATAACGCCGAAGGGTAGTGGACGGAAATCTTAGGTACCCGGCGACGCGATGAGGACAATACCGCACGATGTGGCCTGCTTCCCCACAATGGAAGCACAAGGGCCTGTAGTCAGGGTTACGCCAGATATCGGTTTTGCGTAGTGGAGGTTGCATCGGCGTCGACGTTTCCCTGTAGTACCAAGGCACTATCGGCGGATGTTGCTGTTGGTACTGCTGAGGTGGCGGCACGTTAGATGGCTGTTGGAGAAAATCTGCATAGGTTGGCCTAACAGTGTCAGTGTTCGGCTCGGGAAGTGAAAGCGCTTGCCTTATCTCTTGGCGCACAACTTCTGTGACTGACGCAATCGCGTAGTCATTCGGTGTGGCGGCGAGCTTCTTCACCTTTTCTTGCACAATTTCGCGTATCAGGTCACGCAAAGAACGCTTGTCAGGTGTCACGGCGGTTGCGCTGATTTGTTCGCTGTTGTTTGGGCGATCGTACTGGTGGTAGCGTAGCTGTAGTGCGCGTTTGATGGCAGTCGCCTCCTTCGAAAATTCGTCGACGCTTGAAGGTGGGTTCCGCATGAGACCAGCAAAGAGCTGCTCTTTAACACCGCACAAGAGGTAGCTGATCTTTCTCCTGTCGAACATATCGGGGTTGGCTCGATGGAAGAGACGAGCCATGTCCTCAACGAACATAGCAACAGATTCGTTTGGCTTTTGAATCCGTGATTCGAGGAGTCGTTGTGCACGCTACCGCCTTTTGGTCTTTGCGAAAATGTCCAGGAACTTCCGCCGAAACTCGTCCCACGTTGACCACACGTGATTCATAAGCCATGTGCGAGCCCTGTCCTGAAGAGGGAAATACACGTGCCCCAACTTTTGTGCAGCGTTCCACCCGTTAACGTTGACTGTGCGCTCGAGCTCCTCAAGCCAATCATCTGTGTCCTCATATGTGTTGCCGTGGAAGTCCATAAGAATTTTAGGGGTGAAAACATTCAGCTGTGTTGTGCTTGGGCAGGTCATGATGGGGCTACTGCTTAGGGCGCGGTCATGTTTTCCGTCCAAGGACCGAACTTTGGGCTCAGGCCTAACAGGCGGCGGCTGGCGCAGTGAACGGGTGTTTCGACGAGCGGAACTCTTTGTGGACTAGATCCCGGGCTGTTGGAAGGTGTCCTGGACATGTACCCAGCTCCTCCACCAGTGTCATGATGCAGACACAGCAGAAGTCGGATATAGGAGAGCTCACTATGCAAGGCTCTCATAAAAAGGACCGGGCAAGAACTTGGTCTTTCTTTCTTGCTGTGCGAGCTCTTCTCTGCAGGTTGAATGCGGCAATGCCGACACAAAGAGGCAGTATACTTTACCACCAAATGCACACTACATCCCAATGAAGTACCAGTATTTCCCTTAACAAATAAAGAGTGCGAAGAAAAATGGACAGTTAATTGAAAGAAAAAAAAAAGTTTCTCACCGCATATTACTCTCCTAAAGAAGATGAGTCCGATGTCCACGTTGCTAAGGAAGAACATGCATGAGAACATGGAGAAAAGGAAGTGCGGTGCGGAGACAGTAGCCCTCAGAAACTGCAACCGCATTCCACCAAAGAAGGTACCCTGAAACGATTGAACAACTAATGTTACGTAATAACGCAATTATATATCATAGTCTGACATGATTAGAGGTTAATATCAGAACAAGCAGTAATTCATCATGATTTGAAAAACTCGCTGTTAAGATAGCATACCTATTTGGTCTAAAATGATTGGTGACGAAAGTAGCTTAAGACATGTACACAGCGTTTGCTCCCTGTGTCGATGTCTCCATCTTAGCACAAGGTTCATCAGTAATAAACAAAATAATTTAGGAAGAATCCCCCCAGCTGCTGCAGCAGAATTCAATTACAGCCTGCTTCAGGAAGTCGTTATTAAAGAAACTTACCTGCATGACATGTAATGGGTGCTGGATCATCGCTTACCCCAGTGCACGACCTGCCCACAGAAGAACTTCGCAAACACCATTTTGTTGAGGGACAAGTGCAGTGCCCCATTCAGCATTTAAGCCACAGTGCCTCAAACGTAAGCATCACAAAACACTACATGCCACGAGGGAACAATGCTAGAACACTTGTTACCACAGGCTACACTATCCTTGAGACTGGCTAATAAAAATGATTAGACAATAGCGCTCAGCTCCCCCGAAATAATAAACACACTAGAACAGGCACATTACATTTCATCATAATTTGCTTTCAACAAATGTGGCCATTAGAGCCAATTCAAGTGCCTCAGGAGTCGGAACTTTTCATAGACCATTTCAACTGCTCTGAAGGCATCAGACCAAGAGCTTTTAGTGAATCCCTTGCATGTGGTGAAAGTTAAGAAGAACACAGGTACAATACAAGTTGAGCACAAGAACAAAAAGTTTAGGGTGTGGGAACATAAATCCCAAATCGAACAAAAATAAGTTCTGGTGTTTTACGTCCCGAAGCCATGGCATAGTCATGAGAGACGCTTTAGTGAATGGCTACACAAATTTAGATCACCTGGAAGTCTTTAATGTGCATTTATATGTAAACATACAGGCCTCCCTCTATCAAAACTGTCTATAAAATATTCAAAATGTACAACCCCATCAGTTGACAAGCCCGCAAGCCCCATCTACCACGTTTTACAGGGCGTGAAAACCAAATCGGCCACATATCACAGCCTTTCAAGTGTTATCAGCTGATTTTTGTCTTCCCTCTGCAACTGAGTACTTAGAAAAGTTTTGTGTGCTGTTCAGGCAACGAGGGAGCCATAGCAATGCCAGAAACGTAACACGAACTTTAACCGAACGTGTCAGTTACCTGAATGAAGAAAATGTAGTACTGATGTGAACTTGCTTCGTCAACAAGATTGGCACTGCACTTTGGGTTGGAAATGATTAGCATGTTCAAGGGCGCTCTTGAACCTCAGTTCTTATTTCTCGGTGCAACTTAGTCGCTGGCCTGCATCATAAGTGCGTCTTGAAGAACAAAACTACGATATCCACATTTTAAAACAGATGGCCGACGTCGCACACACGTGAGAGAGCATGAATGATCAAAATGAGCTTGTTGGTGTTCCAGACCGATAAAATCGATAATTTATGCATGTGAATGCGTGTTAGCGATGCCGTAAACGATGCTGCGTGTGACTACGGGATATCAGTGCCACCACACGAGGCTGGATTCACGCAAAGGCCCAAACACGCATCTGTTCAAGTGCTCGTTCATCTTCGCGTGACCTTTTGACCCATTGCAGATCATGTGAGTGCAAACCTTTTTTCTGTGACATTATTGTTAGACAAACACAAAGACAAAAGGGCACGTGAACTTGCTAAAGCATTACTTATCAGAAACAAGGGTAATGATTTTATATCTGAACCATCTGCCTACCAGATTATGAGCTGCACAAGCTGAACCATTTTTTGACACCATCTAAAATTTCTGCATACGCATGTGTTGGTTTTCGTTGCATTCATTTTTGTTTGTATAAACTCAAGTTGTTTGACAATTCTCACACTGTATCGTTTTACTCTTGCGCTCCGTCTCGTTCGTGCTAAGTTTTTCGAAATGCCTGGATGTCGACATAAACGGCCGCATTTTCTCGGTGCGAAATTTTCAACTACTGTGGCTCACCCTTTTCTATGGAGTCGCTATAGACAGTTCTGCGACTGTGCCCAGCACGAAATGAAAGACAATCCAAGTGTTGCCAGAAAAACAAGCATCATGAATGTCCCCTATTGAATATAAATCAAATATGGCATGCTATTCAAATGCTGAACAGTCTTTAAAATTGATTTAAAATAAGTTAAGTAACATACACATCATATTTGAAACTGCAGCATTAAAAGTACAAACGACTCATTAAGAACAAACTGAGAATTACAGAAGCTTGGCTTTGTGAGCAAAACAGCCAGCTGAACTGTGTAAAATGTTGATGTTTCATGGCTATTCCATGCCTGCAGGAATAGATTTTATTATGCTTTCAGGCAAACTTTGCACTTACTTGGGTGCAGTCAACATTTTGAAATATTCGTGAGCAGCTAAATAAATTCTTACTGAAAAATTGCCACTCGATTCGAAGAAGTGCACCACTTGATTAGATATTCCAGACTTTCAAATATTTGCACACCCCTACAGAGACTGAAGACTGGGCTACCTCGATCTTTTTCCAGCTGTTTCTGTTCCTGATGACTTCCATCAGGAGCTCGGTAGAGATTCCGACAAAGTTGAGGGTGCACCACACCACGACTGCGCTGTCCATGCCGTGCCACGAGCAGACAAAGGCAAAGCTGGCCGCTGCCCCCATCATGCGACGCCGGGGTGTCCACCCGTTTGCCACGATTGGCCGATAGATGTACCTGCACAGAATACGTACACTGGTTGAACCTCTTTGCTCCCTGTGTCCACGTTTGTGGATACGGCAAATTTTTTAAATGGGCCCTGCAACACTTCTTTAGCATGGTCAGAAAACGCTGCTGATTGGCGGGTGAGGGTCCCAAGAACACATCAGCCAAACATAGCACAGCACACAGTGTGAAGTTGGCAGCTCATCTTCAAAATCAGTTCGAAATCACTTGAACATGCCATAAACGCAAGGTGCATGGGCATTGGTTTATTTGAGCAATGCGATATGCATGGTTAACATGGCTTCAGCTGGATGCCACGACATTGAAAGTACGCTGCGTGCTTAAAGAAAAAAAAAAAAGATGTGCTCAAGGTTAAGGTATGCATGGGTGAACGGACGTAGCTTCTTGCATCCTTGTCATTTTTCTCACTTTTTGCAACTTTCAGCGTGCTCGCTGGTTCGAAAGAAAAGCACATCAAGAGCGCGGCGAATCCCCGTAACTCCGCTGCTACTTGATGAATTGTTAAAATTCCTAGGACGTCTATTTCAGAGGCAATAAATTTCTTTAATTAATTTATATAACAATGATCTGGAAAAGTATTGCAAATTAGATAACAGCAATCTGCTCAGTGTTATTGGAAAGCCGTGCCTGTATCACCCTGACTCCCATATTCAGAAACGCTCTTTGACTTGACTTGGTCCTGTCTTTAACGCCGCCGCATAAACCTGTTTCGAGTGTACCGTTTTCAGGAGGTGCCAAGGAAGCACAAATGCGTTTAAAATGCGCTGCCTTGAGGCGTTGGCAAGTCAAGGTAAAGTCAAGGAGCGTTTCTCAATACAGGAGTGAGTGTCCTTCGCCCATACCCCTAGAGTGAGCAGTAGATGTCAGCATCAGTTGCTGGTTAGTGAACAGGAGAAAATGGCGATGGGCACATCGTACGGCATATGGCTGCTTACACCCAACTTCAAAAGTGTTTCAACTAATTTTTTTTTCACACAGCTTAGCATGAAAGAAAATTATGCTGTGTGTCTTTGAGAATCATTTTTAAACACATTTTATGCACTCAAAGTCAGAATTCCCATTCACGGACGGTGTTTTTTTTTTCATTTTTAACATTGAAATTTTCTGCTGGCAGAGGCTCTTCAAAAACGAAATTTTTGACACAATGTTTCTTTCTTGTCAGCTTGTGGAACCACGTGAAATAAGATTTTACTAATTAAACCTTCTTTTCTTGCAGACATGTTTGTTTAGTAGTGAAGAGGTTAATAACTACCGTGTATAAAGGCACTTATTTTAGAAATCCTGACATTGACGAGGCGTAATCTCTTGGCCTAAGCTGCACTCGTCATTGGTGGCTGTACCAATAATGCCAATGACGAGCTGTGCTCGTTTAGCCTGGTGTGCAACTTTTTCAGAGTCAAAGGCAAGTTACTGTCTGCACTTGAGAACGGTCTCGATTTCAATTTCCCGAGGACTGTAGGAAACTCCCGAAGTCTAGAAAAAATGTATTTTTGTGCTTTTGCCTTGCAGTCATCCTGGCGATGGCAATTTAAAGAAATGGCAGCATGGCGTGGAGGTATTCCGTAAGAAAAGCAGTTTTAACAAGTTGTTATCTCACAACATATTTGAACGCTGAGAGTGATGGAGTTTCGGAGACACGCCAAGGCAAGAAACGACGCTATGCAATGTTTTTCACAGCGGCAGTCCACAGGTGGGAACAAGTCTGTTGGAAAACATTTTTGGGCCCTTTTCAGAGTTTGAATTCACAGGAGTTTTTCCTATACAAATACAACATCACCAGGGCCCCCTGTAATGTTCCGATTACCGGTCGATTCGAGAGAAGAGATTTCGAGTGATTGAGATGCTGATGTATGAACTGGGAGTGAGGTGCAAAGGCATTTTTGCACCCCGCTATCTATTGCCCCAGCCTATTTCACGGGTAATTCTATCTATGCTCCACACAGTGTTAAGCATTATGCCGCACGCATTTGATAGCAATAGGGGAGGACTGATGGGTTCTGCTCCCTCCCCCACCAATTTTTGAATTTTACATGAGTACATGTACAGGTGCACATGAAAACATACTGATGAACATACATAAAGTATGGTTGAACGCTCGGGATAAATATTTTGGGCTGTGCTGTTGGCCACATTAGGTGCGACCATGTCTGTAAGTTAGCAATGGCCATTTTGAGCATCTCTTGTAGTGACCTACTACTACCATAATGCAAAGCTTTCAGCTCATATTTCAAACCGCCGTTTCCACTGCAAACAACTGCCTTTTCGAGAAACAGGTAGAGTTTGCAACAAATATTTTACTTAACACAAGCTAACACAGAACACTGCTACATAGATTCACGCACCTCTGTATCCACAGGTAAAGTCCTCGATCAAAGTGCCTGCAAAAAAGATGAGATCAAAAACTGTGACAAGGTCTCTATAAAAATGAGATACATTCACATTGCCGAATGCAAACTGACTGAACTGCATTAAAAAATATGCAAATGGTAAATTGTAGTTGCTATGATTGCATTGTAATGAACCTGCAAAGAAAGCAAAGACCGAGTGAAGAAACATGCAACTCAATGATTTTGAACCTTGAGATTTCGATATAAAAACAAAAATTAAATGTATGCTGCTGTGGTCGCTATAAAGGTAGCACGCGAGAGCATTGCAATTGAACTGACCACATTTAATGTACTGCCGCTGCGGTAGGCAAACACAAGAAATTGTGGCAGAATTCGCTTCGCAACGACTGTCAAAATCGATGTGGATAGTGGACAGGTAATGCCCCTTTATTGCCTACACCGATTGGCTTCTTCCTCGAGTGTACAAGCGGCCTTAGCTGTTCCGGAAGAGCAGTTTCTCGAAAAAACGACCCGCTCCTTTACACTCCACCGAGCCCCTCACTGACCTACTTCTCGCAAACAGTTGGGTTTTGACACTCTTTTCATTGAGTCTCAGCCTTGCACCACTCGGCACGACTCTCAGTGGTTCCCCTTCCACCGAGCTTCACCTTCGCTTCTCTTTTCCCCCTTTCCCCAGGCCTCTCTCGGCATAGGGTAGCCACACAATCCCCCCCACCCCACCCCCTCCCTCTTCTGCCAAGCCTCACTTTCGCCACGTAAGAAGGCTACCTGACCGACGTTACATCGGCACTGGTGAAGGGTCAATCTAAAACAACTTCGTTCAAAAAAAAAAATAATAAAGCAGCTTTGCACTAGTGCTGCCAAGCCTGAAGAAAGCGTGGAGTGGTTGGCCTTCTTTGTTTCTCTTTATATTTATCTTCTTAGCTTCTTTCTTTCTGGTTTTTCTTCTCTTTTTTTCCTGTTTATTTCTATTTCTTTTCTCTTTTTTTCCACTGTTTATTTCTATTTCTTTCTCTACTATTTCTCTTTCGTACCTTTTCTTATCTGTGTTTTTCCTCTTCTTGCTTTCTCTTTTCATTCCTTTCTCTTTCATTGACTTTTTTTCCCTGTTTCTATCTTGCTCTCTCTCTTTCTATCTCTTTTTTTCGTGTCTGTTTTTGTCTACTCTCTCTTTGTCTTTCTTCCCTGTCTTTCTATCTCTATCTTTCTTTGTGTGTACTTGTTCTCTTAGTCTTCAGATTTATCACAACCGACACTGGACAAAATGGTGCACAGGTTCTCAGGGTGAAGCAGAAGACGAAAAGGAGGACAATAAAGAAGAAGAGAACAAGGAGAGCGCTTGCCAGTTTATGACGATGGTAGCGTTCTGTCTACTCAGCACAGACCAACAGCTGGGTTGAACAACTGTTAAATGTATGTCACGTATCAATCTGCGAGTACATGTACTGTCCAGATTATGCTCACGGTGTTATGAGGAGTTCCTAGCAATTCAACAGCACTTAACAGCAACACTGGGGCCCTTTCGTTTCTTCAGAAAGTCGGGCGATACTATGCTGCAACCCACCTCCAGAGGTAGGAGCATAGGTGAATGCGGCTAACGCATTTTGGTGGTGGAGGGAGCGACATGCCCTCAAGGCCCGCCACCGCCGACCCTAGCCCATAGAGTATTCGGTACTTGAGGAAGAAGAGCACCGTGAGGCAGATCCCAAGCCCCAAGAGGCTGGGGTCATCCATCTCGGTCACAAGGTCGGGGTAGTACGCCAGGGCTGAGCTGCATGGCACCACACAAGAAAAAGCACAACATACACCACCTGAGCCCTTAGGTCGGCAAAATAAAGTGGAACTCACTCAGACTCAAGAAATATATACTATTGCGCTTTTGGACTAACTCGGTATTGGACTCACGAAAGTTTTTCAGAGCCGTACTCACTGCAACTCTCACTTACAAAAATTTCATTCACTTAGACTCACTTGGACTCAAACTCACCTGAATATTACTCACATGAACTCACTTGGACTCGTGGTTTTAATTGAAGTCTGAGTGAATCGACCTATGCTAAAGACAGAGCACGAAGAGTTATATGTACACACATATAAGCAGCTTTGGTATTAAGCAGCTTTGGTATTAAGGCTTTAGATCTCTCATCAATTGACATAATTGACCATCAGTGGTGGTAGCGGTAGTGTGAACATAAGTAATGCAAAAAATCATCATCACTTGATAACATCACCGCATAACATCATAACATCACAGATTGCCAAAATCTGCGACATCATCATGATGCCACATAGGGCAATGTCATCACGTGACACTACTGTCCTTTCAAAAGCCAACCGATTGTGGAGGCAGTAAAAAAAGCAGGGTGAGGTGTGATTCTCATGTTGTTGCGCTGTTTTCAAGATGAAGACCAACCAACTTGCTCAAACATTTGTTCTCATAAATAGGTGCAGAAAGCATGCAATGTGGACTCCGACACCGAGAGCAGTGCTTGGCCACTTTTGGTGCAGAGAGCTTTCAGACAGGGACGGGGGAAAATCAATGCGTTGGCTGAGAAGAAAATATATATCCAGGCCTGTGCAGAATGCACAGCATAGTCACAGCGAAAGCTGGAAGAGGGGCCTTTCAGAGCCTTTTTTAACCACTCTTTGGGCGACTGCTACAAGCACACTATCAGCACTATGCGATAAATAATCGTAATATTTGTGTAGTGGGCAGGCATTCAACATGCCATCCATTGTCATTCTTTAGAGAAGCCTGCTACCCGCTGCACACTTTCACAAAATTCTGCGCAATTTTTTCGTGCTGGGGCTGAAAAAGATGATGAATTATGCCTGAAGCTTTTGTAATCAGTTGGAGTATTCGATGACCCACTCGTTACACAATTCGCATTGTTAGATGCCTGGTTGTTCCTCTAATGTTCTACGAGCCTTTATTACTCATACTAACATGATTCCTTTCGCGACACCAAGCCTGCCTAAGGCCAGTTTGCAACGGAGTTCCAACCACCGGTGTGGCTCTGTGCTAGAATGCTGGGCTGGCACACAGGGGACCCAGGTTCGAATCCTACCGTGTCTTTTGCGATTTTATTTACTCGTTTTTTTTTAAATTCGCGAGTTTTTCAAGAAGACCGACAACCGTTTTTTATGGTGCCTGTTATTATTAGTGAAATGAAAAGCTTACCAAACAGAGTGTCTCATTTCGAAATGGTAACGTGAAAAAAACTAGGAATTTACAATCCAAATTTTTCTATCTGCGGCAGCTGTGAAATCGTACAACCAACACAAACACTCAAACCTCAATATAGCGAGCACGAATAAACGAAATCTCGATTATAATGAAGTAAGTGAAATATAGTCTTGCAATAGATACAGGCCTAGCACTGTATATTACAGGATAGCACTGTATCTATTGCCGGCACTATATCTATGCAGCCTTTATAACAAATTCTTTGATATAACCGACTTTTTTTCTTGTAAGATGCTACTTTGTTATAATGACGTTTGAGTGTACTGTAAATGGTGGCAGGCAAAAATGAAAGCAAGTAGTGTTTGTGCGCTGGGGTTTGCTGCGCGCATGTGCACTACGAGTACATACTACGCAGCTCGACATGTTCCACTAGTTGCCACGAAGGCAGCGCCACTCCTCTGCATCAGCCTCTATTACCTTGTAAGCAGCCCAGAATAGAGCAGGAATGGATAACAATAGTATAGTCACTATAATTTTGAGCATCGATTACAGCATGCATAAGGGCATGAGACTGTGTACATGAAACAAAACGACTACATAGGGTGCATAATGCAGTGTCAAGGCTTTTCGGCTAACATGCTCGTTTTTTGTGATCTTTAAACAGAATTTAAAAACAATCATGCTCGCATCACAATCTGAGAGCCTCGATCTGGCAGCCTTGATGTCTTGACGCAGTAAGAGAGAGATTATTGGTCAGCTGCCATCTCGTATTAAGATCACATTCTACACGATGTCAAACAGGCAAAAAAGAGTGTTCCGCACTCGCTGTAATGGCTACAAGTGGCACTGACTGATTCTCCCACGTTTAAATGCACTTATATGCCCTATAATATGGACAGGGGAACGACCGCCACCTCTCGTTGAGAACCGTCTCGCTCAGTGGTAGAGCATCGGATGCATTGTTCGAAGGTCGCAGGTTCGGTCCCTTCCAGCGGCAAGTGATCTTTTCGTCCACTTTCTTCAGATTTACGTTACAATTATTTCTAATAACATCCCCTATACTTTCCCTGGCATTATTGTCTGTTAGTTTTCAATAATATTGTGTCTAAAAAAAAACACGAGCCTTTAAATTTATAGTTTCCTTCAAGAAACATGCTTGAATAGATCACTGTAAACTCATGTTTTTTTTTTACTTCCACCAGGATCCAATGACAGATTTTGACCACTTGTAGGTCCCTTTAACCACTTTGTGAAGGCTCCGTGAAACAGGTATTTCACACATTCCAGCACAATTTTGAGCAGTGCATTCAATATGTGGCGAGAAATAGTAGCAAAGCTGGCAAGATTTGAACAGCTGTACCAAGTACGTGGGCTGATGATAGACATCATCAAAAAATAGAACTTGCAATTTCATTATAATGATTTACCCACAACATATATGAAACTCTTAAAGTGTGCTTGCTGTGTGTGTACTCACCTGTAAAAATAGTGCAGAAGGAATTCTAGCAGAAAGTAGTACAGTGTACACAGCCCAACCTGTGCAGCAGGGTACATTATATCTCGTGCTGACCAGGCTGTCTTCTTTTTCGTGACCTAGGCAAAGACAACTACTTAAAGTTAAACCATTCCTGTATTAAGGTGGCTGCAAGAAACTGAAGCTGGTATATTTTCTGTTTCATGCATCAAGTGTAACACTGTAGAATCTATGCACGAAGTTCCGTCAGCAAAATATGTAAGTGCGGACATTCACAATCAGATTTCGTCTTCGTATACATGGTCTCTGCAATCGGCCCTAGCCTTGCAACAAGATCAGTCGTTTGACCCGGTCCCAAGTCTACTAGCTAGATTTAAACACTGTCGGTTGTTGTCAATCGACATGTCGACGGGCAAGCAGATAGTGACATGTCCTGTGCTTAGGCACATGAAAGTGATCGATCACTAATATTAGCAACACTATTTCGGAAACGAGGCTTTGTGCGTGTTATGCCCAGCCAGTGTTGCTTCTAGTTTTGCAATTTCTTTCATCTTAAACCTGAACTTACCTTGAAATTTGTTAGGATCTTTACAGTTTCAAGTTCACAGTACCTTCACTACAAGTACACATTAACCAAATACCCGTAATAGCAAGAATGTATCTTTTTTATCGATGTTGTACAGGCGTTCGTTATATAAAAAAGCTATGTCAGTATTCTGTGCAAGTTGCAGTATTCACATGATACAAGGGTCAGCAC
Source organism: Rhipicephalus annulatus (assembly GCA_013436015.1). Classification (NCBI taxonomy): domain Eukaryota; kingdom Metazoa; phylum Arthropoda; class Arachnida; order Ixodida; family Ixodidae; genus Rhipicephalus; species Rhipicephalus annulatus. The sequence goes on along the minus strand of WOVY01001722.1, from coordinate 259,553 downwards.
CAATACACTCAATCCTTACTATAATAAAGTTGCATCTTACACAAAAATAAGTTCATTATATCCGAAAATTCGTTATATAGGTATGTTCATAGCACTAAAGGTATGTTCATAGCATAGAGTACTTCTCATTACTTTGTTATAACCGTTATTTCGAGGTTTCAGTTTAGTGCCAATTTGCCTGGCTAGCACCAAATGTCCACAGTTGCAATAAATTTGGCGAGAAATGGAGGCAGCCTTGGCCAGCTGTGGTTAGAGCATTATCATCCAATCCAATCCAAAAGCACTGACCCTAACCTCATGGCAAAAGAAAAGAAGGAATGACAGCAATTATAAAATATCCTGGCCTTATATAATCGCACACAGAGCACTTTTTAAGCCACTTTCGCTGCATTACACCGGTGCCTCGCGGTGAAATGTACTAATATCCAGAAGGAGCTATCAGTACTAGCTGTCACGGGACACTACACACTTTGTTTCTTAATTACTCATGTGTGCACACTTCAAGTAATTATGGTTTATCACATCTAAAAAACTACTTGCAATCATTCAGAGCTGTGAATAACCTTTGCACAGTCCTGAGAAACACACAAAAACAAACATGAATAATTTTTTTTTTGCCACCCCACTGCCTCCTGCTTTATGAATCTTTGAGGTCGCAAGGCTGGCACATTCGTAATAGCATTTGCAGCACCTGTAAAGTCATTTGAAAGGCTCTGCAAATGCTAAAGTCGAATTCTGCATTGTTTACACTGTGGGGTGGTTTAATACATAAAGTTTCCTAAAATTACCTACAGGGCACTCTGGTCGTTCAGCGACCATGTGAATGATGGGTAGTACACGAACTTGCCTAGTCTTCAAACTTGCGGGCCTCGAACGCACATGTAGCTTCGTTTATTGCTGTGTTTTGGTGTTGTATCGAATGAAAGAAAGGACTGTTATAAACTTCGTAACCCGATTTCAAATGATGAGCCTAAAAGGTTAAAGTAGTGAAGCGTCTCTGCTGAATATTTGCCGCCTGTCGTTTCGTGACAAAGCAACTCCAAGTCACGCGAAGCCAATTGCAGCTAAATGTACCAAAATTAGACAAATCCGTGCACTACCCATCATTGCCATGGCGTGTGTTGCAGCTCTCATAGACAGTAGTGCCCGAGTTCCCTCTAGTGTATTTATAGATATTATGTTTCAATACAGTGCTTTTATTGAAACTGCAGTGCTCATGTGCACAGTGCATGCTGAATTGATTGTATATCCTCTTCAGTCCCAGGTACTCCATTTGGGGCCATTCGTTCAAAGACGCTTAACTAATTTTGAAGGAAATGTTTTTTACCTTTACCTTGAATTCAACACGTGGAGAGCATTGCCTTGTGTAAACTCAGTGAGATGACACTCCATGTCATGCATTAGTGAGGCATGATGGCCTGGACAATAGTGTTGGCCAGCAAATGTGTACACTACTTCGTCCGCACGGTGAGTAATTAGGTTTTTTTTAAGGTTTTAGTATTGTTGTTTTTTCCCCATGTGTGACAGCACTGCTGAAAAGTCACCAATAAAGTTGTAATCAATTTTTATGAATAATCTGTGCCGTAAATTGTGGTCTGCTACTCGAGCGCCAGCCATCTGCAAGTCAAGTGCCAGCCGCAGTGTCCAACAGACAACGTAAAGGAGAAGGAATCAACGAAGAAAATGAAAGTAAAGAAAAACCGACAGGGGCAAAAGATCACCCTGTTTTGCCCTGACAATGCAAGATATGTCATGCCAGAACACGATACCAGCCAAGTTCAAGGATTCCGAATATAGGAATTTTCCGCAACGAGAAGGGGTGGGTGGTGGAGTGTTGACTCGCAGAATTATTTTTCGCCATTTTTGGCACCAAAACAAAACAAAAGATACATCACACTACAAAAATATGCCAGGCCTGCGCGGAAGGTGCAGCATAGTTACAGAGAAAGCTAGAAGAGCGGCCTTTCAGTGCCTTTTCTAAATACTCATTGGGTAACTGCTGCAAGCACACTTGTTTGATGCTCACTGTGGCATTATTAATAAAAATTTTAGGGTAGTAGGCCAGCATTTGCTATGCTATTTTTCGACATTCTTCTGAGAAGCGTGGTATGTGCTAAACTCTTGCGAGGAATTTTGTGCTAATTGTTCATGCAGTGTCTAACGACGATGAGGAATTATGCCTGAAGTGGGTATGCACCACAGTTAATAGCTGAACAAACACAAGTTTTTTTATTGGGTTGGAGCATTGGACGACTAACTCGCTACGCTATTCGCATTGTGTGATGATTGCTCGTTCTTTCGCTGTTTTAAAACACTTTATAAGTCGCATTACCGCGACTGCTTTCCCGGCATCAAGCCCAGCTAAGGCAAGTTTACTAACAAGTCCCAAGTGCCGGCGTGGCTCAGTGATAGAATACTGGGCTGGCACCCAGCGCACCTTGGTTCGAGCACCACTGTGTCATTGGTAGTATGTTTTTTTTCTAATTTCGCACGATGTGGTTACAAATACTGGCGGCGGCGGGGGACAACTACGACGCTGCGCAAGGCCAGAGTTGTGATCTCATAACAGCTTCGCTGTAAAAAGAGGGGGGCAGTGGGATCCCAATTGAAAACGCCAAAATCGACATTGCGGTTTTATGATGGCTTGGAATGGCTGAACACACAAGGTAGGTTTCCCACCAAGGCGAGTCTCTCAAAGGGGGAGCACAAATACTCCTAAAATTTAGCATCATGAAAACAACTAGCAAAATCTATTTCTGTCAAAACGACTCGCGTATGTCTTCCTGGAACACATGTGAATGGGTGGTACCGGTGCACCTGGCTGCCACGAAAGCGCGGGTCAAAGCTTTGGCTTTGCACGCTACTACAGTTTTTGGACACAGGATCGCAACATGCTTCTAGTCTTTTTTTTTACATCCTTACTGTATTTAGTCTACCGCTGCAATAGCCACGTGCCCTCAAAGCTTGTAGATCACTATTGCGTTGCCGCATTTTTGTGCGCGTTGGTTGCGGCAAACTGTAGTTTCGTTTTCAATCTGCGTGCGTTGTCTGCACACCTGCCTTGAAAACTAAGTCATTTTATGCTATCTATCATCGCATCTGCCGCGGTATTGTCCACAAGCTTGCAGAAAGAAGCGTTGCTTTGACTGGTCGAGAGTTGGACGCACGCACATTTTCGAAGTTCTGTCAGTAACGTCATCGCCATACATGATCGTGTCAAGAACGACCGAGGTTTCATCCACAGCGGTTATGGCAACAACCACACGCACTGTAGAAGACAAAGCGTGCGCTGGTCGCATGCATACTTCTGAGGCTTTGAGCACACTGCTCTTGATCAGCCTGCATTCGACGGTTTTTGGTACTAAGTTAATATCACATGCCGCGATTAGGAAAAGTGTTTGGAGCACTTAAATTTCAACCAAATGGACACAGTGAAATGGGGCTGGTAAATTCGGCGAATTCATATCTGCTGCGGTTTCGCATGACTGAGACCAAATACTGTACGTTGAGATGAACGCCTGCTAAATTCCTTGATAATAAAATGCGGTGGGTTCACAAAAAGCCTGGAGCGAACTGACCTGCATTTTTCTCAATACGGCACGATCACGCACAGTAATTTCTATTTCTGGGAGACTTTCATGACAACCGTACAAATGGAAGACACGGTAAACATCCGGGAGTCTCCCGGATAATCCGGGAGACTTGGCAAGCTTACAGAACACCTTCCTGAACATCGAAAGATTAGATGAAGTAAAATATGCAGAAAAGCTGAGTGTGGGAGATAAACCTGAAGTGACTTCCTCAAAACGTGGCTTTTTTTTGCCTCCAGAACACAAAAATCCTTTGTGAACTTCCATATCTGCTGAGGCTTAGAGGCCTCTTTGGGGACTGGATAATTTCGCAAGTTGTCTTCGTTGTTGATTTGAAATAAATTTCTTTCTCATTTTCTTGTCCACTGAAGACCAAAATAAAGAATTATGAAAATAAATTGACTTTAAAGTTTTTTTTCTTGGGGCTAAGAAGGATGTACTGTATTTTTTTTCAAAATGACTTTTTCTTTACTGCTACAAACTTGGAATTTTGTGATACAAATAACGAGTTATTTCTTTCCTCTGTAACTTGTTTCAAAAGTAACATTTCCCTGCTTTGAAAACTGCTCCAAATCCTAGCTCAGCTGTTGTGCCCCTGCACATGTGATTTACCTGCGTTCTTTTGTCCGAACCGGCCTCGTAATATGTACACTCAGAATAGTAAAGGGAACCATTAAAGCAAAGACAAGCAGCATGCTAAGTACCAACTACTGAAGTACATTTCAGTGACTCCAATATCTGAACAGCACCTAACAACTGCTGCGGCGTACCTGCGCGAGAAAGTCCAAGTAATTCTGCAGAGGTCCCGTAAACAGAGCCGGCAAGTAGAAAACATACGCCAGTGTTGTGCCAATATCAGGACTGCCCTTGTCGACAGGTCTTGCAGTTGAGTCCACGGCAAAGCTCAGGCATCGGGCTGCCGTCCACGAAAGTCCGACTTGGGTGAGGAATGTCTCCACACTGCCGTGGTAAAGATAAATAGGCTGAAAGGAGAGATGAGAAAAAGCATCTTCTGTGCCTCTTTTGCGATTGAGAAAGTGCCAACAGCAAGGTGCTTGCTGATACCTTTCAACTTTACATGAAATGCTATACATTTCAACCTCACTTCATTGGTCGCTTCAGAAGGTGCAAAACTTTTAAATGTAAGAACGAGACAGAGCAATGCGAGTAATTTATCGTGTAACATCACTTTAATGAACAAGTTGATGTTTCAAGAGCAAGACATGGTTACAGCATCGCCACGTGATAGCATCTCACTTCGCAAAAGCAATTCTTTCAGCAGCTGCATGAATTTTCAGCAGAAAAATATGCCTATAGCACTATTATTTTTTTATGTCGTTATAATCATGACCGTCATCAGCCTAACTACGCCCAGTGCTGAGCAAAGGCCTCTCCAATGTTCTGCCAATCGACCCGGCCCTTTGCTTTCTGCTGCTAAATAATACCTGTAAACTTATTAGTCTCATCTGGCTATCAATGTTCTAAGCTTTAATTCTACAAGACATAAGCAAATGCCTCCCTGTGCTGTTACAGCATGACAAAGTACAGACAATATCTGGTATACTCTGCAAGCAACTTAAGCATCAAAGCAAGCAAGTACAAGAACTATCTTTCCTAATGTTCATTGTTGCCAAGTACTAACGTATTATGTACAAGGAGCACGTAGTAGTTACTACAATTTTTAAAAACGTGTGAAAGGGGCCTCTTAGGGAGCAGATACAAAAACACGCAATTTTGAATTTGCAGTACCAATGTTTCTAGATATCAGTATCAAGTGGAAACAGTCAACTGATGCGGCCGAACGTGACAAGGTAACACCAGGGCCCTTCATTACTTTTATACTAGTCATGAAATCCTTGCATAATACTATGGAATAGCTTCATATCACAGTGTTGGGTATATATAAGGTAATGCTATAGCATACACTACAGATTCTACAATTAACACCATGGGTGTTAGAAAGTGGACGCTCACAGCATCCACTCGTCCACAAAACAAGGACAATGGCTGCTACTGTTGGGAGGGTAATTTTAGCGAAGTGTCGGTGCAGTGTGTTGATGTGTGCACCTCGTATTTACGTTACCTCAATTTGTCTCGACATGTGTTGACGTAATGTTCTTCAATTCACCCTAGCAGCGACGCACAACACTTGCTGCATGCCAGGCTGCAGTTTCAGGTATAAGAAATCTGCTTATCCCAATGACCAAATGATGCCGGACTGCGAGACGGGTGGGACAGAGCCATCCCACAACAAGAGACTGGTGGATTTTTATCCGGAAAGATGGGCGTCCACGCGTGCAGGAGATATTTTGATGCCGCAGACATTATGGGAACGTCAACCCCGAACTGAGCTTTGCTGTGATAATAAATAAACAAAGAAATATAGAGCATCCGGCGTACAAACTGACTAATGTTTCAAAATTTGTATACCAATGTAATACATACAGCGAATCTAATGGAACTGAAGGCGAACAACATACCTTCAGGAATGTCAGCACAGGAAACGCTGAATGGATGATGACGGCAAGACCGAGAAGGTAGCACAGCGATGTACTCCTGTACTTTGCAGAAACGTAGAAGGCAGCATACAGGGAATAGAAGGACGCAGTTGTCACCCACCCAACGTTGCAGAGCAGGAAAAAAGTGCTGTACACCACGTAAAAGCTGGGAAGCCACTGTATTTGGGAGCAACAAGCAAACCAAGACACAAATTATACATTTAAAGCACAGGTGTTGAAATATATTGAAAACAAAGCTTAAGTAAAGTGATCCTCTATTGTACAGTGCTCAAGGATTAAACGTGATAACTCAGAGCTAAGTATTAGCACGTACTTGTGTTCCCAGCATCCTGAGTACGTGTGACATAAGCATAATTTTGGCTCGGACGCTTGCATTGAAGACAACATAGCCTATAATGCTCAGACTCATAGCGACATGACATGGTCCTGTCAAAACATGGTATAACAGTCACTTCAAGCGCACGAATAAACAGAAAGGAAGAGAAGACAAGCACTTTCTCGCAACTAAACGATTCGTGCGCTTGAAATGACAGTTATACCATGCATATCCAACTAACCCAACTTTCGGTTCTGTTGTCTGTCAACACAGTTTTGCGTGCGAGTCGTTGAAGTAAGTCTTTTGATCACAAGTTTCAATCTGCGAGCAATGCACGCGTACGAAACAGGAGTGATTTCTGGAGGAGTGACTGATTTTTACCATACACAAGCATTTGAAGCCAACAAATCAACGTAATCAACATATGTTGAAAAAAATAGACGACAATGTTTAGTTTTTGATGAAATTGGGGTACTTAGAATGCAAATAAAAATGAAATTGTGCAAAAAAAATTACCAGCCGAATCCCCGTCCATGCCATCGTAGGGATTTTGAAAATCAATGATTTATTTTGTAGTGTGTATGGGTGAAAGCCTGTTCTTGGGCATTTTCTTGTTAAACGTACATGGTTACAATAATGTAGACTTTCTTATTCTATTCGTGGTCGTCACTACAATCCAACACAATTATGAAAGAAAAATATTACTTGAATTTAAATTTTAATGGGTATTGCACTAAATCGATGTTCTCGCGCTAACCTTATGCTGACGGGGCATGGCAGTTCACATGAGAAATGAAGACGACAAAGAGGAAAAAACAAACATAAGCACAAATGCTCGCATTCAATCTTTTATTTTGTTCTTAATATTTATTTATACTTATCTCTTAATAATGAATGTTTGAATATTATTAATTTCATAATTTTCTTCAAAATTTGGCCAATCCACCAGTGTGGGTATGAGCCACAGTTTTTAGGGCCTACTGTGCTCTACTATTCAACCTGTTCAAAATGGTTCTCTACAAGTCTGTTGGCTGATCGCTCTTTCTGGCAATCAACCGACTTGTAGACCTTCAGACAAACTTGTTGACCTTTAAACTGAAACCAAACATGTTAACGCAAAAACCATGTCAATGAGGAGGCTGCTTAAAGTGGCTGCTGGAAGAGAAACACAATCCCAGGGGAGGAAATTTCTTTTTTTAGCTAATTAAGGAAGTGAAGGAGGAAGCATGTGTGCTGCCACCTCGCATTTCCTCACAGAGAGCGTTTTCCTCACTAAAATAAGTTTTTCCCGTGCAATATAAACAAATAGGACAAAACAAAACAAGTACTTGCTGTCCATTTTAAGCTGCAAAACTATACATCATGCTTCTAATGGTTACGCTAATAGTGCCTCATGTTGGAAATGCACATTGTTATCATTAATTAATTACATGCACGTGCAAATTCAGTTTACTTTGTGATATTTGGCGAAAAGGCAGTGGCTGATGAGTGGCTGCACCAAAATCCACGGCCAAAACCTGCGGATGGCAGTGCTGTAGCGATACCATTCCTCGTCAGCGGTGTCCTGAAAGTCCAAATAGAGAGAAAACAAAGCAACAAGTAAATGACAATAATTAGCGCAATAAGAATGCTCGAGACAAATTAAACAAGCATATCCGGTACCTTGTCCCGAGAGATGCCGTAAGAACCGTCGACAAACTCATCCGGAACAACTTCGGGCAATGTGGAATCTAAGGGAAATCAGGAAAGACACGCAGCATCGATTTACTGAATCGAATGTCGCGCGCTCGCATATGAATGGAAGGAATTCAAGAACGAAATGAGTCAAGCTTAAGGCCACGAATCGTAACACCAATCGTAGCCGTAGTCGAGAAACTCACTTGTTTTGCACGTCACGAAGCATCCGAGAACGTAAACCAATCCGGACGTCCAGATCACCCAATGAAACACTCTCGCCAAGCTTTCCCATTTTTTCAAGATGGTTAGGAAACTGGAAAGAAGAAATGCAATGTAGTGGGACGCGCAAACAACACCTTAGGGCAGTCATCTATGATAACGGGAGACGCGGGAAACATTCAGACGTACAAACACATGCAACGGCGCCCGTGAAAATAATTGTAGCAAGCAAATGCGGGCGGAAACATCGCTAGCAAGCGTTAAATGTCAGTTAAATCACTGGCACATTTCATGTGGAATGGAGGGCTTACCCATTTTGAACGACTGCGGCCGTTTGCGCCTTCGGCTCTGCCACAGCGTTGTGAGATTCGCTCATCACAAACATATCACCGTGGCTTTAACAAATCAAGCGATCGCGCCGGTAGACTTAGCTAGGCCTCGCCTTATTTGCATCGGCACCGGTGTTTCAACGTGTGCGATGGTAGATAGTGTCACCTTGCCCTGCTCGAAATGCGAAGTGCGGCGAGAAATTGCGCAGGAGACAAACTGCGCGCATGTCGCGTAGAGCGATCGGGCCGTTCAGCGATGCTCCGAAGTGACAATAGCAGCTCGGCAGCTAGCATCGGCGCCAACGACAAGCTTTACTCCCGTATTTAAGCCGCAGAAAACGCTCCCGCCAGATTAAGCAGCGCTAAATACGCGTGCTGACAGCTACGAAAGCCAGACGGCTGCGGCTTCACGCCCGACGCTGCCTCAAATGTTGCTGTAGCATTACGCAAAACATCAGACTGCAGAAATGTGAGCTGGAGCACGCTTGAGCAGACGCCTAGCGACAACACAAGACCACCTAGCGTTGTTTCGGAAAACGACTTCTTACAACTGAAATATTATGCAAAAATTCTGAATTATTAGGTAACAATTAACCACAAATTTTCAAAGTTTTGATAATAAAATACGCACAATATCATAGAAAAGTTTCTATTTACAAGGTAAAGGCTAACACGCAAAAAGGCGCGTAATTTGAACTTGCCTGAATAACGATATGTCAACCTACGTCTTAAAAGTTTATTAGTTTATTACCGATCGGCGGAGCAACACAGGTATATCCCGCTAGTGCAGTGGCTAAACGGGTAGCTCGCCAGGCAGCTCCCACTGAAACCATTTGTTCTAGAAAAGTGTGATACCTTGACCAAATTTTCCTTACGTAACGCGCTGATCAGCAGTGATCTGCCACTTATATGCTTGGTAGTGTATATAGCATCGGTTCTCCGTAGACACTGTTGCTGGTAAACGTAACTGCTACTTTCGCACTTTGTGCTTTTGCAATGGTACGCTGCTGCTTTAAAGGTAAACATCTTTGACGGAAATCTGCTTGGCTGGCTAAAATTAAAATAAAATAGGTCTCTAGCAACGTTGAATCCTTAGTTTTTAATTAAAAAAACAGGCCCTACGTTTTAAGACCCGTTTGGGTTCTTCTTATAGGGTGGCCAGTTGGCTAAAAAACCTAGCGTTAACTTAGTGTGTGTGTGTGAGTGTGTGTGTGCGTGCGCGCGCGTATGTGTCGTTCGCGTCTTATTGATGTCTTTCCTCATTCGTATTATACATAGCAGTCAGAAGCTTAAGTCAATTAATCTTCCATTTGCAGGTAAAACACCCTCAGGCGCTTACCACGTGGCCCTTGTACCCTGGCGAAGACGGCTGAACCATTAGTGACGATTTTCGCCGGCACCATCAGAATGTATGGCCACGAACATCCCACGGCAGCGAATGAAATTTAGCCGGCTTTGCGTTTTCACGCGTTTCGCACTTCATATTTGGCGATTCCTGCACCCAAATACTGCCATCAAATGGAGGGTGCAGCAAAAAAAAAAATAAACTTGCTCAATCTAATATCACGCAATGGCATACACTGCCAATGGCATGGCGGAACGTAGTCACCCGAAGCAGTGCCTTCCCGGCATGCTGTGTGGGCATGGTGCACTAGCAGGGGTACCGCAGCGCGGGATTGCTATTTGGCAGTGGCGGTAGCCAGGGAATGGCTCACCGGGCACGCCCCCCCCCCCCCCCATCCTCGAAATTTTTTCGCCATAGCATAGACAACAAAAAAATTGGCAATTTAAGGGGGTGCCCTTTCCGAAATCAAAAGGGTGCCCCCCCACCCCCCACACCCGAAAAACATTTCTGGCTACGCGCCTTCTATCGGGTGAACAGACGCTTTAATTTAGCGCGCTGCGAGTCCGAACTATCGAATGCATGAACGTGCGCAGCGTTCCCCTTCAGGGGGGGAGGGGGTAAAGATAGAGTCACTGTATATGCTCTATACGCTACCGAAAGGTAGCATATACAATATCTCTAGGCGAAGGTTCGTTGCAGCGCCCCCCGAACTATTATGTCAATGTACTAAACTGATTTCGCCCTCCCCCACCCCCTCGAGTCACAGTACTGCCCTTCCTTCCTTGTCTATGCATGGGCTTTGCGCCACTTCTTAAGTGATTAAGGGGGGCGTCCTCCCCCTCCTGCCCCCCTCGTGCGCACGCATATAGGCTCGAATGCACTTTAGTGCGACGCTTCCGCTGACTGCTTTGAAGGGCGCTTAAGTGTTACATGGTGAATGTTACGTTGCTTCCGCTGTAGGAAAGAGTATACGCGCTTCATCAAAGCAGAGAGCCGGAGTTGGGTCAATCTTCCGGAAACCGTATCGGGCACGAGCATTCGTGCACCATCCCAGGGTTGGAGCACGTTGGTAGAGCGCGCTCTGCAATGACGCACTGGAAATCGCTTTATAACTGTTAAGTTTAGAAGAGCTCACTGCGCGGGATAGAGCGTGCTCTATAGTGACTTAACCGACACCACCTGCCGTCACTCGGCGAACGCTTGATACGCACTTTCCTTTGTTACGTCATCGCGCTTGTTATCCGATATGAAACAGTTGTCTTCGTCTCACGATGCCATAGCTATAGATATAATCAAATTAATTAATCACGAGAGCTCCACCCACAAAAAATTGGCTAATCACCCACTATACTGCTGCCTTTTGCTATTTAGAACAGTTTCCGAGTGCTGCAAGTTCTCCCCCGCCATGACGTCACAGAAACGAGCAAGCGTAACTAAATGGCGCATTATCTCGGGTCCCTTTGACTTGGAAAGCATGCGTCTGCCTTCCCCGCCGTGGTGGTCTAGTGGCTAACGTACTAGGTTGCTTACCCGCAGGTCGCGGGATCGAATCCCAGCTTCGGCGGCTGCATTTCCGACGGAGGTGAAAATGTTGTAGGCCCGTGTGCTCAGATTTGGGTGCACGTTAAAGAAGCCCAGATGGTCAAAATTTCTGGAGCCCTCTGCTATGGCGTCTCTCATAATCATATGGTGGTTTTGGGACGTTAAACCCCACATATATCAATCAATCATGTGTCTGCCTTTGAATCATTTGTTTTAAGTTGTAAGTGACTTACAGCACCTTGCGAAAGATGTAAATTAGCATATACTTATCGCAATAGCGATCCCGCTTGGAGGGGATACCTTTTAAAATTTTCTGCTTGGTTGCGTACACATCCTGGGAGAGCGGAAAAAGAAGAGAGTCAGGATAATTCTTGCGCGTTCGGCACCGTCCGCTAAATGTCAATCGTGGAGTCATAACGACAAAACTTAGTTAACGAATGAATCTACTACCAGCTGCATTTTGTTATCAACCCTTGCCCTCCCTCATCTGCGCACGCGCCTGTGGCCAACGTCTAATCGTTCATTGCATCGTTGCGATTGTAAACACACCCTAAAATTGGGTGAGCGCGATACCAGAAACCAAGGAAGGCGTCTGATATTAAAAGCAGATACTGAGTATATAAGTTTTAATGGGAGTATACGGGAGTCAGCTTTGTCGATCATGGCAAACAAGGGGGGAATCGCTATAACGGCGCACGAAGAAAAAACGTCTTCAGGCGCAGGAGTGCGTGCAGCTGAATGTAACGTATGAAAGAAGGACCGCTGGCAGCCGGTCTTGTCACATTGCGTCGATCGAGCGCACGGGTGGATACATCTCTGTCAGCTGTGTCAAGCCCTTCTCAAGTAAGTGCCCTTCGCCGTGTGTATGAAGCCACCGTAGTTGAGTTGTTGCTGCGTACGTTTCATTTAAGTTGTGCCATGCGTGCTGTTGACTTCTATCATGCGCTATCCCAATTCCACAGGTCAAGCCCATGGTGTCGACTTCTATTATGCGTTATCCCAATTCCACGGTCAAGCCTAAACAACGAAGGGATCGTGGATATACCCCGTGTTTCAACAAGGAAGCTTCTATAGCTTCGGCAACTCTTTGAGGTGATCCCACACACTTGTGCCGTGGCACTGCCTTTAAGTTTCTTTAGTTGCAAAATTGGTTGATTGAAAACCTAATTGGACATAAGGGCGCAATTGCTGCACTCAATTTGGTACGACGTGCCATGGCCACATCAGGTACCGTAGCTGAGGCATTGCACGTACGCGTCCGCTTCAGCTACTGGAGGTGCGGGGTTCGATCCCCATTGCCGGCCGGCCACCCTCCGGTAGCTAAACAGGGTACAGGCGGGCTTCGAGGGGCGGTGACGCGTCGCCCCAGTGGTGAAGCTTACTCTGCCTGGAGGACTTCCAACCCGTTGCGCGGGACCCGGCCACATCAGGTCGTTTCCTTGACGGAAGCGGGAAGGACTGGTTGGGATGTTGGGACGCAGCTAACACCGAAGAGATAGCGAGCGTTGGGCAGGCAACAGCTAACAGAGGTCTTTTGCCGCTTGCGACAAGGATATCGGCCCGTTCTGCATGTCATTTCATCATGACTTTTTCGCTTCGAAGTGCTCCCGGGCGTGAAATGTCGTAAATGCATTCGGAATGTCAGTTTTTGCATGTCGGCGCTGAAGAAATAATGGACGTTGCCTTCGGTCCGTAGTGCGGCTAGCGCGCTGCGGCTAGAGTATGGGCTCCATTTTGTGTTCTTCCATCCGTATCTCGCTGGTTTCGTGCCACGCCGTGTTTTCGTCGCTGCACGTGATGACAATCTGGGACGAGCCCATGTCTTGGAGAGTGATAATCATTGTGAGTACATGCTTTCCTCTCCCTTTCATCCGTGATCAGGCGGCACCTTTTTATTTTTAGGTCCAGATCACGTGCCTTGACCTCTGATGCAATGTTTCGGCACCAGGTCTCGCATGGAGGACATTCAGTGCCTGTGACCTCTCCACTGCTTTAGGTACGTCAAGAAATTAGCAAATTTCATAATCATATGGTGGTTTTGGGAGTTTAACCCCACATATCAATCAAATCAATCAATCAAGAAATTAGCAAATTCAATTTTGCATTTCATTCATTGCGCCTAAGTGAACCAGTTCTTCCAGGCCGTGTTACAAATTTGTGGTTGCGATCGACTCAGTACCGCAAAGCTTCTTCATCGTTTCAGTCTTAGCGATGGATTTTCGTCCTGCCGGTGAGCCGTGTCGCAGAGAGAATAAATTCGGCATCCGATGAAATCTGCACTCTTGCCTCGCGCCTACGGGGTGTCCTAAGCCTCAAGAAACCTATCCACATTGTCGCGCCGCACAATTCTCGTGGCGCGCGCAGCGCTGGCTCGCGGCTTCTTCTCGCCGACAGATGAAGAGAGGTGGCACGGCTGATATGATGCTCAAGAGACAGTGGGATTGGGCGTGTTGGTATAACATCATAAAGGGTGCTTACCAGCGCAAACGACAGGGCAGGAGGGGACAGGAGAAGAGTCGAGACAGAGCGCTTCTCCTGTCCCTTCTCCTGTGTTCTCCTGTCCCCTCCTGTCCTGTCGTTTGCGCTGGTAAGCACCCTTTATGATATGATGCCCACGTGAGGAGTGGGCTCCATCGTAGCGAGTGTGGGAAAGGGTGAAGCGAAAGAGAGCTGACATGCGGCGAGCGCCCGACAGGCGAGAGAGAGAGAGCGTGAGCTACTTGGCACCGCTCGAACTCCTGCGGCGAGGGGAGCGGTGCGGACGACGGGACAGCGTTACACAGGCAAGACAAAAAGCTGCTTCGCATCTAAAAACCACTCATCACACGATGTTAACTGCACAACAAGTGTGTGCTTTAATGCTTCGCACCCACTGCAAAGTGCTCAGCCACAATTTTTTTTTATTTTCGTTAGCCAGATGCAGCATCAATAAGGTGCGCATACTTACAAGTGTCTAGCGGTTTCCTCGCTTTTCCGCAAAAAAAAAACGAATAATGGCATTTTGAGTTGTTGCGCCCAAGTGTTTACTGAAATTACGTTTCGTATCGTTGTCGACACCTTGCGGAATGCTAAAATTTTTAGGCACAATTGGCCTTGCCTTAACGCCTTCGCTCAAATCTCGCATTGGGCTGTACCGTAATTGCCGGTGACATTCTGGGACGAAACTCTTTATGCCATGGGTCGCGCGTCCGCGATGTAAGTAGCAGTTGTTGTAGTAGCAGTCGTTGCAGTAGTAATAGGTAGTAACCTCTCGTTTAGTCCTTGGAATGCCCGCTGGATGGTGGTGCTTCTATATGATGAAAAGATGCGAGATGGCGGTTCTTGGAGTGTTCACTAGATCGACGGACGGACAGAGAGGTGCACGGATGGTCGGACAGATGGACGCATGGATGGATGTACGGGCGCGTGGACGAACGGACGGATGGATGCATGGACGGACGGAAGGACGTACGCTTCGCCCCACTGATAATCATTCAGTCCGTGGATAAGCTGTGAAATTCTCTTTCACTGCAGATCTCTCTGCATTTATGTTACCTTTAGTCTTTGTGTTTGTTTTGTGTTCCCATAGGTGCTGAGCACCGTTGCTTACACACACGCAAAGCTGCTCTTACTTAGCGACTACCTCCGGCCCGACCTGCTTTACCTGTGCTCCCTATCTTACTATACCATTAACCATGACTGAATGCCGATCTTTTGTTACCAAACTAGCTGCCACGATGGTTCGTGCAAAGGGGCTGAGTAGAGCGGATGAACTGACTTTAAGACACCCGCAGACAGGTACTCCGTACTCCACTCTGTCCTGTAACTGTCAAACACTTCGGTTTGAATACAGATGGCTGATGCCCACACTGTGGGGAGACCTGTGACATCTTCTGTATGGGGTGGGCATGTGCGAAAAATCCCCACCTGCCCCTATCTTCTACCCCGTTCCGAAAGGCATGGGAGACTGCTCTCCTCAAATGCTTCTCACTGGGGTCTCAACGAACTCTGGTGGGATGGGCATGAGTTGGGGCTTCGTTATGTCGTGCGGCTGATTAGGGTTGCTGACCATGCAGTGGGGTCATGTTATGGCCCCCAAATCATCTCTTCTTTTATAGAATATATGTCTACCACTTGCTTTCTCTTTCTCAGTCCTAATTCTTAGCTTGAACTCCTTGCACGCCATAAGCAGCAAAGAATAAAGTGGGGATGTATAATAATATACATAGTCTAATTTTGAGCTTGTCATGTGGCACACAAACTAATCGAGCTTAGTCCCCCAAACAGAACAATATCGTAGAGACTCGTCTCTTTCAACACCCACGAGGAAATTTTATACGCCATGAATGCCTCCTTCACTTATTTATAATTGGATGTGGTTTATTTTTTATTCTTCGTTGTCTGGCAGACGATGAACGCGAAAACGTTTTTTGTAACTTCACTTTGTTGTAGGGACAAGCAACTGGCTTGAGTGCATGATCCCGAAACTCTATAAGAAAATATGGAAAAATCGTACGATGGCATTCAAAACGCAGATTATTAAGATAATACTTTATCGGGAGTGCCTAAACGTAAAACACCGAGAATAAAAAAAAGCTAGAAAAAAAGCCGAGAGTTCCAATTACCCAGAAGAATAAAACACCGAAACATTACCTAGCAATCTGCCATTTTGATGTTTTGATTCTGCGGGGTCTAAATTTTTTGAATTTGTTGTGTTTTCGGCTTCTTCATTACAAAAATTGGTCCTTTAGATTTTCGCCATTTCGAACACCACCCTTCTCACGACAAGTTAAAAAAAAGGGAGGGGGGGGCAGCAAAGAGCAAACACGATATGGTTCCATAAAAGTAACAATGTCTCAACGGCCATGAAACGCGTGAGAGGTATGTCTGAGTCATATGTGTCGCTTGGTTAACGTTACTCATTTTTCGAAAAATTATCATGCATAGTTTGATAGCATTGTCGATTAGAGTGTGCCGCAGATGCGGCCACGAAGAAACACTAGAGCATATTATTTCCTCCAGCCCTGCCATGGCTGCCGAGTGCCGCATGATGGCGAGCAACTATCAGCGACTCGGTCTCCCTGCGACAACTGTAGAGGACTTCCTTTTTCCCACACGAAGATATCGGCCGTGCTAGCGTTCCTCGAGTTTGCAGTTCCTGCAGACCTCTCCACCCTGTAGCCGAACGCTTTGCCTTCGTGCTCCCGCCTGCGATCACAATAGACACTATCTTGCCATACATCTCACTTCTTTCTAACTTCTTTTCTTCTTATCATCCCTACTCCATAGGCGCTGAGCAGTGCCCCCATGACGGGATCGATGCAGAAAATAGCGTCCTTTTTCTATCTTCCTCTTTGCACAAACCATCTCTCTTTCTCTCGATTAGAGTATTTTTTTAACTTTCCTTTTCTAGGATACGCTGAGTCAGCGATGACTAAGCGCCCACCTGCAGTGCAGGATTTACTGGTTTTGATTCCCACTGTGTACGGACGTCGACAGGTTTCTTTTCTACTGGGCATATAGGTGGCATGACAGTGACGCTTGGTGGTGTGAGTACATGTCTCAAAAACCTAGCGCCTTGAGAAAATACATTCGGACTACCATTGGCTGCTTTTAAATTCAGTATGCCTATGGCACTGTAGACAACTGGAGTACTAGTTGCCTACAATGCCGTAACGACACCCATTCGATTCTTCCTAGCTGTTATCTTTTTGTACCAGGGGTGTGCGATCGTTCAGCAAGTTACGAGGAAAAAAAGACTGCTATCCCCTTTATTCACCTTTATGAGAATCGGTTTTGCTGCTTTCGGAGTCATTGCACACCAACAACACGACCTGCCCTAGCAGCTAGGCAACCAGTCTGGTTACTATATATATATTTATATATAAAACTAGCAGTTTCGCATGTGAATAGACGACACGCCTATGCATACGAGAGCACTCGGTAAGCACGAAGTACCGAAATTCTGAGCATTTAAGGCTCCCCCTTTATGGACGAGAGAATCACCGCCCTGTCGGCACAAGACCATGTTCACGATGACGCACACATACTTGTCCGACAAGTTTACTGACACATGAGCGATACACACTAACGTAGTTCTTTGTGTTTATGTGTCATTCATTTTGTCCCCGCTTCGATGCGCTGCATTTATGGATGCTACGAATCACCAACAAACCCACCATGCATATTTAGTTACCTAGGCCCTGCCTTTCGCCTTTTCCCCAGTGAGTTGAGAAAAAGACAGATTTCTCTAAATAAAAGGAGGTGGGGGTGAGGGATTCAGGAGGAGCCCAATCTTGACAAGAAAATGCTCCGCCCACAGTCATCCCCCTGACTATCTCCCCCTCCGCACTGCTTTCACCCTTACGAGTTGCAGATACGAACGTATCTCTTTGTTATCTGATCTCAAACCTGTGTCACGGTAGCTGCCATCGTTATCTCTCAAGAAGGTGATTTCTAGTTCACGTCTTGCTCGCGCTGCCACAGGCCCAGCACTTGGAGAACCATCTAACGGTCGCTGACGTCGAGATGAAGCTTCCGCCTGAACCTCTGGACGTCCCCAACGCCGACTCGTTGAACGACGAGGCCGAGTACTCACTCGCCGCAGAGTTTGAGTCGGACACCACGTGGAACAGTAGCAGCATGGACGAGGCGAGCACCGACACCGCAAGTGAGCTCTCAGATGACGATCCTGGGGCCTCACTTTCTCTTGACGCGTCCTATGACAGCGACGAGATGGACTGCGAGAACTCCGTTAGCAGTGTCGAGTCCTTGGATGGCGTGGTCGAGGACCCACTCGTGGAAAAGTGTCCACTGCCGTCGGGCGCCACATCTTGCAGTGGCGAGAACGTCGATAATCGTTTTGTGTTGCCTCCGGAGGAATGGAACCCGTTCAACTTCGAGCATGAGGTAACGTCGCATCAGTGCTTGGTGCGCTGCAGACACGATGTTATGAACCTCATCACCGATCCACCACCGGGAGTGTACATCGCGCCCCAGGAGAACGACATCACGAGGATTCACGCACTGGTGATGGGCCCAACGGACACGCCGTATGAAGGCGGCTTCTTCCATTTCTTTATACAGTGCCCGCCCGATTTACCCATCAAACCACCTCGCGTGCGCCTCATGAACACCGACGGTGGTCGCCTGAACTTTCACCCGAACCTGTACGAGAGCGGCCAAGTATGCCTCAACATTCTTGGCACCTCGGACTGGAGTGGTGTGCCGGTGGAGTGGTGCCCTGCTATGACCCTCGCCAGCGTGCTAGTATCTATACAGTCGCTGATGAGCGAGAAACCGTCCTGGAGCGTGGAGGAGAACGACTGCGAGCGGTCCTGCCTTTTGGTGCAACACGAGACAATCCGGGTAGCCGTCTGTGACGCCATCGAAGCTTGTATCAACGGAACGTCTCTCTTACCGCCATCCCTACGAGAAATAGCGCTACTAATCTTCCTAGACAACATCGAGAAATATCTTGCGGTGATGGGGTCTAATCTGTCTCTCACAGGTAGGGCAATGTGGTACCCCTCGGGCTATCCAGCCAGGACGCGGGAGCTGTACCAGTACGGAGCTTTGGTCACTAGACTATGGAGACTGGAAACAGAAGTCCAGGATTTGCTGAAGGCCAGGGACACCGTGCAACAATGAGTGATCTTTGTATCTTTCCGCAGCGGAGGCCCGATTATAGGTGCACACAGGTTACTGCATCATCTTCCTGTTGTCTGCACAACAAAGTAAGAATGAACAATCGCAGCTTTTTCGTTAGAGTAGAAAGCTTGGAAAAAATATTCAAGATTTTAGTCGACTCTAGAATTAATAAGAAAACTCGTGTACGCTGGTGGTTATACTCAAACAAAGGCGCTTACGGCCAATCTTTGTTCCGATTGGCTGCATGCTACCTGCTCATTTCCTTTTCCGATTCAGCACGAGTGATCTCAAAAACATCGGGGAAAAGACTAGGATATATGACATTGTTCTCCTGCTTGTTTTGTCACGTGCATGCTAATGAGTGCGGTCGGTTGGATAAAATATGGTATTTTTGCTTGTCATGGTTATAATTCATACACCTAGCACCAATAAATGACCACGTAGAAGTTGCGAAGGGTTACATGTACGGTATGGATTCTTTTCAACTGACTGCTTCTTCGGAAGTAACCTGTCTCATAAGCGGTCACACACAAAAAGAGCAACATCATCCCCCCCTCACCCCTACTAAGCGTTTTTGTATGGTCTCATCAACAAACTGCAGGGGAAAGGTGAAAAAAATCTGCGGTGCATTCAGTTGTACTTCTCACGAACAACTTTATTTATCAGTAATATCAGCCCTCATACAGCGTCATCAGTGGGAGAACATTACAACTACCTACATTGGATCTACAAGGTGTGCATCAGTTCGCGTTATACTTGGCGTTTCACAATGATTACAGATAATATTTTCAATGCTGTTTGGGGCAATCAAAGTTCACAGACATTTTTCAAAACACGTAGGATGAACCGGAAGTCACCTACTTTGTCTTGAAAAAAAAATTCAATTGAACGCTACCGCGAATGCGCCTTCTGAAGATTTTCAAAGTCAATAACATCTTTTTTAACAACAAAATGACATAGTTTTTTGCATTTTCCTATCGGAACAGGGAAGAAGTAACATGGACGTGCATCAGCATATGTTCCGTATGGGCCCCGCCACGGTGGTCTAGTGGCTAAGGTAGTCGGCTGCTGACCCGCAGGCCGGGGGATCGAATTCCGGATGCGGTGACTGTATTTTCGATGGAGGCGAAAATGCTGTAGGCCTGTGTTTCTTTTCTTCGTTGTACAATAAACAAATGAAAGGAGTCGCCAGTTTCTGTACTCTTTTCAGTATTCACGAACTCTACCAAAAACGTCTCAGTATTTTTTGTATCGTTCAAATGAAAGTGGTGTATGCATAGCCACGTTTTTTTGTCTTTTTTTTCATGACGTGCATAAGTTTTGATAGGCCGTCATGAAGGCGTGATCTATATGTTCATTCTAAGCCCACTTTCACGTTACTGCCCCCCCCCCCCCCCGAGGTGCTTGAATTGAACTGGTGCGCATGCATGAACAAGTGTCGACCTTATACGGAAAGGAACGAACAGTTTTTCTCTTGCTGGTATTTTCATTTCCTACATCAGACATCTAACTTCCGCAAACATTTCTCAATATTAGGTTGGTGGTCTAGCTTGGTAATTGTGACGTAGAACAAATAGTCGCCTGAAGAAAATATTTAACCTGAATACCCTCTTCTGCCACGCTACTGATTTAACAGACGAGAAGCACTACAAGGCCCAATACTGAGCTTTCGTGCATGCCTGACAATAACTGCTAAAGCAAATTATACGTAGCCGTGCAGATTAAGTACCTCCGTATGGTGTCTCAAATGTGCTTCAATTCATTTTAAGAACGGGTTCATTTACAACTGCCCATGTAATTTGAAAATTAATCACAGGTGATACTTTGTCGAATGCTTTTGCTCAATCTGCGGAAACCATATGAACATGTAGTCTTATATCTACTGCACTCACAGAATAATGAATTCTTTCTAATAATTGTATCGAGGTTGGGCGGCCAGACAATGAAATCATTCTGATAAAGGTACAGTGAAGTGTTGCGATCTTGAATCTTGAGTATAGCTTTTGAAGTTACACGTTGGTACGCTCAGCGAGTAACTGAGGTAAGGGACTGTGGGCGGCGATTTTGTGCCACTTTTCGGTTATCTTCTTTAAGTGCAGGGTTGACGATTGCTGTGTGGCAATGCTTTGGCATCACGCGTGTCGTGTACGTTTTTTAAAAACTCAACGTTGTACAACAGCAAGGGGGGGGGGGTTAATGCGTAACCGCGACATGGTTCCGAAAAGATGGCATTGTATTCCCGGCCACGAGGTAGCGAAAAGTTTGTCCGTGTCATCCGTCACGCCACTTATGTTCAAAAAAGTGATCACACATGGTTCACCATTACTGTTAACAATGACGGTTAAAGAGTTCCGTACTTGATTTTACCCTTTCAGGAGGCGTTGAGTCAGCGATGATAAGGCACCCCGCCTACAATGCAGGAGATAGGGAGATAGCTATGCCTTATCTGGTTTTCCTGGTGGGGATATGCGTGGCTAGACAGTGACGCTGGATGGCCTCAAGATCAAGATAAATTGTTTTGATAGTTTTATGTTCTGCGTGAGCTCAAAATTATTGAGTTCAAAATTTCATTATCATTATTGAAGAGTATGGGAAGCCTTATTCATCGACGAGAGCAGGGCGACGTCTAAACCCTGCATTTTTCGCACAAAATTGGCTTTCATGAAACTGAAGAACGGGGATCCTTGAGCACGTGCATCAGAACTTGTATTTGAAACACGCATATCGATCAAGTCGAAGAAGCTGCGCAAGTCGGTATAATCCACTTTAGCCAGTGGCGAACGTGAATTCTCTGTAATGTAGCCTGCGTTAACCCTATATGGCCCACTAACGATCTGGCGATTGTTTGGGAGCACCTCATTTAGCAGCTATCAAGTATTGAATAATAACAATTGTTGGGGATTAACGTCCCAAAATCACCACATGATTATGAGAGAAGCCATTTAGTCGCTGGCCAAGTGGTCTAAAACACCAGACTAAAGCAATTACTGAATGTGCTTCATGTAATACTTTAGTTATTATAATGCTCGTTCGAGAACCCACGTATCATATCATGTATCATATACATGTGCCATTTAAGTATTAAAAAGGACAAACTTTTTGTTTTAACAAAAATACTGAACCAAGTCGCTGAAGTGACTGTTCACGTTTTCTTAGAATAGGATTGGAAAGATTTAGGTGGAATTCACGGTATGATTATCGTGGGATCACGAAGACAATATCATCAGCAATCTTTTCAAAGAAATATTATAGTGCATGTGTGAACAAAGATATTTTTGACCCGGCAATATTCACTTAAAACAGATGACGGCAATGAACTATGGTATTTATTGAACGCTACTCTCTGCATACAAAATAGGGCTGCCTACCAGTGAAAACAAAATTTCCACCCATACAGACATTCACATTTTCCTAGCAAAGTTTTTCTCACTGTTATAAAGTAATTAAAATATTTATGAGTTTTTGTGTTACCAGCATTTACTGTTGCTTAAGCATTATTTGTTAAGATGAGCATTTGTGCAGAATAGCTTTAGGGGTGCATTACTCGAGCAAAAGTGAAGAAATAATTGATATATAATGGTGCTGATGTTAAATAGGACGTGGCTGATCCCCCTATATAGGCAGAGGTATAACACGAAATTGAAACGTGTCTTCACAGAGGTAGGGGAACGTTTATTGTACATGGGGGGGGGGGCACTCGCGATAAGCGAGCTCCTCCAGAGGGATGGACGCTGAAAGGCAAAAAGTTGAGGCGTTGTGTATTGACTATGTTTGCTCTGGGGTGGGGGGAAGGGAGGCAGGTGAAAATTTCGGAAAGCTCCAGTGTCCCCGTACCCCCCCCCCCTCCTCCCCGCACGAGCGCCGCCCTTAAAGGCAATAAGTGACCCTCGTGTCTTTCTGTAACGCAGGCCCAAATGTGGGCAGAAATGTGCATGGGCTATTTGTATCGTTTCTGCCTAGCAAAGTCAGCTGCACAAGCAAGTGATGTTTTCTTTTTTTCTAATTTGCAAGCTCATAAAGCTATTCAAAACTGACGTCACCTTTAATGTACATGAGAATGATGGCGAACCTCATTGTTTGTGAGTCGTCGTGCGCCATAGAATTATCGCCCAGTAATGAGAATTTTATTATTGAACCATACGCCATAGCGCTACATTCATGCTGCCAGCAGACAAGAATTTGCGGTATGCCAAAGAAGCGTTTGTCAGATGTTGCGATATGTATAACTATATGTCATCTAAGAGCATTCCAACGAACTGTCAGTTTTACAAAATCGGTTCTATCGAAGAATGTGAATTCGTCGAAATGAAATCTTGCATTATCATTTTCAGTACATTGAAAGAACTTCTGGTAACCAGTAGGCTCGCTTTGCAAAAACAAAACGCAAAATAAAAATAAGAAATAAAAGTGAAAAAACATGGCAAGGCAGAAAAATGTAGCGAAGGTAACTGTCCAAGGCAGCCTTCTTGAGAATCGCAGTTAAGTAGCTCATAGTAAAGCTTGTTTCTTCTTCGCTGTGGCCGATGCTTCTTCCCACTCTTCAATGTCCATGGAAACGTGGCAGAGGCTGTACATGACCACCATAATGGGAAACATCGGGAAAGGAAATCCTAGAAGCAGACAGAGGAAATAACATGTGTGTGAATGCAGTGAAAGGTGGCGTGCCGTTCAAGACACGGTACCCTAGTAATAACTGAGTGTAGTTTGTGGTCTGGGAAACTGCGCATCTCGAACAGCAAAGACAGTGTTCAATCGCTGAGTGCATGGAGAAATAGAAATACACAGACCGCACAAAGGGCATGAGCCATCACGGCTCGGCTCGGAGAAGAAAATAGCATCAGAATATTCTCGGCTGCAAGAAACACCGAGCCTTGCCTAACGTCACTGACTGATTGAGTCAACAGCCTTCCGCCTCGCTCAAAATGCGCTCTCTCTCACCAAAAGAAGTTCGTACGAAACTCCGCCCTGAACACGCCGAGGCAGCAGCCTTTTGAGTGACACCAGCCATGACGTTCAATATACGCGATTGATCAGGCATCTAAGGCTTTCGCCTTAATGATAGTGCCGAAACAGTCGAACCTCGTCTTTGAGAATACTGTTACAGAGTGCCAGTTATAGTAAACGAAATACGAATTTGGTTATGAAACTTCATTTCATCAACAACTATATTTCTTTGATAACAAAGTCGAAAGTGCAAGATCTCACATTTGTTTCATGTAAGGCTCTTAAATTAAAAGCTAGATCATGAAGAGCAATACCTAATAAATTACGATTGAGTCGGAATTCACAATGACAATTTCGTAATCGTGAGAAATAGAAAAAGTTTGGACATCCGGCGTAAAAAACAAAAGAAAAAAAGCGCATTTGACTGGTTGCGCCACCGTACAAACCGAGGTTCGAGATGCCACAAGTAGACAAAGTATGATTACTTCCTTTGTAGTGGCTTTAAAGCGAAAAATGATGCGTATCTGTATCTAGGATTTTCGCACGAGCGATATTGCCGATTAGATAAAGCTTATTTTATCTCCACTGTTACAAAGAATACCGGGTATCATGAAGTATCTCATGGTCCCGTTGCTACTGCGTTTTGAAGAGTTTCGACTCGATTGATTGATTGATTTGTGGGGTTTAACGTCCCAAAACCACGATATGATTATGAGAGACGCCGTAGTGGAGGGCTCCGGAACTTTTGACCACCTGGGGTTCTTTAACGTGCACCCAAATCTGAGCACACGGGCCTACAACATTTCCGCCTCCATCGGAAATGCAGCCGCCGCAGCCGGGATTCGAACCCGCGCCCTGCGGGTCAGCAGCCGAGTACCTTAGCCACTAGACCACCGCGGCGGGGCAAGAGTTTCGACTCGATTTAAAATAATTGATTGATTGATTGATATGTGGTGATTAACGTCCCAAAACCACTATATGATTATGAGAGACGCCGTAGTGGAGGGCTCCGGAAATTTAGACCACCTGGGGTTATTTAACGTGCACCCAAATCTGAGCACACGGGCCTACAACATTTCCGCCTCCATCGGAAATGCAGCCGCCGCAGCCGGGATTCGAACCCGCGCCCTGCGAGTCAGCAGCCGAGTACCTTAGCCACTAGACCACCGCGGCGGGGCGATTTAAAATAATTAGTTTCTGAATTTTGCGAACGTAAGGCAATACGAACTCGTAATTAATATTGAACTGACTATGCGAAATGTGGTACGTAAACTACAGTTTGATAATAGCCGTCCTTGAAAGCCCAAAAAAGCCGTCTCACACTTCGTAGGCTACTCCTGATGATCCGATTTTCCTCGGCGATGATTTCATCGCGATTACACTCAGAAGCTTTTTATGTTATGACGAGTGGTTGTGACATACTGAAGCCACAACTAAACGTTTTCTGCGGTAACGACGTGTTGGTATATGGTGGCGGAGGCCAGAAATAAGGTTAACAATAGCAGTAATATTTAGGATCATAGTATTTAGAGCTAGCTGTGTTTGTTACGTAGATTCTACAATACATATAAATAAATCAAATACAAGGAAGGAATGTGGACTGATATTTTAACTTTTTTTGGAACTTGTACCATTCGCTTTGCCACCTGGCGCTGTATTGTTCAAGCCCTATGGATCATCTGGCACTGCAACGTGAGACGAGGCGGTGCGACAATCGTTGCTACTAAATACCAGGAGCTTGTCGCAGTGGGGTGTGGCTTTGTAGTGGGTAGCAATTTAGGGTTCTGATTTGACGACGTTTGAAAGGCTTGTGGGAAAACCACGCTTCGGCGTTTAAAGGCACCAAATGAAGGAGACGCAAACGCCAGCATCCATGGTAAAAGAGCGTGTTCTCTTTCCTTGCTGGTCTCATCTTCTTCCTCGTCGTTCTCCGTCTCTTGGTGCGCGCGCTCTTCGCGCGGGAGGTTCAAACAATTTCCAACATCCTCCGCGCCCGAAAGTTCAATCGCCCAGCTCCAACGGGCATAAAAGTTGTACTGGCCTCGTAACTTCCGTACCTCCTGCCAAGACAATCTTGCAGGCTCTAACGTGATTATCACTTGATAAGTACACGTCCGTAACTCTACCAACTTTCCAAAAAGTTATGGGCACCTTGTCTTCCTTAATGACGACTACATCGTTAACCTTAAGCTGGTTGCAAGGCTGTACTCGCCTAATGTGTGCACTCCTCAAGCACAAGAGGTAGTCTTTATACCAACGCTTCCAAAAATCAGCCACTATTTGCTGTCTGTACTTCCAATGCTTTAAAGTATCGGAGCGAGTTCCCGACGTTTCAGCAGTATTATCACTAGGCAGTGTAGTAGACTTCCTACCGGTTAGAAAGTGCGAAGGTGTAAGTACAGCTGGATCGGTAGCGTCAGCGGAGAGGTACGTTAATGGCCTAGAATTCACTACATTTTCTACTTCGGCAAGAATGGTCACAAGCTGCTCGAAATCAAAGCAACCTTTCCCTAGAATTTTCCGTAGGCAGCTTTTAACAGTGCGAATCATCCTCTCCCAAAATCCACCCCACCAAGGACCACGTTCTGCAATGAATTTCCAGGTAATGTGGTTAGTAGAGCAAAAGTCCTGTACTTGGAAGTCCCTCAAAGCTCTGTACATCACTTTTAAGTCGCGACTGGCAGCATGAAAAGCTAGAGCATTGTCGGAATAATTAACACTAGGCAAGCCGCGTCGCGACACAAACCGACGGAAAGCCATTAAAAATGACCCCGCCGTCATATCGGAGCACAACTCCAAATGGATCGCCCGAACGACGGCACACGTAAAAATAACGATATAGGCCTTCACGGGACTGGTTCCTTTCACAAAAACGGGACCAGCAAAGTCAACACCCACAACTTGAAAAGGGTGTGATCTCTTAACCCTGTCGGTCGGCAGTGGTGCGGTAGGGGCTGTTGCAGGTTGGAGCTTGAATCTAGCACACACTTTGCACCTAGAGAGCACTTTTTTCACACACTGGCGGCCCTTAATCACCCAAAAACACTCGCGTAGCTCTGAAAGGGTATCGTTTACACCACTGTGCAGCAGGCGCCGGTGCGTGCGGTCGATGATGAGGTATGTGCAGCGGTGGTCAGCTGGTAGTAGAATCGGGCACCTCACGTATTCTGATGTTTTTACGTTGTCAAGCCGGGTCTTGATTCTTAAAATCCCATCATTGTCCAGGAATGGATGCAGATCACGAATTCGGGATGCCTTAGATAGTGGTTGGTTTTTTAACAATGAGGCGAGTTCTATACTAAAGGCTTCCGCTTGCGCATTCTTCATCCATGTAAACTCGCCTTCTTTTATCTCAGGGGCAGTGAGTGGGCCCATCAGACGACGACTGGTGTGCACTCGACAATTGTGAATAAATCTTCGAATCCAAGCTGTGATTCTAACAACTCGTATCCAGCTGCTGTACTTGTCGAGCTCGAAAAGTGGCTCTGCTTGCGAGCATTGACAAGCCAAAATTGTTGTGTCTTCGTCGTTTGATCTACATATTTCATCCGTTGACTCATGAGGACCAGCTTCACTTGCCGGCCACGTTTCTTGGGTACCAGATAGCCAGTCAGGCCCATGCCACCATAAATCGCTAATACAAAGGTGATGCGCTGATATCCCTCTTGTAACTAAATCGGCTGGGTTTGTCTTTCCAGAGCAATGTCTCCAGCGACTCGGGTCTGTGAGCCCTTGGATCTCAATTACCCTGTTACAAACGAAGGGCTTCCACTTGGTGGCTGTAGACTTGATCCAACTCAAGCAAACTTGGGAGTCGGTCCAGCAGAAGTATTCTATATTTGTGTGTGGCAAAGTATCCACGAGTAGCTTAAGAAGTCGAGCTCCAAGAACTGCAGCGACGAGTTCCAGGCGTGGTAAAGTGAGACCCTTGATTGGAGCGACCCGAGACTTAGCGAGCAGCTGCTGGAGTCGAACCGCTCCAGTACTGTCTTCCACTCGTATGTATGCCACCACTCCGTAGGCACACGGGCTAGCGTCCGTGAATATATGCAGCTGGTGAGTGCTTTTATCAGGGCTGATGTTGTCTAGTTGATACCTCTTGGTTCTAAAGTCTTTGAGGTCTTGAAGTTCGACAGTCCACTTGTCCCACTCGATCTTCAATGTCTCGGGGAGAACGCTTTCCCAGTCGAGTCCTTGCATCCATATCTTCTGAAAAAGTATTTTAACTCGAATGGTGAACGGTGCTAGCAGTCCCAAGGGGTCGAAAATTCGTGATGAAGCCTGAAGCACAGTTCGCTTGGTACAAAGTCCCGCTTTTAAGACTTTCGTCACAGAGTCAAATTTCACCGAAATGGTGTCGTCGGTGTAGTTCCAGGATAGCCCAAGAACCTTAGATTCTGTGACCTGCTCAGCTGACGTCTCTCCTGCTTGCTTGAGCTTCTCTCTTAACAGGTCGCAGTTTGTTGACCACTTCTGCATTTTCATTCCGGCCAGCTCCATTATGGCCTTCGTCTCTTCGTAGAGTTGTAGCGCTTCTTTTGTCGTTGAAGCTCCGAAAACTAGGTCATCGACGTAGAAGCTTGCCTTCAGTTTTGCGGCCGTTACTTGGTAAATTTGTTCAACGTGATCGAAATGGTATTTCAACGTTGCAGATAATAGGAAAGGGCTTGCGGAGGTGCCGAATGGAACTCTGGTCATTCGCATTTCTTGTATTTTTGGCAGTGGTCTGCCTGACATTGGTAGCCCTTCAAACCACAAGAAACGAAGAGCATCTCTGTCTTCTTCTCGAATGCTGATTTGTAGAAACGCCTTCTGCACGTCTGCTGTAATTTCGATGGCGAAAAGGCGAAACCGGATCAAAACCTTGAAAAGGTCGGCATTCAGATTAGGACCTTTTTCGAGTTGTTCGTTGAGAGAACAAGCTCCTGATGCATGCGATGATGCGTCGAAGACTACGCGAAGTCTCGTCGTCGTAGATGTTTCGCGGATTACCTCTCGATGCGGCATGTAGTATAGGTGCTGTGTACAATAAGGGGCATCTTCAACTTTTTCAGCATGACCGTCCACCTCATACTGCCTGATAGCCTTATCGTAGGCTCTCATGGCTTCGTCGTTTGGTGACAGCCGCTTGACGAGTCCATGGAGCCTCGAAAGGGCTACTTTGCGATTGTTGGCCATGTCGACGAGAGGTGATTTCCATGGCAACGCAACTTCATAGCGTCCTTTCCGAAGCTTGGTAGTGTTGTTGAATTCTTCCAAAATATCTGCGTTGCACTGAGACGTCGGCGTGTCGGCAATTCCGATAGCATCGAGGTCCCAAAATCTTTGTAATGGGAAAGCGATCTGGTCGTCTTCGTGGGAACCTGTTCGAAGAACACATACTTGGGTGCTTGCTTTGTTACTCGTGCTTCCACCACCAGATAAGGGGCCTTGGAGAGTCCAGCCCATCTTTGTGTTAATGGCGAGTAAGGCAGGGTTTTCTTCATCCCACCTCACTTCACTCGTGTTGGGCATCAACTTCCAAAGCTGGTCCGATCCAATGAGGACACTCACACCTGGCTCACAATCTACACTCGGGTAAACGACTGCGTCAGCCAGATGTTTCCCCTCCGCTGCGATGGCTTGAAGAAGACGACTCTGCCTTGGTGCTTCAATCATCTCCTCGCAAATAAAGGGCACCACTATGGCCTCAATGTCAATGGTTAGGTCGTCGTGCTGACTGCGGAGCGTGATCGTGACCATTTTGAATCGTCGGGTTGGGTCGCTCGCTCGACCAAACGCACTGATGGCGAGTTCGGTCTCGGCAACAGCAGGTAGACTTAGCTTGGAAGCGACGCTCTCAGTGACGAACGTTCGCTGGCTTCCATTGTCGAGAACACCACGTATATAGCAACAATGAGATGAAGTCGTTACCCAAGCTCGAAAAGTCTGGAGAAGAACATCATTGATGAGTCGGGGAACTGAAGCTCTCTGAGTGGAAACTTGCACCGTAGCATTCGGTTTCTTCTGAGTATTAGTCACTGATGGTGTTTCAGAGCTACTAGCATTGCACATCGAGGAGGCGTGTCTGCGCTTGCATGCTTGGCAGTGCACTCTCCGCCGGCAATTGCGGACCAGATGTCCTTTTGACGTGCACCGGAAGCATCGACCGTCTGTTACAAGTTTGTTGCGCTTCTCGGCCAGAGTCATGTCACTCGTGCAGTCCTCTGTCTTGTGATCGGTAGCAGCGCAGAAAAAACAGGACGAGGGGGAAGATAGTGTCTTGTTTTGAAGAACGGATGCTGTAGGAGTCGCGGACTGCTTCTTGAATGATCTATTTAATACAGGTACGCTGTTGTTCGATGTCGTTGGCAAATTGTTCACTAAAGAACTCTTTTCTCGACATTCAACTTCGATGCGGAGAAATTTCATCAGCTGCTCAAGTTCCTGATCAGATGAAGCCTGGCTCGTTTCCGTCGTGTTCTCCATACTTTCTTTTTTGAAGTATTCTACGACAATGTCAGCTGGTATGACTTTGAGCAGAACTTCATTCAGCATAGCCGCGTAGGATGACTCCGTGATTCCAAGACTACGCAGTCCCCTCCTGTTTAGTTGAACTGTGTCGAAAAGCTTGCGCAGAGCAGTGACATCACTCGCTAATTTCACTGGTTTGAGCGTGCGCAAATTTCCTAAGTACTTCTGCTCAATGACTTTCTTGTTGCCAAACCGACGTTTCAAAATTTCCAGCGCGTCATCGTAACAAGAATCTGTCACCTGAATACCGGCGACGGCCTGAGCTGCAGGTCCATCTAGAAGTGAGGCCAAGTAGTGAAACCGGTCTGTGTTGGACAGCCTTGGGTTCTCGTGCACGGAGTGCAGGAACATATCCCAAAAGGGTTGCCACTTGATCACGTTTCCATCGAAACGAAGAAGCTCCAGCTTGGGAAGTCGTGCGCCGAACTCACGTTGTGGAAGTCGTTCATGCTCGCTCGGTGCACCCTCACAGGTCCTTGCGCCCATGGCTGGAGTTGTAGACGACGCCGGCGTAGCAGAAGTCTTCAGAACTTCAATGTGGTGCTCGAGCAACGCCAGAGTACTGTTAGCGGCGTCATCGTATTGCATGACCACCTCATAGTCGTCTGCCGCCAGGTCGTCAGTGATCAGGGTTTCAACCTCGTTGTTCAAGGCTTTAAGTTCCACGTTGCTGGCGCGTAGGCGGCCGTGCAGCATTCGAAGTCCAGAAAGCTCGAACTCATTGGACTGGAGCACCTGGTTGACCTCGTTGATGATTCTCGTGTTCATCGATCGCCGCGAGGCCCGCTTGCTCTTCGCTCGCTCCATGTCGGTCTAGCTCGCAGCGCAGCTCACCCACACCAGGAATGAAAGGCTCGGGTCGTTGTAGGCTTGATTCCCGGGTTTCGGCACCAAAAATCGATGTGGGAAAACCACGCTTCGGCGTTTAAAGGCACCAAATGAAGGAGACGCAAACGCCAGCATCCATGGTAAAAGAGCGTGTTCTCTTTCCTTGCTGGTCTCATCTTCTTCCTCGTCGTTCTCCGTCTCTTGGTGCGCGCGCTCTTCGCGCGGGAGGTTCAAACAATTTCCAACAAGGCTTTGGTATGATTACACTCATATTGGCGTGCGCAAGGCTCCCCTTCGGGGTGGGAGGGGGGGGGGCAAATTCATTGCAGCTAGCACCCCCCTCTCTATTAGGTTAATGTGCAGGGCAGGCTTTGCGTCTCCATCTCTCAGGTGACTAGAAAGGGGGTGGCCTCCTTTTTGCACTCCTCCTCTCCGTGCTCACGCCTGTGATCACACTCGAAATCAAGAAACAAAAAAAACAGCCTAAAATAAGGATTTTTTTCAAAACCAGGTAGAAATAACTAACATGATTCAGGACAGTTTAAAATGGAGGAATAACCAAGCATTGCAATGTTATCCAGGAAATCACATCTGAAACGTGACAGAACCAAAATAGAACCAGCGAGCATCATAAAGCCATGGGTACTGCGGGAGACAAGCGGTAGAATGTGCCACTTGGGTTGCGAAGATAGTGACAGGGATATTGTAAGGCTTACCAGTTAAGATTCTTCTGCAAATGTTGACGCTGACTTCCAGCTTCACCACGGGAAAGAGGCAGGCGCATATGGTCAGCAAAAAATGTGGAGCCCCCAGCAGGGCCTTAGCCGTGCGCATTCTCTCAGGTGATGCCAGGTAACGGTTCTAAAAAAAAGGAGAGAGGAGATATCAGCCGAATGCAGGCGTTGGTATTTTGAGGTTCTTTTTAAGTAACCCTTCATTTATGGTATTGGGCTACGCATGAAATCGTATCGAAGACAATGTTTGTAAGCGTCGCATATTTACCTCCGGACGACATCTTCAAAACAATAAAACATGAATTGAACCTGGGGACCTTCACCAAGCCGCCCTACGCAACCGTATGCGCCTCATTAGGAAGCGACGTGCATTCAAGTGGCCGCAAAATTGTTGAGAGGCGTGAATGTTGTACACAGCGGCCACTACGAACCTCTCTACAGACGTAATTCATCATGGGACTCCTGCAGGTGGCGAGACCTTATTAGACAAGATGCCCCGCCGCGGTGGTCTAGTGGCTAAGGTACTCGGCTGCTGACCCGCAGGTCGCGGGTTCGATTCCCGGCTGCAGCGGCTGCATTTCCGATGGAGGCGGAAATGTTGTAGGCCCGTGTATTCAGATTTGGGTGCACGTTAAAGAACCCCAGGTGGTCAAAATTTCCGGAGCCCTCCACTACGGCGTCTTTCATAATCAAATGGTGGTTTTGGGACGTTAAACCCCACAAATCAATCAAATCTTATTAGACAAGATGAAACTTGCCTCCATCGCATCGTCATACAAGTCGCTTTACCAACTATTCAAAAGCAAGATTAAACTGTCTCACTCATCATGCACTTAAGGCAGTGCCCAAGAAGACATGCAAAATTTTCCGTGTGACTGCAGGTACCTTCAATGGAACTCGAGCTTAAAACTGTGACTCATTCACGGCCCATGACAAAGCAGCAAGTTTGCCCACATAATAAATCCGCAGCAGCTTCGCATTGCGCTTAAAGAAAGCGTTATTGACGTTTTTGTGGCCAGGAGCAAAGAAACTTTTGAACTGTAATATGCGTGTGTTGATGACTTTGTATGCTGTTGTGTTTTTACCAGCACATATGTCTTAACCATCGCCAAGCACCTGCAGCAACATCTTTACCACTGAGCGTACACTCAAATCGTAGACACAGGGAAGGACACAACACAAGCGCTCTTAGTATTGTACTATAACATTTCTCTCTCTCTCAAGTGAAAGAGAATATATGTGGTCCTTCAAAATCTGTGACTATGTTTCCTGCCTGCTGTGGAACACCAGCCGACACGATGAAACTACTCTTTCAGGGCCGAAGCTCCTTAAGGTCGAGCCTTGTCTCGCCGTTGGAGTGACATAGTGCCTAGGTCGTCCACAAGAGGCGCTGTGGTGCATCCTCACTCACGTTGCATGATTTCTCTCTTCAACAGCGAAGACCACCATCAAGCGTCCACTTCCACCGCGTGCTCTGGGTTTGAGGGGAGAGCAAAAGGGGCGCTGTTGTGTCGCTCGCTCCCGGCACATTATAGATTTAATATACTGCGGCACGTGATCTCTTTCTCATCGACAGCTAACACATTGAAGACAAGGCGGTGAAAGTTGATGCGTAGGTGTGCGTTCGCGGAACCACTACAACACGGCAACACAGACAAGCGGACCCAGAGTTTCGGGCTCGTGCAGCTGCAGCGGCACGGCAGCGCTCACAGGCTGTGAGGGCTCGCGAATTCGCAGCGGCACGTCGACGCCAGCAAGCGGACCCGGAGGCGGTGAGAACGCGGAAAGAGGCTGCAAAACGCCGAAAGCGTTACGTACGGCGACTACTTAGCACCCAAACCTGATCACTCACCCGCTTGGAACCACGTAAAGTGAGCGTACAGGAACGTCTGTTTCCTCTTCGTGGTCAAAGAAGGTAAGTGATCCCTGCGCTTCACCCACTCATCGTCATTCACCTCGTGGATATGCGGTGATTTTTGCGAATAATCCATCATGAGTTCATGTGCGCGTTGTATACCGAAGGCTCATAATGTGGGCAAATACCTCGAACTTCTTCATTGATGTCCACTTTCTGGTCTCAATGGTGACAACTTCGAGAGCGATTCCCAGTGCATTGAGCCCGCACCGGACAATGTCCCGTGAGTGGAAGCTGTGCCATGTGCAGGTGAAGGTGAAGGCCGCCGCAGTGCCGAAAATGAGCCGAGAGGCAGTGCGAGTGCCACCCATGACCGGTTCGTAGATGTACCTGCGGGATGAAAAACGAGTGCGCAGCTAGCAATACTGGGGAAACACTGAGAAGCTTGTGGCAGAGCTAGATTATTTATGTGTCAATTACCAAGAAATAATAAAAAAATCTTAATTAGCAGGCACCTAACTTTCGAGGTGATAATGGCACCCTAGGGTTATTTAGCATGGACTTGTGTAGAAATGTTAGAAATTTGCAATATCTTAGTCATCATTGTTAGAATTAAACAAATGATTAGATTGGTGGTAACTAACATGTGTACTTAATTTTCCAGTTTTAATTACAACGGCGATTGCGTTCTGTCATGTTTCTGCTCCTTCATCTTTCTTGCTTCTTTCACGTTTCACTGCTTATCTATTTTTCTATGCACTTTCTTTCTTTCCCTCATAAAACTTACACCAGACACCTCACGCATCGCTTCTCTTTCCCAGCTCATGATACGCTATACAGAATAACAGGAGCCTAAGACACGCTGCACACAATACGCACGCAGCCAGCGATTCTTCCTCTGCAGCCGGCCATCTTCCTTGAGGTTGAGGCTTGTGCGTTGGTATGATGATAGAACAAAACGACGACACATAGGCAAGAAGGACACGAAAGACACGAGGGCACCGTATAGCCGCCACTGACGATGACTATGAAGAACAAACGCGTTCCAGACCGCATGTTCTCTTTGTGCGATCACGTCACAGCACGTGTAAGCTACCCAGTATACGCACTTACGATGAAGATGATGACGATGTCGATCACGGACAACAACTGGCTTGCACTATAGATGACGTCTCAATATGCTCTATGATGCATTTCGAATAGCCGGAAACAACAAACAACCACCAGAGTAATGTGTTCAGACCTCGCCTTTGCCAGCTTCATGCTAGATCCACTACATCAAAGTGGCAATAATGAAGGCAAAAGAAAATTCGCTACTCAACACAACATACCATTTGTGACCAATAAACAGTGTGTATAACTACACACCACTTTGTCCCACCGCTTTGTCACACATGAGTGTTTGGTCACTGTCAGGAGTGATTCACAGTAACACTGAATGAAATGACCCCCCTGCTTTTCCTACTCATTATTATTCACTTCATGAACATGCCGTGATTTTTTATTTTCTTGACGAGGATGTCCATGGCCTACAAAGACATAAGTGACCGCAAGCAGTTTCCTATTGAGGCAAGCCATGCGGTCACCATGTTTAATGCATAACTGTGTAAAAAAAAACGGAGTATTTGGGAATCGGTCTCCAGATTTCAGTCGTTCGATGAATCAGTATCAATGTTTTTCGGCTCCTGACTCCAAATACTCCTCAGAAATCACGCAAATATAAAGTGTTAAAAAGATCTTTTCGGCGTTTTTACTATATCATCCTATGAATGGCTTTGCTATTCTAGGATCCGCTTGGCACGCATTTGCTTTTTTTGATACATAACCACTTTCTATGGCATCAGTCACGCGAACCAGCAGCATAAAAAGGTTAACTAGCTCCGCTGTTAAAAAAAAAAAAACTCACGATAGATACACGAAGTGAATGATGATAAGTGGGAAAAAAAGTGGAATCATTTGGTGTTACCGGCAAGCACCCGTGACATTGACCACTCACAGAGATAAATGAGTGACAGAGCGGTGTAAAGTTCCCACAATGTTTATTGGTCATAAATGGTATGTTGCGTCAGATATGATCCGAGGAGATCCATTCCGATTCGGGCAAAAGGTACCGTGGGCATTTGAATTGGTTGTAATAGTCCAGCTGGTTTTAACGGTGGCGATTTTCGTCGTTGTAAATCGAGGCACGTGCGCACGTAATGTTTCACAGTAGCTGGAAGTCTTGGTCATTAGTATTTTTGTTGGATTCTGGCCGATGGGCGTGTGTATCCGAGATGACCAGACGTTGGCTCATCGTGGCAAGCACAAAGTATCTCCTCAAGGATTGACGTCGGAACGACAAGTAGGTGGGTGCTTCCTCTGGGAGAAAAGTTCTTCTTATAGAGAACACCACTACGTAAGCAGAATGACGGCAGGCTCCTTGCAAATCTTCTAGGGATGGTTGTTGCCCGGTCATTCAAAAATTCAATAAGGGGAAGCAACTCGCTGCGTTCTTTCTGGTTGCACGAAATCGTAGTGCTGTCGACGACTCCTACAAATGCCATGCTGTCATCTTCTGCGTCATCGTCGCGCTTTATCGGTGACCTTGATAAGTAATCGGCGTCGGCGTGCTGCCGTCCGGACTTATACACGACCATCATATCAAACTCTTGAAGGCGTAAGCTCCACCGTGCGAGCCGACCAAACGGGTCTTTCAAGTTGGTCAGCCAGCAGAGTGAATGATGGTCGCTGACTACGGGGAAAGAACGACCATAGAGACACAGACGAAACATTTAACCACCCATACGACAGCAAGGTACCCTTTTTCTTTTGTGGAGTAGTTCGAATCGGCGCGGGAAAGCGTCCTACTAGCATATGCGATCGCCCACTCGGCTGAGTCTTGCCATTGGACGAGTACAGCGTCTAAACCCACGTTGTTCAATGTGACCATGGTAGGAGCGACCTCATCAAAAAGAGCAAGCACAGGCGATGTCTGCAGGCGTTGTAGGAGATCGTGAAATGCTGCTTGTTGATCGTTGCCCCATGTGAACGAAACTTCTTCTCTTGTGAGTCCTGTTAACGGCGAGGCTATGTGTGAGAAATTGGCAATAAACCTTCGGTAGTATGCGCATATGCCAAGGAAACGCTTGACTGCTTTCTTATCTGTTGGCACCAGAAACTTTCTGACGGCCGCAATCTTATTGGGACACCTTCACGGTTCGTCACATGGCCTAAAAATCGGAGCTCCTTCAAACGGAAATGACACTTCTCGGTTTTCAGTGTAAGACCGGCAGACCTTATTGCCCTTAATACCGATAGCAGCCTGCTCAGGCGTTCTTCAAATGTTTTGAAAAAAAGAAACAATGGCATCGTCCAGATGGACCAGACATGTCTGCCACTTAAGGCCTGACAGAACGGTCTTCATTAGTGTCTGAAATATTGCGGGGGCTGAGCACAAAGCGAAGGGCAAGACTTTCAATTCATAAAGCCCGTCAGGCGTTACAGAAGCCGTTTTTTTCTCTATCTCGCTCGTCGACCTCAATTCGCCAATACCCAATTTAGAGGTCCATTGATGAGAAGTAGCGTGCATACCTCAGCCTGACGAGTGAATCATGGATGCGCGGTAATAGGTACACGTCTTTCTTTGTCACATCGTTCAGCTTGCGGTAGTCGACACAAAATCGCAAGCTGTCGTCTTTCTTTTTAACCAGCACTACCGGCGATGCCCAAGGGCTTCTTGACGGCTGGATGACGTCATCATCGAGCATTTTCTTCACTTGTTCTTGAATTGCTTCACGCTCTTTCGATGCTACGTGGTGTGGGTTCTGTCGTGTTGGCCTTGCCGTCTGCTCCGC
The DNA here is from genome assembly GCA_013436015.1 of Rhipicephalus annulatus. NCBI lineage: Eukaryota > Metazoa > Arthropoda > Arachnida > Ixodida > Ixodidae > Rhipicephalus > Rhipicephalus annulatus. The sequence continues at coordinate 221,680 of WOVY01001722.1, read as the reverse complement.
TATTATCCAGTGCTTCGTCAGTGGCGTTTGACTGACCCTCGAGGTCGATGAAAAACAGTTTTTGAACTGGTGAAGAAGATCTACTAGACGTCGTCTCAGCGCTGGTGATAAATCCATGCTTACGCGTCAATAAGTGGTGGGGCTGACACGGCTTGCTGCTCTTCCTGTTGAACTAAACAGCACTCGTGGATTTCGGTGATCTCGTCAAAGTAGGCAACTGGAGTGCCTTGTGTAATGTGTCGTTGCTCGTTGGTAAAATTCGTCAACAGAACCTCCGCTTCACCGCACACAACATTGACAATACTTCTGGCAATTGCAACACCGCGAGACAGTAGAAGCGTCAATACTTGTTCAGCAATCCCTTCTCCCAGTATGCTGCGCGCTGCACGTGACCAAAACGAGGCGGTACGATAATGGAGGTACGTTCACGTCGTCAATGACGCGCAGGAATTTTCGGAGTAGCGCTGCGCTTTGATCCACTGAAAAGGTCAGTACACCGTCCGGTATATTGATGATGGCTCCAGATTCACGCAAGAAATCCATCCCCAAGATTTCCCGTTTGCAACACTCGGAAAGAATAACGAAAGTTGCGACGAAGGATGCATCCCCTGTCTTCATTCTTTCGGTGCACTTTCCGGTAGGTGTGAGTAGCTGCCCTACAGCTCCTCTAATCTGCAGTACCGTCCATTCCATTCTAACCTTCCTGAGCTTGTCTGCCAGACTCTCACTCATTATTGAGAAATCCGCGCCAGTGTCGACCAATGCCGTGACATCGTAATTGCAACTTCGGCAGTAACAACCCCATCTTTCGTGGAATCATTGAAAATCTGTGCTGGGCAGTATTGGGAGATTTTCAGCACTGTGACGATTGCAACCTTCCCCCCTGAGGTCGCTGCTTTTATTTATTTATCTATCTATTTATTTATTTATTTATTTATTTATTTATTTATTTATACTGCAATCCCTATTACAGAGATTTTAGCAGGATGGTTACAGATATAATTTTCACAATGTTGGCACTCAAGAATGCATAAACCAATCAAACAAACAAAAAATAGAAAATAGAACGGCATGATGTGAACAATCAGGTCAAGTTTGCTGCGAAAAATTTAAGGCCGGCTCCATCACTTGGTTATTAGTTAGTCCATTCCACTGAGTTACTGTACGAGGGAAAAAGGAATATTTGAAGCAGTTATTTCGGGACCGGAAAGGGGTTATTGTAAGTTGATGCCTTTGGTGGGTGGCGTACCCAGAAGAAAAGGAAATGATGTTGTAAACATCGAGCTTGTAGTGCCCTTTAGTTATTTGGCAAAGTAATTGTAGTCGTATTAAACGATTTCTTTCGGTAACTGAAGGCTCATAGGCACGATGTAGGAGTTCAGTTATAGAGGTGCGTCCAAAGCTATTAAAGATAAAGCGGACTGCCTTTTTCTGCACGTTTTCCAATTAAGTTATGTTAGCTTTAGTGAAGGGGTCCCAAACAATCACTCCATATTCTAACACTGGGCGAATGATAGTCCTGTACGCTAGAGTACGCACCGTGGAATTAGAATGTTTTAGAGCTCTTCGAAGGAAGAATAGTTTTCGGTTAGCGTTTGTAATCACGGAGTCAATATGTTTAGTCCAGCTAAGGTCATTGGTAATCCAAAGGCCAAGGTACCTAATGTTAGTTACCTCAGAAAGGGTGAAACTTGTGGTGGAATAATTAAATAGTAGGGATTTTTTCTTGTGGGTAATTCGTATAAATACTGTTTTATCGAAGTTATTTGACATCTGCCATAAATCACACCACTTCACAATGTTATAAAAGGCACTATTCAGAATGATTTGATCGGTTACATTGGATATTTCAGAATATATGACACAATCATCTGCATACAAGTTGATTTTTACAGAAATTTCATTCACAATATTATTGATAAAAAATAAAAACAAAAGGGGTCCAAGAACCGTTTCCTGTGACACGCCAGATCCAACGGTTGCCTCTTCTGAACAGAATTCATTAAAAACAACAAATTGTTTACGGTTTATAAGGTAGTCTGCTATCCATTTTATTAGGCGCGGATTTTTAGGTGTTTTCTCTAATTTAAAAAGCAATTTCTTGTGTGAGACTTTGTTAAACGCTTTTGAAAAGTCCATAAAGATGGCATCAGTTTGTGTCCCATTGTTAATTGAAGTTGCGAAATCGTGAATTGTTTCGACAAGTTGAGTACAAGTTGAATAGCCTTTTCTGAATCCGTGCTGGTGTTTTGTTAAGATATTATGCTTACTAAGAAACTCAGAGATATGCGTATGCATTATGTGTTCTATAAGCTTAGAGGTAGTTGACGTTAATGAAATAGGACGATAATTCGAGATAAGTTGCTTTTTACCCGACCTATAAAGACGCTTGAATCTGGCGGCCCTCCAATCATCTGGTACTCGACCTTCGTGTAGCGATTTTGAAAATAAAACATACAGATATTTGGCGATCCACTCGGCATAACGCTTTCATAATGCGTTTGGAATGTTATCCGGTCCGGGTGTCTTTTTAACATTGAGTTTAAGTAGCATATTTAGAATGCCGTGTTCACTGATAACAACGTCAGGTATAGGTGGATAATCTGCATCAAATGAGGGAAGAACATTATTGTCAATGGTGAAAACCGATTTGAATTGTTGATTAAAGGCGTTCGAAATAACCTTGCTATTATGCACATCAACTCCATCAACTACAAAAACATTACATTCAGTAGATGTAGGCTTAATGCTCCGCCAAAATCTCTCAGGACACGTTTTAATGAAGTTTGGTAATGATTCACCTTAATACAGCTGTTTGTCAATATGGATTTGGTGTTTTAGTTTAGTTGCGATTTCTGAAATCTCTTCGTTTATACCAGTGATATTTCCAAAACTACGACGCTTTTTAATCGTTTTAACTTCTTTTTGAGATGCAACGTGTCCCGAGAAATCCAGGGGTTCCTTTCTTTCTTCTATTTAACAACACATGGAACGAAGCGATCAATACATTCATTCACCGAATCTTTTAATGAGTCCCAGTGGCCTTGCACATCAGCAGTACTGTTTAAAAACGAGTCGAAGTTGAGGGAGAGAAGATCTATAATTGATGTATCATCAGCTCGCAAAAAATTTCGAAAACATGACGTTTTTTGTTTCCGTGCCATAGAGCCATTTGCCAGGGTCAACAGTACAGCACTGTGGTCAGAAATACCAGGAACCACTTCACTGATGGCCGAAGACTTAATACATCCACTAACAAAAAAGAGATCAAGTACTAGTAGAGATCAAGTAGAGATCAAGTAGAGATCAAGTAGAGATCAAGTTTGGCTTCCCCGGCGTAGACTGGGAGATCTCCCTCTCGGCATGTCAGTGGTGCTCCGTCTAGAGGATGGAGAATAACGCCCAGGAGAAGGTGAGCGCGACCGAAACCCAGAAGGAACATCCCGCGAGGTCATGACACTCGTTTCGACGTCAGGCGTTTCGTTGAAATGGCGCCGAGGACTAGTGAAAGGAAATACTTGGTACCCTGCGACGCGATACGGGCAATACCGAACGATGTGGCTTGCTTCGCCACAATGAATACACAGGGGCCTATGGTATGGGTACGCCAGATGTCAGTTTGGCGAAGTGATGGCCGCCTCGGCGTCGAAGTTTCTCTGTAGTAGCAAGGCGCTGTCGGCGGATCTTGCTGGTGTTACTGATGCGGTGTCGGTACGTTAGTTGGCTGTCGGCGGACTATGTCTGCATAGCTTGCCCTGGGGGTGCTAGGGTGCGACTCAGGAAGCGAGAGTGCTTGCCGTATCTCCTGGCACACAACTTTTGTTATTGAGGCAATTGCGCAGTCATTCGGTTTGGCGACAAGCTTTTTGTTCTTGTACGATTTCTCGTATCAGTTGGCGCAAAGAACCTTCTTCGGGTGTCGTTGCTGTGGTCGTGGCTGCCGGGCTGATCGGTGCACTATGGGTTAGGCGGTCATACTGCTGGTAGCATAGATGCAGTGTGCGTTCGATGGATGTCGCCTCTTTAAAGAATTCATCAACACTTGTAGGCGGGTTTCGCACGAGACCAGCGAACAGCTGCTCCTTAACGCCACGCATGAGGTGGCTAACCTTTTTGGATTCGCACATATTGGGATCTGATCGACGAAACAGCCATGACATGTCATCAACAAACATCGTAATGGATTCCATTTGGTTTCTGAATCCGTGACTCGAGGAGACGCTGGGCGATTTCTCGTCTTTCGGTGCTCGTGCACGTATCGAGGAACTCCTGCTGGAACCCGTCCCAAGATGACCCCACGCGATTTGTACACCATGTTTGGGCTCCGTATTGAAGCGGAAAATACACGTAACCCGATTTCTGTGTGGTGTTCTACCCGTTAACACTTGCTGTGTACTCGAATTCGTCGAGCCAGTCATGTGCGTCCTCATACGTGTTTCCGTGGAAGTCAACCGGAAGTCGAGGGTTCAAAACAGTCGCCTGTGTCATGCTTGGGCTGGACATGTTGGGGCCAGTGCTTCCAGGCACCATCATGCTTTCTGGCACGGTCACGCTTTCCAGCAATAGACTGAACTCCGGGCGACGGTTAAAATGAAATGAACCCAGCAGGCGACGGATGTTGCGGTGAACGGGGGTGTCGATACGCGAAAGTCTTTCTGGGCTAGATGCGGCGCTGTTGTCAGGTCATCAGGACAATACAGGACAACTAACTTTAATTGTACCAGAACACTGGCAAAACTGATCGGATGAGAACCTCGTCTTTTTTGCTGCGCGTGCTCTTCGTTGCTCTCTTGGTGCTGCATGTTCTATGCGGCAGAATGTGTGTGTGTGTGTGGTCTGAAACACGCTTGCTTGTCACTGTCATGGACATCATCGTCATCGTCATGGTGTATAGTGGCTACCTTGCATGTGCTGTGTCATGATGGCGGAAAGAAAATGTGTGGCATGGAACGTGGTCGTTCTTCATCGCCATCAGTATCATCGTCATTGTCAGTTGTGGCTACAGCGCACGACGCACAGGCATCAGCCCTGGATATATATTCATCTCGATTTTTTTCTTGCGAGAATCCTTACGCGATGCACAATGAAAGAGTCCGGGGATGTGGAGGCAAAATGGCGCCGGGCAACTGTGTTTCTTAACATATGCACCTTCAGCACACGAGCATTTCTCTTTCACCTTCTTTCAAAGACGGCTCATGCATCCAAGACAAAAAGAAATTGCTACCTTAAGGTAAGCTACAGAGCAAAATAGTCACTTAGCTGCACTGGCCAATCACCCTTGCGTACAACCGTGTTGCCGGGGGCGGAGAAAACGTTTTTAGGGAGGTGGCTCAACTATTCTTCGGGTATCTTCATGCATGTGCTCTTGTACATACACGCATGCGAAATTGAGAATTTTAGGACAGAAAGGTTTAACCCCTCTTTCTCTCTTCCCCCCCCCCTCCCACTTTCCGGAACGTCAAGCGAGCCCCATGAGCTTGTACCAGCCACGTCTCACTAGGTCGCCCAGTTCACCTCGTTACTTGAATTATGTAGTGGCGCTTGGGGGGCGTGTTGCCAATGTGCTATATTTTTTACGAAGGGCAATGAAGCAGAAGCCGACGCCTGTATGTGGTAGCTGTCGATCCTCCTTCCTCATTACGTAATACGTATTAGACAGTCTCAGACGTGTAACGATAAGCGCGTGGACGAAACCTTAGTTGTTCGCACACAGTAATTCTACACTAACGTATAGAAGATTCATTTTGAAAGCACTAATTTACGTACCTTCGAATCCACAGATGCATGCCACGGTCGAAGTACCTGAAAAGATCATTGCATCAAATTAAGTAGGGTGTCACTGTGTCACTTTACATAAACAGAAACACATGCAACTCATAAACAGTCGAGTTCGTTCGAAAGCTTTGTATTTGGGCCACTGTTCACTTACATAGAACGTTTCTACATTTTTACAAAGTAAAATATGTACGCAATTCATGCTGGCTGCCGAAAACACACACAGGCAAAGAGAGCATTTAACAGGCCAAAACTAAACTGGGAATTAGTTGACGCCTTTCAAATAAAAAAACTATTGTAGAGAAGTGTGTGGTTCAGGCGTCTATTACGATGTCACAAAAGAAGTTCGCTTGCTTGATGATACTCCTGTTACAGATGTAGGACGCTAGTCTCGTGTTTGATGCCGGTTTTCGATCAGTTTGTGCTTACATGACGGAAGGTTTTTTGGTTCATTCAATATCTTATTTGTTTTCGCAGGTATTAGAGTCTACCGCCTGGGCTTGTATGTGTCATTGAAGATAAAAGTGTATTCTGTGACTTCTAACAAAACACCCGCAAGATTGCGCTTGTGCTGCCCAGTATTTTTGTTGGTCCTGAGTGTGTTGCGCAGCCAGTCATGAATCAGTTGACGTATGCAGTTCCTTAAAATCTCGCGGTTGTACTGAAGGAAGATCCCATTAACCACCGTCGAAAATGAAGCATCGAGTGTCTGAGGTTGTCAGCTCGCTCGGACGCCGCTCACCTCCAGAAACGTGAGCACCGGTGCAATCTGGCTATGCAGGGAGACGCAGCCGGGACCTTGATGCCTTCCGCGTTGGCCAGGGCGCCGGCAAAGCCGTAGTGAAACAGGTCGATCACGTAGTAATCAAATTCCAGAGACAGGGCATAGCCCACCAGACTGGCGAAGTCCAGTTTGTCAGCCATCCACTCCCAGTTGGACATCGCCGTACTGTGACCCATTGTCGTAAAAAAGAAAACAAAAACAGATTACACGTCACGTATTTTTTTACGTGAACTGATTGCACGTTACGCATTTTTTACGTAAAGCAACAGCCAAAAATTAGCCGAGTAGCGTTAATGTTATTTGCTTGTCGTCTCGGCCTTTCGAAGTAGCCAATCTGTCGTTGAGTAGCCAAATCTGGCAAGCCGGTCTGCTCGAGTCCCTATGGCGACAAGTCTGTAACTCTGCACATGAGTTTCGGTGCACTTCCACGTAAGATTGCTTGATTTAACACTTGATTGCGAATTTTGTGTGTTAGTAACCTTTTTAATCAGATACAAAGATTCGCAAGTTACATTAATGGAAGCTGCAATGTGGGAGGAGCAAATCACATTTATTTGTGAATCGAGAAACTGAGACGAAAATGCGTTGAATTCAATGGAGCTGGAAGGAGTAATAGAAAAACTATACGCTGAAACTTTCAACGCGAAGTGCCTTTAGGCTCATTAAAACCAAGTTGGCAGAAGAAAAAAGCTATGAACAACACAACTAACAACTTCATCAATCTATCAATCGATAGATAGATAGATAGATAGATAGATAGATAGATAGATAGATATAAGCAGTCTTGGTTTGGCGATGTGCTTACGACAGGAAAACGAGTAAACAACGCAGGGCAGTTTTATGAGAATGAGCGCGAGCTGATTTTATTATTCAAGCGCAGTCAAAATAAATAAAAGATTGATAGACTGGTCAAGGTCTAAGGTCAAAACCTAAGTCGTTGAGAATTGCTATCGGTGTACAGGAACTAATGCTCGTTCCCTTCCTCATAATCCACAGCTTGATAAAGTAACAAGATATTCTTACGTAGGGGTGTCCCTTTATAGCCGACATTTTGACAAGGGGCCTTGTGGTCCGTAACGAAGCAGCAAGTGCGTACAATTGCTCGTGTATGTGTATGCTTTGTACCTTTTGCCCTGGTTTTGGTTGGAGATGTGAATGTGGAACACACACGTTCACGCGGTAAAGTATATAGGCAGTGGCTGCCTCAATGAAGACAGGCTATGATGCCAGGAGCTACTTGATACCGAGTAATATGTTTGGGATGCCAGTGCAAACATGGCCTTTTCAATGGGAGTCGTTGGTACGCCTTAGTTCAGGGAGAGCTCGTGATGCGACGCTGCATGATGGGTGCGCTGCTTGCGTCAAACGTGCTTCCGTGTGCTCATCATGTCCAGCAATCTGCGACATCGATTAGTGCGGCAAAGCCGCCCCAAGAGGAAGTGCTGGGCGTAAAGCTATGGGGGAGCGTTCACCAAAAACTGATTACTGAACATTGCCTGATTTTTGGTAATTGCACTTCAGGCACTTAATACTGACAACGTCCTTATGCTGTGCAACGCGACTTGTTTCAATTGGTCGGCTGGATTTTTTTCCCGAGAGACTTTTCTGTATCCATCGAAAATATATGGCGTGATTTTTGAAAAGCTAATTGTTGCGCAACAATAAGCTATTCGCTAATTGCACTTAAGTGGCATGTAAGGTAGGGCAACTCGTTTTGGTGTTTGGAATTTCTTTTGATTACGCTGGTTGCATTTTTTTCCTGAAGAGCTTTTTCTGATTTACAGGGTGGAAAGCAGCATGACAGGGGTAAAAGAATCACCTGTTGAAAAATTGATGAGAAAGTAGACGTTGATCATGGTAAAAACCCACCAAATGGCTGCAGATGTGATGTACAATATGATGTACAGCATGAAGATCGTACGCCACGTGGAGTGAAAAACGGCGAACTAAAAGCAATGTCCCTAATTTCTGGGTATGTTCCCCCGGAGATATGATAGACGTGTCTTTCTCTTCATTATCATACGTCTGTGCGATTTTTTCCTTCACGCTCCTTCAGTGTGACGGGAAGTAATGCCGCCGCCACCTCACAACGCTAGTTAACAGCGGAGTCATCATGATGCGTCCCCATTGGTTGCCCGCATAGCGCCACGAACGGCGACACGCTATCTCAAACCACAGTATCACTTACAGAGCCATCGCAATGTCACCTACAAGTAATTTCAGGCCTGCTCACTGTTTTGTCGCTGGCTCTGACGTCACTTCATATAGACCGGTGTATTTCGCTGCATAGACGTGCCTATATACGCTTCTTCTCGTCACTCGACATACATAGATTGCTGATATTTATATAAAGATTGATATGGGGGGTTTAACGTCCGAAAACCACCATATGATTATGACAGACGCCGTAGTGGAGTGCTCCGGAAATTTTGATTATCAGAGGTTCTTTAGCGTACTCCCAAATCTGAGCACACGGGCCTACAGCATATTCGCCTGCATCGAAAAGGCAGCCGCCGCAGTCGAAATTCGATCCCGTGACCCGCAGGTCAGCAGCCGAGTATTTTAGCCACTAGACCACCGCGGCGGGGCAGACATGGGTTGCTAAGCCAGACGAACGTTTTCGTTGGGTGCTGGTATGCTTGTTGGTGACTCGGGATGACCACTTTTTTTTTTCTGTCCGTGTACTGCGTGAATATGTGATGCGCTTTGTGCACTGTATATTCGCGATCTGTACGGCTGTGAATTCGAATAGGTTGGACGATGCTGCGTGGCAGTTGTAGCGGCAAAAGCGCTGAAGTTGCGAGTGTTCTTGTTTCCAAAGAACAATGGACAAACGAAATGGGAGCGTGTCTTTCGTCAAGCTGACGTCGACATCCGTTTTCTTTGTGACCCAATGGTACGTGTGTTCATACTACATATTTCTTTTTTTTCTACCTTATTTATTTCGTCACTTTGCTGGTTCATAAAATTGAGCTGAAGGGCCCATAGATTTATCTCGAAACGCTTTCAAGCGTAATACATTACTTGAAACAACACCTTTTTTAACTAAAAAAGCAGAATAAGGCTGTTAAGCATGTGAATTGGAACGCTTTCTCTTGCAGCGGTAGACGATGGTGGCAATGCATTCACAGCCTCAAACTCAAGACGCCGCCCCACGAATCTGCACACAACTGAACAAAAAAGAAAACTTCATATTATTCCCACCGTGCGGCACTGCATGACACGCTCTCGCCTCCATGACCGCAAAGCACACTCGAAGGCTAGGCGTTGTGCCAGGGCAAAAAAGGGCTAAAGGAGAGGGTAGTGAACAGCTGTGTTGGGTGCATCTAGCTGGAATTATTAAAATAGAGGAAGTGCTGGTCTGGGATGCGTGGCAACACCTCGAAGTCAAACAGCCGCACCATTAGTATGAGCCGTCACCCACTCTTGACATAACTGTGCTATGTAGTCACTGTACCTCAGCGGTGGTCCTAGGTTGACGGTGGGCAGGTACAACATGTAACTCAGCGTCTTCCAGTATGACGGCCTCCGGCTCTTGGCGTCCACGGCGGTCTTTCCTTTCTCGGCTTGAATGAAGTCGACGCTGAAGCTAAGGCCACGCAATATGTTCCAGTGGAATGCGACGTACACTGGCCAATAGGCCATATCCCCACTTTTGGGATACATGTACTGGTGGGCATAAAAAGAGATAGGTTTACCACTATGCACAATATGTTGTATAACAACGATTCTGTGCAGTACGCTTTATTGAAACAAGTGAAACTAAATGAAATGTACAATTATAATTTTTATATAGGCATGATCAGTTTAGTGTTCAGCCGGAATGTACTACGTGTAACACTATTTACTTTCTTATTAGCTCAACACCACTCGTCTAGCGCACGCTGAAATGAGTTATACATCCTAAAAACGTCCATTCAAGCTCGTTGTATCACCCATGCTATTTCTTTTGAATTGGACAGGTATGTTTACTTTGCCAGTTGCTGCATTTGTCTATGAGGGTCCAATAACGCGAAAAAGACTCGTTTGGTTGGTTCATTCATGGAAAGACAATATGAACAATGCGTTATGTTCTACGAGCGTTTTGAAGTCAAGAGGTTATGAGACCATCACTGTGAAAACACGATATTGTCGTGTCGAAAGAATACGTGATTTTGCGCACTACCTTCATGAAAAAGTGCCACATGCAGAAAAAAATGCTAGCTCAATAATTTAATATCTATCTGATCTATCTATCTAGATATCTATCTATCTATCTATCTATCTATCTATCTATCTATCTATCTATCTATCTATCTATCTCGATCTATCTATCTAGTCTATCTAGCTATCTATCTATCTATCTATCTATCTATCTATCTATCTATCTATCTATCTATCTAATCTGATCTATCTATCTATCTATCTATCTATCTATCTACTCTATCTATCTATCTATCTAGCTATCTATCTATCTGTCTGTCTGTCTGTCTGGTCTGTCTGTCTGTCTGTCTGTCTGTCTGTCTGTCTGTCTGTCTGTCTGTCTGTCTGTCTGTCGGTCTGTCTGTCTGTCTGTCTGTCTGTCTGTCTGTCTGTCTGTCTGTCTGTCTGTCTGTCTGTCTGTCTGTCTGTCTGTCTGTCTGTCTGTCTGTCTGTCTGTCTGTCTGTCTGTCTGTCTGTCTGTCTGTCTGTCTGTCTGTCTGTCTGTCTGTCTGTCTGTCTGTCTGTCTGTCTGTCTGTCTGTCTGTCTGTCTGTCTGTCTGTCTGTCTGTCTGTCTGTCTGTCTGTCTGTCTGTCTGTCTGTCTGTCTGTCTGTCTGTCTGTCTGTCTGTCTGTCTGTCTGTCTGTCTGTCTGTCTGTCTGTCTGTCTTGATAAATAAAAAATATTTCTGAGATCCACCGGTCACTAAACTTTTGACGCCGACTGTGCGTTTATTTGTTACTAAGAATTGACCCTGTTTATTTTTTTCCTTCAAAGTAAGTCTTTTTTTTTTTTAAACACGGACCTTAAAGAGACGGAAACTGATAGTTTTCGACCGACTTTTTCTGGCGTGACAAAGCCAGAAAGCTTACCCTTCGTGGGCTCGTTGCTGCAATAGTTAATCTCAAAAGCACGTAATTATTTCATAAGCAGTATTTGTCGATCTGAAAGACTCTGAACACAGATGAGCTCTTCTATCAAGAAACGCGGAAAATCGATAGCAATGCCGGTAGCCCTTTCAGCGACTTGCGCGTGCTGACGTCGTTCTGCTTTCGCAAGAGTTCTTGTAACTATGCTTAACCACGTTTAGTCGAAGCTTTACAACTATTTTAAGAAATAACAAGGCATTACAATGAGACGATGTGGCTTTATACAGCTTTCCTGTATTTGTACCGCGTTGCGTGCGCCTGCGCCCAAGCTTATTGCACTGGTGTCGTGGATGGCTTGTCCCGTCGTCGTTACTCTCTCGACACACGAGCCAAGCCAAGTCACCAAAAACGTGTCTGCCCATATGCGAGCATTGCGTGTACTGCGAGTAGCAATGCACGTCATTTCTGAGTCAAAGTGTAGGTAGCAAAGTTTAGGTAGACAAAGTGTAGGTAGGAGCCATGTCACTCCAAAATCTTAGTGTCCTGAAAACTCTGTGCACGGTTTCATGAGCCATCAGAAAAGTTCCTCAAGACGCGCTGACGAGCATGAGATCATTATGTCATGCGAAGGTAGCGCCACTTTAATGTGTTCCACAAACACAGGCCTCTATGTGCATTTTATCTTCAAGTCCGAAGAAGGAAGCAATATTTCAATACTAATAAAAAAATTGGTGACTGCGTACAGTAGTCTACGGGCACGTGACAGGCTACATTGACTAATTGAAGTTTCTGCTGCGAGGTTGTGCACTGTTATATTTCGCAATTTTCAATGAAGAAATAAATACATAACTCCACTTCTCACTGAAAAACAAGTTGGTTTGAGTCATTATTATTAGTATTAGTCATTATTATTATTATTATTAGTCATTAGTATTAGTCATTATTATTAGTATTAGTATTAGTATTAGTAGTATTATTAGTATTAGTCATTATTATTGAGTCATTATTATTAGTATTAGGCATACAAGGATTGTATCACAGTATCTACGCGGATGACATCACCCTCTGGGTTCCCGGCGGAGGTTGTGATGGTCACGTCGAGCGTACGCTCCAGGCAGGTGTAGACGAAGTTCAGGAGTACTTGCGAGGAACGGGCCTCGAATGCTCGGCAACCAAGTCGGAACTTCTAATCTACAAACCTACAAGTAGAGGTCGCAAAACCCCGCGCGACGAGGAAAGGGAGTGCTACAAAATAAGCGTTCTATTGGCAGATGGCACTCCCATTCCACACGTAGACAAAATTAGAATTCTGGGGTTACACCTGCAGGCAAACGGCCATAATGGTGAGACGGTGCGAAGACTACGTCGTTCGGTAGACGACACGATCCGACTCCTACGTCGTATCACGAACAGACGTACTGGTATGCGCGAACACTGCGCGATCCGTCTAGTGCAGGCGTACGCAATAAGCCGTATAACATACGTTGCCCCCTACCTCAAATTGCTAGGCTCAGAAAAAAACAAGATCGAATGTATAATACGAAAGGCTTTCAAGAGAGCAATTGGAGTTCCACTGAATGCGAGCACTGAAAAGTTACTAGAACTTGGACTGCACAACTCACTCGACGAGTTAATTGAGGCCCATGTCGTTTCGCAAAACGAGCGCTTGTCGGGGTCTAAGACGGGTCGACACATCCTCGAGTCACTTGGCATCCGGTACCACACTCAGCAGGGAGAAAAAGCGGATGTTCCTGCCTCGGTTCGCGACCGCCTAATTTTTCCGCCGCTTCCTAAGAATATGCACCCGACGCACCACGTCGGGCGCCGTAACCAGCGAGCTAGTGACCTTCAAAAGAAGTACGGCACTAGCGACGAAGTTGTGTACGTAGATGCCGCGAGATATGGGGACGGGAGACACGCACACGCCGCTGCGGTCGTTGACCGTGCGGGCAAATGCCTCGCGAGTGCCACGGTGACCACGGGACATACGGAGGCGGCCGAAGAAGCCGCGATAGCCCTAGCAATCGCCACGGTGCCGAACGCTACGATCGTAATCAGCGACTCGCAGGCAGCAATCCGCGGCTTCGCGCGCGGCCGCGTCTCGCGGGAAGCGGCCCGCATCCTTAAGATGTGCGGTGATGGTGACTCAGCGTCGCGATCGCCACAACAAAATTTAACAGTCTTCCTCCATTGGACCCCGGCACACACCGATGTCCCGCTTCCGGGCAACGAGGCGGCCCATGCCGCGGCTCGAGGTCTCACTCGCCGAGCCGCGGCACATTCCGTGGCCACCGCCTCCGCTCCCGAGAACGGGGCTTCTGATCTGCCGGATCGAGACACTTCGACAGACACGCAGCGACAACACAGACCACAATGGTCGTGGGGTGATCGTCTCATCACGTTCCGAGATATTACGCAACACTACAGACTGGAAAGGCGAAAGTTCCCGCCACCGCATGACAAATTAAACAGACACGATGCCGTAAGCTATCGCTTACTACAAACCCACTCTTACCCCAGCCCGGTCGTCTTACGCCACTGCTACCCGCACTTACACATTACCGATCTATGTAAAGCATGCGGGCACAGAGCAACGCTGCGCCACATGCTCTGGGAATGCGCCGGTAACAATGGTCGAGAAACGGCCGCCGTTCGCGATGCGCCGATGGCGGCTGCCAATACCAGGCAACAGGAAGCCTCGAGCTCACTCGTTCCCGCCGCCGTCCCGTCTGCGGGAGCCGCGGGGGACCTTCTCCGTCGGCGACGCCGCCGCTGGGAGGCGGCGCTCAGAAGCTCGGAGCTCAACGACCAGCTCTGGGCTGTCCGGCAGGCCGAAGATGCCGCCCGAGTTCAGGGACTCAGCGCCGCCATCTGAGGCCACCAAGACCAAGCTGCCGGCCAAGTTCTAATAAAGTTTCCTCTCTCTCTTGAGTCATTACGAGGGACAATCTTTCCATCCGTGCAGTGATCTCATTTCATGTTCTGGGCAGTTGTTGGTCAAACGTCAAACTAGACCACGGATACAAGTACGACATGTGTTTGTAATGTGTGCTTTTTTATGTAAAACTTCAGTTCTTTCTCTAACGCTTGCCATGGGCATATGCAATGGTTACATGCACGCCTAGCGAACAGGTAAACAGGACAGTGACTCACTGTGTATGGGTCAAATGGAAGAAAGAACTTATGGCAGTGGATCACGAGGGCAACCACGTAGCACAGTGCTGGGCTGCCCACTAATGTCGTCGCGTAAAAGGCGGCGTGTTGAGCTACGAACAGCAGCGCCACCTCCCAGCCAAAGGCAAGGTGACGAACACGGAGGAGTAGGCAGAGTAGAAGACGGGTACAAGCTGCGAAAATGTTGTCGGAGCCTTAGTGAGAAAGTAAGCAAACACTGGCATAAGAATGCTGGCTAGCCTCCTGACCACTTTTCGAATTATGGTATTTTTAAACACAAAGCGGTCGTTTGGAAGTAAGAGAGCCCTAAACAGGCCTGTGCACTGGAAAAGCGCAAGAGTGACGCACCGATTACTTTAGGGCGCAGTCGTGACGCTCGGAAAGAGTGAGCGTCTACTCAACAAGTGCTCTTGAGAATTTCACAGACGATGGCCCACCAATTCGGTCTTTCATACAACGTGTAGATTGCTGCGTGAGGTGCGAGGCAAAGTAGACATACAGAAAAATTGAATCACACTTTTGACATGAGGGTGAAGCTGTTAATGCGATGGGAATGAAACGGAATGCTATACGAAGTAATTATACTCTCTAACTCCTTTCGGATTTGATTTGCTGTAACTCTACAAAATGGTAGCGTAAGAGAGGTGGTGGTGGTAAAAACATTTAACACACACACACACACACGCACACACACACACACACACACGCACACACACACACACACACACACACTCACACTCACACTCACACTCACACTCACACTCACACACACACACACACACGCACTCACACGCACTCACACGCACTCACACGCACTCACACACACTCACTCACACGCACTCACACGCACTCACACGCACTCACACGCACTCACACGCACTCACACACACTCACACACACTCACACACACACACACACTCACACACACTCACACACACTCACACACACACACACACACACACACACACACACACACACACACACACACACACACACACAAGACAGGAGGTATGCAGTGACCACCTCATAAGAGGACGCCACCCACAACGAGTAGGTGGGAATCCCTAAAGTACGGGACCACATTGGCGTCGGCTGCTGCCTGGGCTCGTCAAATCAAGGCTTTTAGGGCCTGAAGGTTAGAGCAGCCAAGCAGGGTCACCTCCCACTCCTCCCGGGTAGGGTTGGGTATAGGGGGTACAGCAGTGCTGCACGTGCAGGCCCACAAAATGTGGTAGATGTTCTAAGACTCCTCGCCACAGTGTGAGCAGCTGGCGGGAAAGGTGGGATCGAAATGTCTGAGTGCTGCCAAGCACAGCATAGTGTTCGTGAAGAGTCGGTAAAAGCTACTCCTCCGCTTCACTTAGGCCTTTGTATGGGCGTAGATAGAAGCTGTGATCGAATCGGTAATAGTCCACAATTTCGCGGTACGTATACACCGGATTGAATTCAAGGTTGTCCTGATCGGGGGAGGTGAGTAGGAATAGCCGGTAAGAGAGCGCGTGGGTGGCGGCGTCGGCTGCCTCATTCTCTTCGAGTCCCATGTGAGCAGGAGCCCAGACTACACAGTGGGCTGCAGGGATTACCTGATAGTCCGAACGTTGCAATAAGCGGTAGACCAGGTGTGCGACACGACCGTTCACGATGTTTCGACAGGCCCCTTGATAGTCGGAGATTATGGAGGAGGAGGAGGAGGAGGAAGGGAAGAAATGAAAGGCAGGGAGGTCAACCAGACGCACGTCCGGTTTGCTACCCTGCACTGGGGGAAGGGGTGAGGGGATTAAAGGAGAGCTTTGCGCAGAGGCGGTGTCGTACCCAATGAAGTGATAACGGAGATTATGTGTGACCTAGAGTGACAGGCGGCCAATGCAATGGCGACTTCCTCCGCATTGATTATGTCCCGGGCTCGAAACGTGAGCCCATTAACTGTTTTGTTCTCGTGTACGACAGCGGCTGTATTCCACCACCCGGGGTGTGAGCCGGAAGCGTCACGTAAAACACGCTGGGTTTTGATAATAGCGAGCCAGGGCTTCCACAGGCGCCGGCCATTGTGGTCCTCTTTAGTCATGTTGTTTGGAAGAGGGCGTATTTGGAAAGTGCATCTCCACTCGAATGGGAGTTGAACGCGATCTTCCGTGGTGCGAATGTGTTTTATGTGTAGGCGGGCTAATAGGCGGTGCCCCGCTACCGTCTGTGAATGTCGAGTGTACCGATTTGTGAGGTTGGCCTCTCGAAGTTCCCGAAACGTATTCACCATGCCCAGGCCTAGAAGGCGCCGGTTAGAGGTGTTCACGGGGAGCTCGAGGGCTCGCTTCACAATTTTGTGAAGGAATATGACCTCAAGTACATCCTCGTCCTACTCCACAGGTTGAGGAATAGTGTAGAATACAAGATCCTATTGGTTTCAAAGGCATGTGCCTGCCGCAAGGCATCTCTGCACCATAGCCCCCCTCGTTTATTAGAGACCCAGTGGGCCATGTGGCCCACCTGATCACCCACTTTCCGGAGTTTGGCCAATGTGGTGTCTGATTATCTGTTTTGATTTATAAAGAGCCCCAGTACCCGGACTTCTTTTTGTTCAGAGATTGGACCTGTCTTCAGTGAGAGTTTGGCTGTGCACTTGGTTGTACACTTGACTGTGCAGTTTTGGCTGTGCACTTGGGTGAGGGGCGTATGTACACGTATTCTGATATGAATGGCGAGCACTGAAGGCCACACTGGCGGGCATAGCGGTCGACTATGCTCGCGGTTTCCTGCAGGTTCGCCCCAATATCCCTCAGTGCACCCTGCGTGGCCCATATGGTGATGTCATCAGCATACAACGCATGTTGTATACCGGGAACATCAGCCAGCTGAGCAGGCTGGTGAATCATGGCCAGATTGAATGCGTAAGAGAGTACGGCCACTGTAGCGATTGAACCTTCTTTCATAATGCCTGTCATTTCAACACGAAGGATAAGGTGAGAGTAGAGCCCGTACAAAGGCACGGACCATCTTTTGATCTTTTAGATGCGAAGCATCTTACGAGCGAGCTTGATTTGTGGCATCTGCGCTTCACTGCGCATGCGTGTCCCCTTTCCCTTCCTATGCTCCCCCTTCTCTCGCCTAGTAACACCGACGCTTGCAGCGTCCCCTAGCCTACCCTCGCTCACCCCACTCTACTCTAGGCATGCCTCCCCGCAGCGTTTACTCCCGCATGCGAGTCCCCTCGCACCCTCCTTTCCTACGCCCCCCCCCCTTTCACGCCTCGCAACACCGATACATGTAGCGTCTACTAGTGAGTTTCTTGGTGAAGAAAATCGACTGTTCGCGCTGCAAAACCGTATATAGAGGCGCACTAAATCTTGACCTCCAAAGTAGTACCGGTGGGATATGGTAGGGTTAGGCCTAATCCCTTCGGGGGATGTTTCGGCGTGCGAAGAAGCATCGTTTTCCGGCGTCCTCGTAAATAAACGAGACGAAAGTGTGTTACTACCTAATGTGCACTCGAGCGGTGCGAGCAATGAACAGAGTGAAACGAGAGAGAGGTGGCACGTACAGACATGTTTCAACGCGTACATTAGGCGCGCGTCAAGCTCATTGCGCGTGAACCGATGAGTCGGTGGTGTAGCGGGTGGTGGTTGTGGCAGGTGTTGTGGGCGAACGAACAAGGCAGCCGCGGGTGTGGTGGCCGGCGTGCGGCCGGCGAGGGAGAGAGTGACGTTAGCGTGCACTGCGAGTGGAGCGTGACGTCAACGCGCAGCAGTGGCGTGACCTACTTGGCACCGCTCAAACACCTGCGGCGCGGGGAGCGTGTTGCGGTGCGTTCGTACGGATGCATGGAGAGACCGCGTTTACACAGGCTTGTCAGAAAGCGGCTTTAAATTATTAAATTTTAAATAACTTACGAAAACTCGAACGGTGGCTTGGCTAGAGTGCTGCGTTGTATCCAGTGAATTTGTTCATAAATGTGAACATGTAAATTGACTTTCGTGGTGAGGTGTTTGTTGAACTCCTCGAAGGCAAATATGTGAATGAACACACACACACACACACACACACACGCACAAATTAATTACCTGTAATTACAGGTAACCTGTAATTACAGTTACCTGTAATTTACAGTTACCTGTAAATTACAGGTAACTTCACTATTAATGAATCGGCCTTGGTTCTCGTGGCGTCATGGTTTGATGTGGTCCTGCTATTTTCTCGTTATGTCAGCTTGGGAACCAATTTTTTTTTTTCTGTTAAACAGGAACCAAAATGGCCAGCTTTTGCGGTGACCTCCGCATCCTCGGATTTCCTGTGTGGGCATTACGTTTAAAAAAAAAATTACGTGCTATTGTGCTTGAAATACGAACGCGTAACTCGGGGCGCAAAAAGACACAGACAAGCGCATAGTAGAGAGAGTGTGCTTACCGAAGGTGCCACGTGGGCTGTTACCCGGGCCAGTACGGGATGCAGCAGGTACCACTTCCACCCAGTGGCCATGACGTACTTCGTTGTCTGCCATTCCCAATTTTGATTGTCCTACGTGAGCGGGTAAATCATCGTAATAAGGAAGACGAATTAGAATGAATAAGAGGCAGGTTTTGAGAGAGGCGGAGTGAAAATGTCAGAAAAAAAATGTGGTCGTAACTTTAACCTTACTGTTCTATGATACTCAGTCACATGCGCAGGAAGACTGAAGCTTAGCACATTTATTTATTTTCTACACACTGATTACCAACATGTCATAGCCTTCGCTCTGTGCCAGGTAAACCATACCCATAACTTGTCGAAGTGTGCAAAGATGTCGATTTAACTCGCGGCACTTGGCGCAAGGAAAAAAAAGAATTATCGTACGCAGCTACTCGCCTATAGACACCGAGTTTCCTTCCTCCATGCCTATAAACCATTTTCTGCAGCTACTTCGTTTATGCAAAACTAGATGGCGCCACCACAACAAAGTGCCACGGCCACGGAGCAAGAATGGCCATGGGCTTCTCTTCGGTGGCGCGGCAGCAATGTGGCGGACGTAGCCCTGCAGCCTACGGCGAGAAAGGGTGGTGGTAGCAATTCTTGAAGAAGAAAAAATGCGTTTATATCTGTCAGCCCTAAGGCAACATGGCGCAGTGTCTAAGAGAAAAATAAACAAAAAATGGCCCCGTATCTGCATGTTAATCTGCAAATGTCGTCGAAAGACGATAGTCTTGCATCTGGAGAGATTGAATAAAACGTTCATTTGATGTTCTGGGCAAGTAAATCGGTGAATGGTATTCTGGAGGCACTGCGTTAGAGTGCCTCGAGTGTGCAGCGCAGGCGAACGAGCGCTCGAAGTAATATCACACTTTAGACATGAGTGCTATCTGGCAGTTATCTTAGAAAACGAAACGCGAGGCTCTGAAACGGGCGTGCGCGCCCGTCTCAGAGGTGATACGGTGTAGAACGCAAGGCGACGGGTAGGTGCCACCACCGTGCCGTCCTTGCAAAGCGTTGAAAACCCTTCCCTCTTCGTGCAAGCGTTGCATGGTCAGCGCCGCATGATAAACTCTACGGTCCCTAGAATAACTTATGTATGCCTTTTCTAGTAAAAGACGCACATACAAATATATACGTGTTGTTATGGTGCCTCGGATAGGCGCGATAAATGCATTGTAATTGACAATTGCACAAGTATGAACGGTAATTATTGAGCAACATTTGTGGGCGCTGCGGATGGGGTCGGCCGTTTGGGGTATCCGCTGGTGCCGTTTGAAGTGCCCAGTACCGTTAGGAGTGGACAAACAGACAAATGAACAGACAGACAGACCAAAAGTTTTGCGTCGAAGGTCCCCAAGAAAGACTATCGTCTTTAAAAGACAAACGGGTGGCTTGGATTAAGCGCTGCCCCCGCTTTGCTGGCTATCAACCCGGAGCGGCGGCGGCAAATCGGCCGGCCGTCGGTGACGGTGAAGAAGTAGAAAGAAGGTCATTCGATCTCGTGTTGAAACGTGGTAGCGCCCGTTCGCCGCGTCGGAAAACCGTCTATACTGCTTCGCATGACATGGACTCCCAGAATATGTCGGATCCCCAACAATTTTTTTCCTTATATGGTAATCTTTCTTGTTTTTTTCGTTTTTGTGTTTTTGATTATTCTCATAAGGAAAAGGTGACACTAATTTAGCCTGCATGTACATGCTTTTATTATTGAAAAATAGTACTAAGTAGACTCTGCACTAGTGTGTCATGAAACTATCAGTGTAGCTCACCTGTTTTTGTTCGAGTCCAAAAGGGCTGTCGTCGTATAAAATTGGCTTATATCCCTGCACAGTCTTCTAATAAAAATAAAAAAAACAAATTACCATTTCTGTATTTCAAGTTAAAGTCAAGGTAAATAAATTACTGCTGCGTGCTTGTGACAAACGTATATCTGGATTTTTAATGCGATCACTCTAGACAGCTTTTTGTTGTTGTTTGTGTCACCGTCGTCTTCTTGTTTCCTATACAGTCAGAATTGATAACATCACCACGAATATCGCATGTTTTACGCGGCAGTAAAAGAGCGCGACCGGGTTAGACGAACGGCTGTTGCAGAGATTAAACGATCCGACCCGCTCCGTCGCATTGAGGTTGCGGGTGATTCTGTGTGCGATGGCATACTTTCGGTAGCTGCTCACGCACAGAATAAGCGCCCCGCCTTTCTTAAAGGAGCCTAAAAGCCGAGGGGGGGGGGGGGACTAGAGCAGTTGAGCTGAGCTTCGGTTATAAATGTGCGGTCGCGATCCCTGGTGAGCGAGCCATCTCAGAAGCAGTCAGGAGCCCTCTGGTGTGCCCTTCTTTGAGCTGTACTCAGAAACCAGTACGACTATGCGAAAACCGCTTGTGTGCCTGGAGCGGCCGTATTCTTTAAGACCAGCGTGTTGTAGAGTTACGCGAGACCGGATCACAAAAATTAGCTGCAAGTCTTAGTTCGTACAACACTACAATTTTATGCTAGTGCATTTATTGCTTCACCCTTGCGGTGAAACTTCGATTTTTAATGCGCACCCTAAGCTAAGCACCACCTCGGGCTTTTTATCGTGCACTCAAATCTGAGCCCACGGGCCTACAGCATTCCCACCTCCACCGGAAATGCAGCTGACGCAGCCGCGATTTGATCCCGTGACCTGCGGGTCAGCAGCAGAGTATCTTAGTCACTAGACCACTGCTGTGGGGCAGTCACGGCGTTAACAAAGGACACATAATGTCTCGTAAATACATAGCGGGTTCCTCTCTTCTGCACAGAATGACGAATAAGTGCGTAGTGGGTAACTTGCAAGCGTAGTTGTTATAGTAGGCACAAGAGAGTTTACAACCAGTTCTAAAATTCTGTCACTGAAGCTTTCGCCGTTGCTCTACTGCGCTTTTCGCGCAGGCCTGGAGTTTTTTCCTTAGAGAGCTCATCTCGCAGAAAACCCGCCACTGGCGTCGACCCCGTTGGTTGTGAGCGAAAAATCATCAGTGAGTCTGTGACCAAAAAATCAAGTTACCAAGGTAGCCACGGGAGGCCATCACTTGTCCACGAGTGCGCGCGCGATCACACTGACAAGCCGCGCATTCGAAAAAAAAAGTGCTCAAGGTCACGAGGCGCAGTAGTTTCTTTGCCCTGCCACCCCTCCCTGCTTAGCTTCTAGCGCTTTCATCGGGACGAGAGAAGAGTTAACGCAATTGCAGCATGCGACAAACCTTTGTAACTTCACTCGCACTGGGCGGATTCCTAAAATTTTTGCGGTGGTGAATTCGTGAGGCAATGAGCTCTTTTAGTGAATTCATTCCATGGTTACTTGAAAAAGTGTTTCAGGGTTCTTTTAACACATTTCGTTCGACAGGTGTCACGACGAAAACGGGCCCACTCGGCGATAATAGCGCGTGCTGGTCCAATCTACTGTGTGTATGTGTTTGTGCTTGTGCGTCTGTATGTAACAAAACATATGAATAATTATGCACTTAGTGGTTGAAGGGTGCACTACGGGCCGGATATCTCTATCGTGTTGAACTCCTAAAGGCGAAGCTTAAGGGTCCCCCAATTTTCTACCTCTTCTTTGCTTTTTTTTTGAAACATCTATTTTCTATCACTTTTTATGCTCCTTACTCTCTCCCCAGCATGGGGTAGCCAGCGAGCCTGAGAAATGGCTATCCTTGAACAGCCAGCGGGTGGGAAAACTGGCTGACATCGGGTAGCCAGCGAGTCTGAGAACTGGATAACGTCCCTCTTTTTCCGTAGTTCTTCTTCATTTAGTGCCAGTTCGAAGTGCGCTTCACCACCACATCGTTTTTATTATGCGCCCGCAGTCACATGGAGAGGCGTAGGGACGGTTGCTGTAGCAAGAAGCTTGCCTACAATATAGTCGCTGAACTCATTTGGACGCGGAAAGTACGTGCAGCCTCGACGGTATTTGTTTGAAATCAAAGTGAAGTAATACTTAAATGGTCGTCAGCAGTTCCGTCAACCCCCTGTCTATGTTTTAAAACAGTTAAGGCGTGCTTGCTTGTGAGTATGACCTTTACTCCTGTTTGATCGTCTGGCGTTTTTTTTTTATCACTCGACCCTTCTTCACTTTAACAATTGAATACCAAGCGTGCGGTTCATAGCTCGAATGCTAAATGTATTGTCTGGTCTTGATAAGTGATCGTGTTGTTTTTAAAATTTGACATGCATGAAAAATATATGAAATGGCTGCTGGTGCACCATATAATTTTCCTAGTAAAGGCATTTGAAGTCATACTTTTCTTGCAAGGAAGCTAGCAAACTCAATGACACTGAATGAGGCGTCGGACACTCGCCAATGAACACTTTCATTTGCTCTTTTGGCAAAGGTAAAATAAGGATCTATTCTGTGTTGTGCCTATGTTTCTTGATTAGCCTAAACGCTTCTCAATTGACGCTACAATATAAAAATCGATTTATAGGTGCCCAAATCGCGAAATGATCATTAGGCACGCCGTAACGGGAGACTCCGGCTTTTATTAGATCGGCTTGGCCACTTTCACTGGTGCCTGAATGTAAATTGGGCGGGTGTTTTCGCACATCACCCACGAAAATACAGCCGGCGTTGGCTAACATCATTACCACGCTCTTAGCCAGGCAGCACCCTTATCAGCGCAAAACCTACCTTTCCAGCTAAGGCAAGACCTACCCCATAAAGTCTTGCAGGTTGGATGTTTCAAAAAGCAGCGGGGGGGGGGGGGGAGTGGAAGAATTTCGTTTTTAAGGTTGCCGGGCTCAATACATCGACATTTGTGATCGCACAATATCTAGGCGATGCACATAGGAAAAGTAAGCCAGGTCGCTTGTGTTCTACTGCTGGTTGTGGAGCTGGTGACTTTTCAAAACAGAAGAACAATAATTCCGGCTCATTTTCCCATAATCAGGTGGTATGAGGTGTTGCAGTAATACGGAAAGACGGGTTGGTAGGTTTTGCTGAATAGCTCGCAGGTCCCTTTCGTCTGTGCCCGTGTGTGGGAGCGCTAATGCTTCAGTAGGCATGCGGTACGGCTTGCCGACATTGTATACACCGAAATGCTGTTTTATTTTGATAGGATTTATAGGGACAATCTCCGATGATTTTTGCCGCTGTCGCCATCGTCATGAATCGGATATATATATATATATATATATATATATATATATATATATATATATATATATATATATATATATATATATATATATATATATATATATATATATATATATATATATATATATATATATATATATATATATATGGCACAACAGGAGCGTTGTCAACAAGGATAAATATATTTATTTCCCAACAGTTTCGGGAGGGGTCCTCCCTTCATCAGGGGATGGGTTATACTGACATAAACTTCCAAACTTCGTTGCTGCCGCGTCCCTCTCGCCTTGAATGATGTTTCCGAGAGCGAGAGGGAACTAAAAAAAGGGAAAAAAACAAAAAAGGGGAAGAAAAAAGACTAATATATATAGTCCTGTAGATTCTCTGTGAGCGATCGCAACGTGGTTTATTTCGACGTTTCGGCCTAGAGTCTGGCCTTCATCAGGATTAAAGGTACAGTTTGTTGGTGCTCAGCTTTATACAATCTCAAATGAGAGGGCAAGGAAAGAGGAAAAAAGACAGAAAAAAGAGAAAAAGAAGAGAAAAATAATTTACGGTGGACTCCCCTCGGGCGCCCCCTTCCACTCTTCCCTCCACTTCCCCCTTCATATCTCTCCCCCTTTTCCCCTTCACCTTTCTGATGTCAGTGGTCTGTGTATGCTTCCTTTCGCTAACGCATTCCTCCCGACCAGACGGCGCCTCCTGGCACTGGCGGTTCGGTGTGGGGCAAAAACGAGCTTTTTTAGGAATTTCTAAGCCTTTAACTACTCGGAGTCCCGTCAACATTTCGTCGTAGAGAGAGGGGTGCCGCGTGTTGTGGCAGAGGCTAGTAAGCGGGCATTTTAGGAAGTTCTAAGCCTTTAACTACTCGGCGCCCCGTCAACATTTCGTCGTAAAAAGAGGGGTGCCCGTATTGCGGCAGAGGCTGGTAAGCGGGCGCAATGCGAATTCCTTGCCCGCTTCTGGATTACGCGTGTAGTGGGGGCCTCCCGGCTATATATATATATATATATATATGAGGTATAACAGACAGTAATGCCAAGGAATGTACAGGGGAATTATTAAAACCAATGGAATGTAAATAAGAAGAAAGAAAAGTGGATGAAAAAATTACCAACTGTGAGCAGGAATCGAACCTACGACCTTCGAATTACGCGTTCGATGCTCTAACCACTGAGCTATCACAGCGGCCCTCCCTCCATCCACTTTTTTGGGTTTATCTGTGAATTTAGAAGTAGGAGCGACAGTCAGCGCCATCTATAAGCCAAACGACGAGTGTGATAACACTCTTATGCCCATGTTTGGCGTCACGTAGAACGTGAACTTATTATGAGCGGGCAGCTGAATAAATGTCCCTCTTATACAACCTAAACACACCAAGTCTGCCAGTACGAGACCCTCGTTCAATGAAATAAGGGAAAGAAGTGTATACCTAAGGGCTCGTTTTTCCGTGTTTTTAACACAATATTAATGAGGTATAACAGACAGTAATGCCAAGGAATGTACAGGGGAAGTTATTAAAACCAATGGAATGTAAATAAGAAGAAAGAAAAGTGGATGAAAAAATTACCAACTGTGAGCAGGAATCGAACCTACGACCTTCGAATTACGCGTTCGATGCTCTAACCACTGAGCTATCACAGCGGCCCTCCCTCCATCCACTTTTTTGGGTTTATCTGTGAATTTAGAAGTAGGAGCGACAGTCAGCGCCATCTATAAGCCAAACGACGAGTGTGATAACACTCTTATGCCCATGTTTGGCGTCACGTAGAACGTGAACTTATTATGAGCGGGCAGCTGAATAAATGTCCCTCTTATACAACCTAAACACACCAAGTCTGCCAGTACGAGACCCTCGTTCAATGAAATAAGGGAAAGAAGTGTATACCTAAGGGCTCGTTTTTCCGTGTTTTTAACACAATATTAATGAGGTATAACAGACAGTAATGCCAAGGAATGTACAGGGGAAGTTATTAAAACCAATGGAATGTAAATAAGAAGAAAGAAAAGTGGATGAAAAAATTACCAACTGTGAGCAGGAATCGAACCTACGACCTTCGAATTACGCGTTCGATGCTCTAACCACTGAGCTATCACAGCGGCCCTCCCTATATATATATATATATATATATATATATATATATATATATATATATATATATATATATATATATATATATATATATATATATATATATATATATATATATATATATATATATATATATATTGCCACCATTGATGAACGAGCCGCTGTGGCTCGTTCATCCCAGTCACGAATGACGTGACTATGATCACAATCACAGTCACGCATGACGTGACTGTGATTGCTTCATTAGAGTTAGGGGCGCAGTAAGATTGTGTGAAGTGTTGTCTTTCACTTCATAAGCAGACGTTAAAGCCATTTCGGCTGTGTTCGACACCCCAGTAACTCTCGATTTTACAACCATTCACTATCTCTCGCTACCAAGGATTTCTGGAACAATTTGTATGCAGGGGAATGCGCACTTAAAAATACACTTTCTAACCTTGTTCGCTAGATCTGATATTTATATTACCACCATTCATTAATGAACGAGCCGCTGTGGCTCATACCAATTTTGGGCTACGAAGAAGATGACCTGACGTGCCTCAACGTGAGAACCCCCACATTTATTCGTACTCACTACAGGTCGGCCTTAGATTTAAGTTTTGTCAGTTCAGCCATTACTACTTCTTCTTGGAAAGCGCTGGACTGTGGCACCAACAGTGACCACTTACCGATAAGTTTTGAAATTTCTTGTCCGATAATTCCATCTTGTTCAAATGTAAGAGTATTTGTAAATTACAATAAATTTAGGAATGACCTGAAGTCAGCACTGGCTATTCACTCGGAAGAGAGCGATGATAAAAAAGCACTGAAAATAAACGCAGTCATTAAAAGATCCTACAAAAGAGCCGAATTTACTGTTGAATCCACAAAAGAGTATATAGCCGTTGGTGGAATGATGAATGTACAAGAGAGCACCGACGACGTAAGGCAGCTTGGAAGCAGCTTTTACATAATCAATCCCCACAAAACTGGGCCGATTATAAATTCATTGCTGCGGGCTTTAAAAGAACGGTAGCTCAAGCTAAACAAGATTATGACAAAAGACATTATGAATACCTGTCGAAGCCTAAACATATGAAAGCACTGTTCCGATATATGAGAGCTCGGAAAATCTTGCCATCACCAGTTAATGTAGCTTGTGATAATCTGTCGGCACAAGAAATGACCACTACCTTAGAGGCAATAGGTAAAGGTCTGGAAAGCAGATTCACTTCAGTAGTGCCAAACAACTGGCACAAGTCTACGACAAAGTCTGACTTTGAAGAAATGACACAGACTGAAGTATCCAACGTGATTAAACATTTACCCTGTGCATCTCCTGGCCCAGATGGGATCACAGTAGCCATGATTAAAATTCTGTTCAATTTATCGCCTCGAGACGTCGCCAATGTTATTAACTACTCCTTAAAAATCTCATGGGTGCCGCAGGATTGGAGGATAGCAAAGGTGATTCCTATACTAAAAAATCCGGGTGGAGGATTAAGAGTCGATAATATCAGACCAATCTCTCTAACATCTAACATGGTCAAACTAGTAGAGAGGGTCCTTCATAGCCGAGTAAGTATCTGGATGACAGACAATTTAGTAATAAAACCGAACCAAATCGGCTTTCGTAGTGATTTCTCAATTTGGTGTGCCCATGCTGATTTAGAGAGCCGAATACAGCTCGCGCGTAAAAGAAGGCAATACGCTGCTTTAGTAACGCTTGACATAGCCAAGGCGTATGACAGTGTGGAGCACTTCATATTGTTAAATACGCTAGAGAGATTGAACTTCCCACAATATTTTATTGAGTGGGTGGCAGAATTCTTAAAATCAAGAGAGTTCTACTGCGTCAAGGATGGATGTTCCTCATCTAGATTTAAACAAACGCGCGGAGTTCCCCAAGGAGCAGTCTTATCCCCAATATTATTTAATGCTTTAATGAGCACAATTCCAACAGATCAAGAAGTTACTGTCTACATTTATGCTGATGACATCGCACTCTTTGCTGCTGACTGTGATATTTACTCACTACAACTTAAATTACAAAGATATATTAACATGTTAGAAATTTGGTTGCAGTCGATTTCGTTATCGTTAAATGTCAACAAGAGCGCGCTCATGGCTTTTCCGCTTGCAGAACCAATTTCAATTTCAATTCTATATAAACAGGAACCCATCCAGCAAGTAGACTCTATAAAATATTTGGGGATCATTTATAATGACAAACTTAACTGGAGTCCACACATAGAGTATATAACTACCAAAGCACAGCGGGCTTCAGGCTTACTACACAAGCTAAGTAACCGGAAATATGGATTACGGAGGCACACCTTGATAACGTTGTACAAGATGTACATGCGCCCCATCATGGAATTCGGCTGCATATTATTCTCGGGTGGCCCTGCTTATAAACGAAACCTCTAGTTGTCTTGGAGCGAGAAGCACTGCGAATGTGTCTGGGACTCCCTAGATTTGTGGCTATCAACGTACTGTACCAGGAAGCGCGCCTGCCTACACTACTTTGTCGATTTCGAATTTTGACCGTACAAGCATTTTTAAAATTTTATAGCTTACCGGCAAGAAGATCTCAATATGCTTTTATCGCAAACCCAGACGCCTTCTTTCTTGCTCATTGGCCACGGTTTCACACACCTCAGATAATGTTTGTACAAAAAAATCTACAAAGTATAAATGTGAACATTAGAAATGTAATTGAGACTAATGACTCGAATTGTCATGTTATTATTGAGTATGATGATATATTCCCCAAAAACGCCAAATTACAATCCCTCAAATTTTTAGATAACATACTATTAGATTACTTGGAGCATGCAAAAACTAAAAATATAATAGCCACAGATGCTTCCGTAAATAATCAAAAGGCAGGTAAGGCAGGTGTAGGCATTGCGTCTGATTTGCTTGACTGGTCCTTTTCAGTGAGACTGCCTGATTTTACTCCAGTTTTTGAAGCGGAGCTCTTGGCGATTATTTTAGCTCTTCGAAAACTTCCATCAAATCAAAACAACGCAGTAATAATGACGGATTCTCTTTCAGTTTGTGCAGCTCTGACGGCTTCAGAGAACTCTCGAATTCTAAGCACATTCAAAACATTAGTACCCCCCGCAGTTGAGACTCCTGAGACTACTATGAGTTCCGGGACACTGTGGATTAAGATTAAATGAATTGGCCGATTCCTTAGCACGAGCCGCACTTGATGGGCCAGTTTTGTCCATCCTGCCAGATGTTGAATATATCACGGCAATAAGATATCGATTAATCAGCAATCTCCACTGATACGATAGAAAAAGTAATTACACGGACAGACTATAACCACCTCATGTTTCCATGGCAACACCACTGGAGTCAGTCCAGAAAGTTCGAAGTCTTATTTACTAAATTTCGATGTCGTGTCCCCCCTCTAAACCTGTATCTACACAGAGCTGGTCAGACAACATCACCCCTCTGCGCATTCTGCGGAGAAATGGAATCACTAGATCATTATTTTTTGTATTGTCGCCGCTACGAGATACTTAGAAAAAGGTTACTAGTTATGCCATTTCGGAAAATAGGCCTTAGATTAACGGCGGAAACGGCGCTAAGCTTTGGCGCCTCAGCTTTGGGACATTGCCACAGGGATGCTTTCAATGCCGTTTGCAATTATATTCAGGCAACCAAGCGTATACCATTGTGATCTTCAATCAAAAAAAAATTATTTATTACTTCCCAGGGCAGAGTGAAGTAAACGCAGCTGAGTGCTAATCATAACACCTCAAATCTCAAAATTGCTCAACTTAATTTTTTTTCGTTTGCTCTTTTTATGTTGTTTTTATTTTTACATTAATCTCATTATAATACCAATTCATTAAACATTGTTAAAATGATTACAGAAAAACTGCACTACACTTTCTTGGCCAATCCCCCTGAGTGGGTATGAGCCAGCCTCCCAGGGAAACAAAACAAAACAAAACAAAACGTTGCTCTGATTCGGGTGAACTCCTGGCTGCAGGTCTTGTTTTTGCTCGCGACATTACTGGTGGAGACGCTGGGTACGCGTACTTCGGCTGTGTCAGCCATCTTGGAGACGGCTACATTTCCCAGAGCAAGAAGCAGCCGCTACCTGCGTGGATTACCCCCTGAATTTGGTCCATTGACATCGACACCCAGAAAGATGGCAACTCCGATGAAAAGCCAGGCTGTCCAAACCAGCGATGCCCATGGTTCTCTTCTCGCCCAAGTTTTTCATGCGCCACAGACACCAAAGCCGTTCCATGGAGATATCTTCGAGGATGTTGATGACTGGCTCGATAACTTTGATCGGGTTGCCTGTATCAACGAATGACACGATGTTCGCAAGCTGCGCCGAGTTTACTTTTACTTGGAGGATTCTGCGAAGACGTGGTACGAGAACCACGAGGGCTCCTTTGCAACCTGGCAAGAGTTTAGCCGTCAGCTCTGTGACGCCTTTCGGAACACCGAGAGGAAGGAGAGGGCTGAACAAGTGATATCCTGCAGAAATCAGCGGCCGAACGAACGAGTATCCATGTTTGTCGAGGACATGCTTCGGCTCTTCAAGCGCGTGGACCCTGCCATGCCCGAGGAAAAGAAGGTGAGGCATTTTATGCGCGGAGTAAAAGAACAGTTTTCGCTGGGCTCGTACGCAATTCACCAACGACAGTCCCCCAGTTCATCAGTGAGGCGACCACTATGGAACGTACGCTGGAGCAGCGGTCATCCCAATACGAACGCCAGCCGGCTACCGCATGCTCTATCGGCTCTGACAGCGAGAGACAGGTTCTCGCAGACTTCATTCAAAGTATTGCTCGGGACGAACTGCGACAGCTTCAGGCGGTGGGATCCCATCAACCTGTGTCTGCCCTCGCGGATGTAATCAGTCCGGCAGGCCGTCACACCCCTGACCCCAATCACACCATCGATTGCCGAGGCGCCAGTCCTGACATACGCAGCGGCATTGCGATCCCCTGCGCCACCGGCTACAGATCCTGCTATGCGGCCCAGGCCCCAGGCTATGCAGTCATTCCACGCCACTGCTTCGAGCTCGCATCACGGCTCAAGGTTCTCGAGCACACCCACCTATCAGCAGTCTACCTCAAGACAAAGTGGTAGCAAGGCAAGCACGTGGTGCACCTTGCATAACCGTCCGCTCTGCTATCACTGCAGCGAAGCGGGTCACGTATACAGGAACTGTCAATACCGGCAACTAGGTCTCCGCGGCTTCCATCCTGATACTCGATGCCCGCGCTACGGTGAGCGACCCCACGAAATCGAAGCCTATCTCACAGGCCAGCGAACACCTTGGACTGTTCAGCACCACCAGTCGAGATCACCGTCGCCTCGGCAGTCTACGTCACCCAGTTTGCCCTCATCGTCTTCCGCTCCTTTCAGGAGCCGGTCACCAAGTCCCCGCAGGGGAAACCTAGGAACGGCGACTTCTGGGGGTGAAGTCGCGGCCCGGCAAACTGTAAAAGACCCTCATTCGACGCAACGACCAGACGAGAACCGTTCCGGTTTTTCAGTGTTCTCTGACAGCAGAAAGATCGTTTCTGTCGAAATTACCGTCTTCGTCGACAATCATGCTGTCAACGCCCTCTTCGACACCGGCGCCGGCCATTTCGTAATGAGCACCGCACTGGAATCTGAACTGAGGAAGGTTACCACACCATGGCAAGGATCCCAGTTGCGCACGGCAGGGGGCCATCTGGTGATGCCTACCGGTCTGTGCACGGCACGCATTCGTATACGCACGTCGACATTTGCAGGCTCTTTCCTCGTATTGCGCGTGTGCTCTCGGCCAGTCATTCTAGGAATGGACTTCCTTCGTGAATACGGCGCCATCATCGACCTCCGTGAATTACTTGTGTCGTTCGAGGATCCTTTTTGCGCTGCAACTGACAGTACACAATTCCGGAAAAGAGCGCTCCGTGTTACCGACGATTCTCTGACTCTCCCACCTCGAAGCAGCCTCTTTGTCGAAGTAGAATTGGGACAGGACATGTCTGACGCGGTAATTGTAGAGGCTAATTTGTCTATCCTTATTTCACGACAAATCTGTGTTGCCCGAGGAATCATTCAGCCTAGCAATAGGCATGTTAACCTGCTGGTCACGAACTTCAGCGACGAATATCGCCACCTAACGAGACACACTGCCATTGCATATTGTGAAGAACTTTCCGTTGCCGATGGTTCGCCCACGTTAGCTTTATTTTCATCGAATGGCCACCCTGACGAGGCGTTCGCGAGCACTCTTGACGTAAACAAGAGACTACCTTCGTCTCAACGAGAAAGCCTTTTGCGTTTACTCGGCTCATTTCAAGACTGCTTTGCCACTACGTCAAAGGTTAAACAGACACCACTTGCTCAGCCCCGTTTCATCACGGAACCCACCGAGAGACCCATCCGACAACACGCCTATAGGGTGTCGCAAAAAGCGCAAGACGCTATACGTAACCAAGTCCAGCAGATGCTTCAGGACGACGTCATCCAGCCATCAACCAGTCCCTGGGCTTCGCCAGTTGTGCTAGTAAAGAAGAAGGACGGTACGTTGCGTTTGTGCGTTGATTACCGTAAACTGAACAAGGTCACCAAAAAGGACGTTTATCCTCTACCCCGGATAGATGACTCGTTGACCGTATACGCAACGCTAAACATTTTTCTTCCATGGATTTACGTAGCGGCTATTGGCAAATCGCAGTGGATGAGCGCGACCGCTAAAAGACGGCGTTTATTACTCCCGATGGCCTGTACGAGTTTAAAGTAGTGCCTTTCGGTCTATGCTCAGCGCCAGCTACTTTCCAAAGAATGATGGATACAGTTCTCACAGGGCTCAAATGGCAATCATGTCTTGTTTACCTTGATGACGTCGTGGTCTTTGCAGACACGTTTGAACAACACGTCCAACGCCTTCATGCAGTACTTTAGGCAATCAGAACAGCGAGGCTTTCTCTCAAACCCAAGAAATGTCATTTTGGATATAAGGTACTGAAGTTCCTTGGTCATGTTGTGAGTCATGCCGGCATCCGCCCAGATTCAGAGAAAACCTGCGCAGTTGCCGCCTTTCCCGTGCCCACAAATAAGCGCGACATACGCCGATTTCTGGGACTCTGTGCGTATTACAGGTGCTTTGTCAAAAAGTATTCGAAGATTGCTGAACCCCTCAACAAGCTTAGAAATTACGGTGTATCGTTTGTTTGGGGCACCGATCAGTGTCATGCGTTCGACACCCTCCGAAGCCTCCTCCAGACTCCGCCTGTACTGGGTCATTTTGACGAAAGCGCTGACACGGAATTACACACTGACGCCGGACGTTGGACTAGGAGCGGTATTAGTTCAGTGGCATAATGGCGTAAAGCGCGTGATCGCTTATGCGAGTAGAACGTTATCCCCAGCAGAGAAAAACTATTCTGCAACCGAGAAGGAACGCCTCGCTGTTGTCTGGGCCATAACAAAGTTCCGCCCATACTTGTATGGCCGCCCATTCAGGGTAGTTAGCGACCACCATTCCCTTTGTTGGCTCGCAAATCTCAAAGATCCCTCAGGTCGTCTAGCACGATGGAGCCTTAGGCTACAAGATTTCGATGTCACCATCGTCCACAAATCTGGGCGGAAACACACCGACGCCGACTGTCTCTCACGTGCTGTCAACACTGACCTTGAAGACGATGACTCTTTTCTTTCTGCCGTATCAGCAACCCGCTTGGCTGAGCAACAACGTCATGACTCGGAGCTCATTCCGCTCATTGACTACCTGGAAGGACGCAATTCCCACCCTCCTCGAAGTTTTGCACGCTCGCTATCCTCCTTTTGTTTCCGCGATGGAGTGCTTTACAAAAAGAACTTTCACCCTACACAAGCTATGTATCTACTTGTTGCGCCAACTACGCTTCGTGGTGACATTTTACGTGCGTGTCATGATGAGCCATCGTCCGGACACCTCGGCTATA
Organism: Rhipicephalus annulatus; assembly: GCA_013436015.1. NCBI lineage: Eukaryota > Metazoa > Arthropoda > Arachnida > Ixodida > Ixodidae > Rhipicephalus > Rhipicephalus annulatus. The sequence continues at coordinate 187,306 of WOVY01001722.1, read as the reverse complement.
TGTGCACGCTGCAACGGATTTAACGATCCTACTACTGGCCACGTCTTGCAAAGACTGTGAAGCATAACGTTCGCACATGTCGCGACTGTCAGCGACGTAAGGTTCCACCTTTACGACCAGCGGGACTACTGCAACCAATAGGCCCACCAAAGGCGCCCTTTCATCAGATTGGCATGGACTTGCTGGGGTCATTCCCCACGTCTTCGTCTGGAAACCGGTGGATTGTCGTCGCTACGACTACTTAACACGATACTGTGAAACGAAGGTGCTTCCAAAAGCAACCGCAGCAGATGTCGTGAACAGCATCGTCTTACGTCACGGTGCTCTAGTTGTCGTCATAACTGATCATGGGACAGCTTTCACCGCAGAGATGCTGCAGGAAGTCTTGCGATTAAGTGGCACGGAACATCGTAAAACAACGGCTTACCACCCGAAAGCAAATGGGCTGACTGAACTACTCAATAAGACAATTGAAGACATGCTGTCAATGTATGTGGACATCGATCACAAGAACTGGGACGCCATACTTCCCTACGTAACGTTTGCGTATAATACTGCTCTTCAAGAAAGTACCGGTTTCACACCTTTTCGCTTAGTTCACGGTCGCGAGGTCACGACGATGCTCGACGCCATGCTCCTGCCCGACAACTTAGGAATATACCGCGCCGATGCCGCCAAATTCGCGCAGTGTGCAGAAGAGGCCCATCAAATTGCTCGTCACCGTATTCAACATCACCAAACCGCAGACGCATGCCGCTACAATCTTCGTCACCGTGAAGTTATTTTCAAGCCCGTTGATGAAGTCTGGGTGTGGACCCCTATCCGACAACGTGGCCGTTCAGAAAAGCTTCTTCGTCGCTACTTCGGCCCTTACAAGGTCGTACGACGTCTCAGCGGCGTCACATACGAGGTTCCCCCAGAAGACACTTCGAGATGTTCCCGTTTCACCCCGTGAACTGAAGTCGTTACCGTTTCACGGCTGGAACCATACTTTTCGCGCTGTGAATGGCCAGTGAGTGACTGACTTTATTCGTCTCTCCCTTACATTCTTTCCTATTTTTCTTATTTCTCATTTAACTCTTGGCTCCACAACCAACTATGTTATTCCGCCTTGCGCCATTCATTTTGCTTGCATGGTAATTTTCATCTCATTTTCTTTTTTTTTGCCTTCACGTACAGCATCAAGACGATGCTTCTTGGGAGAGGGGGTAATGCCACCATTGATGAACGAGCCGCTGTGGCTCATACCCGTTTCGGGCTACGAAGAAGAAAAAGTTTTCGTTGCTCTGGTTTGGGTGAACTCCTGGCTGCAAATCTTGTTTTCGCTATATATATATATATATATATATATATATATATATATATATATATATATATATATATATATATATATATATATAGTGTGAGCGCTGACTATGTACTTCATCTTCATCTGTATTCTGTATGACCAAACCATTGTAGTGATCATCATCGTATGTCACGCGGGCTGGCTCTCTGGCTCGTGCGTCTGGATTAAAAAAAAAGATAACCTGGTTGCTGCCGTACCAGACGTGGTCTCATAAGTGGTGGAGTGTGCTTTGGTTCCCACGTCCTCCTGCTCTACTCGTCACCCCTGGAGCTCCAGTCTGGTCGACGGTTGTGCCTTCAAGCAACAGCGATGGCAGAACCCAACGCGTCCGCTGCTGCAACCGCTTCTTTTCAGCCACTTAGGCTTCACTACACCGTGAGTACCTCTCATCGAGACCCTCTGGTATTTTCCGGCCTTCGCAACGAAGATGTCGATGAATGGCTGGACAGTTATGATCGAACCAGCGTTTGTAATTATTGGGACGAGGCGCACAAACTGCGCTACGTTCCTTTTTACCTCGATGGCGTCGCTAAAACCTGGTATTACAACCACGAAAGTGACTTCTCAAATTGGTCGGCCTTCACGGCGCATCTCCGTCAGGTATTTGGCACGTCTGCAGGATGTTCTGTAGTAGCGAAACAGAAGCTCGCAACCCTCATCCAAGGGGACGACGAATCGTATACGTCCTACATTGAAGATATTCTGGCTCTCTGTCACCGAGCACAAAATGACATGACGGAGGCCGATCGCATCCGACACCTACTGAAAGGTATCAACTCTGTGGCCTTCAATGATCTCTTTATCCAGAACCCAACTACCGTCCGGGACGTCACGACCTTATGCCAACGCCTGGACGCGCTTCATTCCATGCGTCTTCCACACGCCTCCTGCGACGCTCGCTTTACCAAAGAGCATGAATTGCGTGCCCTTATCCGCACAATTGTCAGAGAAGAACTTCACGGCCTAACTCCAGGCAACCCAACCATTGCGTCTGTCCGCACACCTCCTCCAGTGAGAGATAATCAAGGACGAACTGGCATCAATGACAAGCACTGCACATGCCCCGTCTCCTGTGCGCTTCCCAGTGCCTTCGTACGCAGAAGTTGCATCGCGGGCCCCTGCACCAGTTCCAACCGTGCCTGCGGACGTCGGATGCGACCATGTGGCTGCGATGACAACGCAAGTGCCAAGGCCACGCCACTATTCTACATGGTGTCCTGCGCACCCCATCTGCTTCTGCTGTGGCATAAGGGGTCATATATCCCGTTTCTACCGCCGCCGTCAGCAGGATGAACGACGTGGTTACTCAGCTTACGAGAGAGACTTTGCCCCGAGACCCGATAAATACGATCCCGCACCGTATCCATCCACCTTCCGTTAGTCGCCCTCCCCTCCACGGTCTAATGCTGGACCTCATCCTTATTGTTCATCTCGCCGCCATTCTCCGTCACCGTTTCGGCGTACGTCATCACCCTTGCGTCCCGCTCCGATCTCTCTGGACTCAGAAAACTAGAAGGTGCAGTTTTTGGAGGGGAAACTGCTTGTCGTCGAAACGTTACAACTCCTCCGTCTCGTCCAGCTAATTTACTGCCTGTTTGTGTGGAAGGTGTTTTTCTTGACGCCCTTATAGACACTGGAGCCGCAATTTCGGTAATTGATCGTGAATTGTGTTTTCGTCTGCGTATAGTGCAAACTCCTTATGCCGGTTCCATGTTATGCGGTGCTAATGACAGTCCAATTCGCCCGACCGGGTTGTGCACTGCTCGTATTCTCATCGATGGAATCCGTCATCACATACAATTGGCTGTGCTGTCTTCATGCAGTCATCAGATAATCTTAGGCTGGGACTTCTTGTCAGCGGCGTCTGCTGTAATTTCGTGTGGTCGGCCCCTCATTCGTATGACGGACACTGAGCTTTCTTCTGCTGCTGACCTTTCGTCGCCCAACCTTGTCACAGCTGCGGATTTCCTCCTGCCTCCCGGACAAGAACGTGTCCTTACGATCAAGTCACGAGACATTCTAGATGGTGACGCTGTGGTTGTTCCTTGCCAGCGCTGCATTTTTCGAGGGATCACCATCGCATCTTGTTTAGTGCGGTTCTCCCGTGGTTATGCAAGCATCACGGCCCGCAACACGACGCCAGAACCACTTCTTTTGCCTGAGGGGACCACTGTTGCCAGCATTACTGAAGAAGCGCCGCTTTGTGTCGTCACTGGTTCATCTGCTTCGTTATTCTCAAAGTGTATGCCAGCGGAAGATGCATTTCCTGTTCTCAAGGCCATTTTGTGTGAACATCTCAACCCAACGCAAACTGATGCCTTGCTATCGCTATTAATGAAGCACAAAACTTGCTTTGACGTTTGTTCCGAAGGCCTGGGTCAAACAACAGTGACCGCCCATCGTATCGACACCAACGGATCCCGTGTGATTCGCCGCCGCCCTTACCGTGTGTCGGCTTCTGAACGCAAGCTTATAGAAGAACAAGTCAACGACATGCTCGCGCGCAACGTCATCAGGCCTTCGACAAGCGCATGGTCTTCTCCTGTCGTACTAATGAAAAAAAAGGATGACTCGGTACGATTTTGCATTGATTACTGATCACTCAACAAAATCACTCGTAAGGACGTCTACCCAATGCCTCGCATTGACGACGATCTTGATACTTTACAAGGTGCCGAGTACTTTTCAAGTCTCGACTTGCGCTCCGGTTATTGGCAGATTCCAATGCACGAGTCTGATAAAGAGAAGACTGCGTTTGCTACGCCAGATGGGCTCTTTGAATTCAATGTAATGCCTTTCGGCCTGTGCAATGCCTCAGCCACATTCGAACGGATGATAGACACGGTACTGCGGGGATTAAAATGGAAGATCTGCCTTTGCTACCTGGACGACAATGTCATCTTTTCGTCCAGCTTCTCACAGCACCTGGAACGGCTAGACGAATTCCTCACGTGCTTAGCTAAGGCCGGTCTCCAGCTCAACACTAAGAAGTGTCGGTTTGCCACTCACAGCATCAAGGTATTAGGTCATGTTGTCAGTAAACATGTCGTTGAGCCCGATCCCGACAAGTTTGCCGCGGTACTGCACTTTCCTGCACCAACCACACAGAAAGACCTCCGCAGCTTCCTTGGCTTAGCGTCGTATTTCTGCCGCTTTGTAGGTGATTTCGCTACTATTGCGGCTCCTCTGCACAAACTTCTGACCACGAGCGCACCCTTTGTCTGGTCGGATGACTGCAAACCCGCTTTTCACACGCTCAAGCGATGCCTCACATCGCGGCCAGAGCTTCGCCATTTGGACCCTGCAGCACCTACTGTGCTCCACACTGATGCAAGTTGATTGGCATCGGTGCTGTCCTTCTTCAGCGGAACCACGCTTCCGAAGAACAAGTCGTGGCCTACGCGAGCCGTACTCTGTCACCTGCTGAGCGAAACTACAGCATCACTGAGCAAGAATGTCTCGCCATCGTGTGGTCCATACAAAAGTTTCGTCCTTACTTATACGGCCGGCATTTCACAATAGTGACTGACCATCATGCTCTGTGTTTGTTATCGTCTCTCAAAAATTTGTCGAGACGCCTTGGCCGTTGGGTACTACGATTGCAAGAGTATGACTACAGCGTCACATATAGGTCGGGCCGAGAGCACCAAGATGCCGACGCTTTGTCCCGTTGCCCGCTCCCGCAAAGCGCCGGAGTGTCACCTTCCATCTGTTCGTCACCGCCCGCCAAAGTGACCAAACAGACGGCTGCTGCTTCGAAACAGTTAGTTGCCTCAGCGGAGCTTCTTTCGTCCACAGATCTCGCCTCGCTCCAACAGGCCGATACCTAGTGCCACGCAATCATCGATCGCCTCACTGGCTTATCGCGTGCTCCAAACAGCCGCCTAAGACGACAACTTGCCCGTTTCAAGCTTCAAGAGGGAACATTATGTCGGCAAATCTACCATCCTCTCGGTAACCATTGAGTTCCCGTCATTCCTCGCTCACTTCATCTGGAAGTTCTACAAGCGTTTCATGACGATGCGACAGCTGGCCACTTAGGGTTCCACAAGACCTACGACCACCTCAGGACTTGCTGCTTTTGGCCTGGCCTCTCCACTTCTGTCGCCAAGTACGTCGCTTACTGCGCGTCATGCCAGCACCGAAAACGTACCACGTCTTTTCCCGCGGGGCCTTTGCAACCACTGCGGTGCCCGTCCACTGCCTTTGAATTTGTGGGCATAGACTTATACGGACCTCTTCCGCTTACGCCAGTCGGTCACCGCTGGATTGTTACTGCCGTAGACCACCTTACTCGCTACGCGGAGACGGCAGCTCTTTCATCTGGTGCTACCTCTGAAGTAGCCGATTTTTTCCTTCGCGCCATTATTTTACGACATGGCGCACCGCGTGTGCTCGTTAGTGACCGTGGCAAGACATTTCTTTCACATGTCCTTGCTGAAGTCTTACAGGCCTCTAACACCATCCACAAGACCACATCAGCGTATCAACCAGAAACTAATGGTCTGACTGAGCGTTTTCACCGAACTTTGTCCGACATGATCTCTATGTACGTGCAACCAGATCACAAAAACTGGGACACAATATTTCCTTTCGTCACGTTCGCATATAACACTGCCATACAGCGTACGAAGAATTTCAGCCCTTTTTTTCTCGTGTATGGCCGTGTACCGACTTTTGTTCTGGACACCACCTTTTTGTCCACATCTTCCAATCCATCTTCATCTCTCCCGGAAGAGTTAGTCGCTCGCGTCGCCCGCTACCGTGAAATCGCCCGCGCCAACACTTCTTCCATTCAGGACAAGAGAAAAATCAACCTTGATGCGAAGCGTCGAGTTGTTGTGTTCTGCCCAGGCGACGAAGTGGTTTTGTGGACACCTGTTTGTGTACCTGGGCTCTGCGAAAAATTCCTTCACCGATATCTCGGTGCATACACCGTCGTTGCTCCAGTGAACGCGGCTCCTGATCACCGTCGCCGCTACACCGAGATCACCCACGTCTCTCGACTGAAACGATATATTCAGCGTCCCAACCTTTTCTAACTTGCTGCCCTCTTTTGCGAAGGGGGAAAATAGTGTGAGCGCTGACTATGTACTTCATCTTCATCTCTATTCGGTATGACCAAACCATTGTAGTGATCATCATTGTATGTCACGCGGGCTGGCTCTCTGGCTCGTGCGTCTCGCTTAAAAAAAGATAACCTTGTTGCTGCCGTACCGGACATGGTCTCATAATATATATATATATATATATATATATATATATATATATATATATATATATATATATATATATATATATATGTGTGTGTGTGTGTGTGTATTTATAAAAGGCACTAAGAAAACAATTTCAAGTTACCCACCAGAGATTTGAACCAGTCACCGCTCGCTTCCAAGTGCGCTGCAGCTACAGGCCACGCCTGACGGCGAGCTATGTTTATACACAATTTACTACTGGCTTACTGTCAATGGGCTTAAAAAAATGTTCTTGAATAAAGCATGTACTTCGTTTGTACAAGCAGTACGTGCTTTCTCTAAACATTGACGTGTCCGATAGCTTGATCAATGGAAGGGTGGGTTCACTGAAGCACATACAGTTGCATGAAAGGGGTATTCCAAAACGGCCCTGCCTCCACTTTCACTCTGAAGCAGCAGGAAAAATTGCTCGCATCAAGTCCAGGACTTTTCGGGAAGTTGCTGGGGCTGTCGTGCCAGTGAATTCGGTTCGCATCGAAATGCGCACCACCACTGTCACTTTAGACGGAAAAAGTAAACTCACTGCCCCAGATGAGTTGGGGTGACGCTTGCTCCGTTAAAACATTGTGCGGCTTCGTCGTCACAGCAGTGCACATCTCAATTAGCACATTGCAGACTGACGTAATGAACGTCTTGCGGCACCACTTCCGTGCCTACATGATCTGCCGGTGGTAGTCAGCAGTGACAATAACGTAAATGTACTTTGATGTGCCAACCGGTGGCTTGTCGTGATTCTCAATGCCAAACTGGGACTTCGCCTCCTGTCGGACGTCACACAGCCAGCTATTCACAACAACATCTGTTTACATGTTGTGGTTACTGCATTACTGTCAGTTTAAGCACAATCTAATCGACAATGTTCACTAAATTTCGTATGGTTCCTAAATCTTCTAGCTTTACTTCATATAACAGGCCGATGTGTTCCTATCGCATTCATTGCTTCGGTCTTGTGCTGAAACTGTGACTTGGTTCCTCAGACGCATATATCAAATGGGGTCAATCGGTGTAGTGAGTGGTTTATAGAAAATGGTAGGTGATGAAGCGGAGCATTGGGAAAGGTTTAGAGTGATTGCCCACCGTGGAGAGAATCCGGCGCTCGGCAAAACACAAGATCATGAACGATGGATTCTCATTAAAAAAATTGCGAAAACTTGAAGAATGAAGACTCAAAGACTCATCGTGATGTCTCACTGATCGAAAAATCGTCGAAGTAACACAAAGAAAAAAAAAACAAGAATGGTACGTATAGAGGTACACTTATTCTGTTCGGAAGTGGCAAACCGTCCTAGAGCATGCGCGACGGCACCTAACGACAGCAGCCAGTGGTACACCTTTCCCGGCGTCCATCTCCACCTTCATGGTTAGAAATTTTGTGCATTCTTAGCGTTAGGCTCCCTTCAAAGACGGCTTGTTTGTGCAAATGAATGCACACGGGCACGTGGACAAACATGGTGACTCGTCAATAGGTTTCAACGTCCCCATTGTCTGGTACATCACCTTTTAGTGAGTAGGCTTTCCTTTCAGAAACTCGCATAGGTATACATGCTCTTAAAAATTGGTTCTTTACTGCGATATTTGTCTCTTCGAAAAGCTATTAGTTATTATCTTTGAATTTCGCATGTTCATATTCAGTACTTTATTACTTTTTTTCACTTTAGACTTCAGTCTTTTTTCCATAATTTGTCACTATCGTCGTTCCAAAGTATTACGTGGTCTGAAAATATCAAGTCCCTAAGATGTTCTCTGTTTATATTTATTCCCATTATTTTCGAATCCGGTCATTTGAAGTCTTTTTATAACAATATTGAAGATAATGTGAATCCAGGACTGACACCCTTCACTACTGAAATTTGTTGCTTTTTTTAAGGGGAAAGCACACCAACCGTGGAGACTGTGTCGATGTTGGCTGACGTACTTAAATATGTTTCATGTATTTCCAGGTGACGCGATGCTCCCCGCACTGCACTTTAGTCAACCAGGTTGAATGCATTTGTGTAGTGAGTGAAGGCTATAGATACAGAGCAGCTTGTGGCATTTTTGATATTTCTCAGGCACCTGGCTGATCACATGACTATACTTATTGTAGAGTACTCTTCCCTAAAACCAGATTGCTGCCTAGGTTAGGTTAAGTCGAGTGCTTCTCGTAGCCAGTTTAAAATTACATTCTTCAATACTTCGCACAGTAGTGCAAGTGAGCTGAAAATATGCTGATTGTACCGAGAATAAACTGGCTACCAGCTAGGACCCAAACAAACAAAGAAAAAGTACAGACACGTTCACTGTTAACGGGAACACTTGAGTGCCGGGGGTGTCCAGATTTCGCTCTCCGACGAAAATATAATAGTTCAGATTTGCATGAGGCTACTGGTAGTTGACAGGTATCATTATTTTTGTCAGACCCATGTAATGCACGGGCAATCTTTCCGCCACTACTTGTCACGAAGGGCCCGCAATGTGAAAGGTGTTCATTTGAGTGTTCCCTTTAACATTGAACTGTAGTGTACGTGTCAGTAGATAACGCAGCACATTCGCACCTCACTTGCTTTCCGTCGCCTCCCACAATGTGGTGTCCAATTTCCGAAGCGCGGGCTTTGTCCGTCTTATCGTCAACTTTGGCATCAACGCGAATCCGCATGCCTTCTCCGTGCATCTTAACTAAAGCGTCTCTCGTCGGCTGCACACTTCTTTCCAGCGCGCGTCTTGCAATTGCACATAATTAACGTCTCTAACACGAGGGGCAACATCTTGCATGCGTCAGCAGATGAGGAGGTGTAAAAAAATAATGAATGAGGAAACAATGAACAAGTAAGACTACCGTAACAACTGGATTTTGTCTCTGAAGTTATATAAATTTCTGCATGGGAATTGGCTACGATATTCAATCGGAGAGGTAAATGACATTGACTAGTCAGCAAATCCAAAATTAAGACCATCAATGGCATCGGCTTGAAGCCCGAAGTTTGCTATTACTTGGAATAAATGTGGCTAACGTGCCGAGCCAAACTTATGCAGGGATTGACGACAATAGGCTATCTCCTTCAAACCAGTTGTTTTAGCGAAACTGTTCACCTCAAGCCCATGTTTCCTAGGAGACGTACTGTGGGCGGTACTCGCCCGTATCGTCGACAGGAAAGGAAAATTAATGGTGGGACTAAAGAAGAGTGTGTGGCAGCAACGCTTGTGTGCCGGTGTGTGGTGTTCTGTGGTGTGGTGGCACTGCTGCAGTATGGTGCTAAGCACTGCGTGGAACCGGGCATGGTGGAGATGACGCAGTGCGCTCACCGCGGACGAGCAAGCGGAGAAGCGCAGCGCTAGTAAGCACAGCACAGGCGGAACCATGAGAAAGCGGAGATTGAGTCCAGTTGCCCCGAGTCGGACGAAGCGCGTCGTCATTTTAAGTCGCTCTCGCTGAATGAGTGAGTGGAGAGGAATCTTGCGCTGCAAGTGAATTAATTTAATTTAATTTATTTAATTTATTCGCTGGAAATTCACGTCTCACAGCCCCGATACGATTAATAAAGAGACCGTTGGTGAGAGCTCATGAAATATTGAACAGCCGGTGTCCTTTAACGCGCACTTTAATATAAATGCACGAGCCTCGGGCCTTTTGCCTCCGGCTGAATGCGGCTGCCGAGGCCAGGCTTCGATTGAACGACGTAGCGGCTAGTAGTGACTACGGCTTTGCCGGTAATTTGTCTCCATCTGTACGTTGCGTTCCCACGAATTCAGGGAGTATGCGGGCCCTAATCCGGGGCTACAGATGAATAAGTAATGGTCACTAATTTATGTCCTCGCCACTGAGCTTCAGCGTCTCTCATGATCTTGCAATCTTCCGCTACGCGCTGTTATTTCCGCTTGCGCAGTCCGAAAGCCACAAAACGAAGTGGGATCAGTGGATCGCGCACTATAACCACGCTATACAAGGAACACAGGCCATGCCACTCTTCGGAAAAAGAGCGCAAGAAACAATTCACAACATATCTCTACCCGATGAAGAACAGTTTAGAGCCTATTTTTTTCGTGACGTAACGTGGATAGGCTACGAGCATCAAGAACTGTGGCCATGAAGACGGAAAACATCAGAAGAGCATGCATAACACGCTCATTCCTTTCATTTTCGGAGGTTGTTACGCGTCTTTCAAGGTCTCTTTGCAGCCAAAATTGTTTCTGTAGACGCTTAGGCGTGTTGCGTGTACGTAGCTATTGTGTCGACGAAAATTCCACGATGTTTCTCGCGTTCGTCGGTGATCTGTGCCTATCTGTGGAACGGACAAAAACCCACATCAAACAGGCTTTCAACGCCGTAATTTGACTGGGCACAGCAGAGTGCTTCCAACGACGACGTAGGCGAAGCTTTACGTGGCACACTCTCCGCATGTGGTGCAGCTGGTGTTGCTTCTGTTTATACTGTGGCATTGAATTTGTTTCGCGATTGGTTGAGATATTTCCGGAAGAAGAAACACCTGCGATTTCTTCGTGAACGGTGTAATTTAGTTCTTGAGCTTATAAAATCAGTTAGGAGTACGCCTGTACTGGCGGGAAAACTTATTTCTCGTTTTTCTTCAATTGTACAGCGCAATCCGCTATGACACGAGGTCATCGTGCCGAATTTTTTTCTCGTTGGACTTCTAACTGCAGGTGGATCGGAAAACATTGTTCGCGCCCTGAAACAGTCTCTTGATGGGAACCAGAACTGCGAGCCTATAGAAGGTTCACAGTTCGGAATCAATGTCACTACGTGTTTGTGAGGGAAGACGGGCCCGGCACGAAAGTGTTTTCGTTAGCAGTGGACCACTCTGTACATATGCAGTAAACACATAGATTGAAATGTGTGTGTTGAGCAACGTGCCTACTCGGTTCCACTGTGTTCAGTGAGTGTCATTCACTGCTCAGGGCTTTTCACACTCCCCCACCCCACCTCTACCCTGAATGAATGAAAATAGCTCCATTTAGTACGTGAGGAAGCTACCGCTGAAGCTTATTCGACATAACCTGAGTCTCGTGTTGCACTCTAAGGAAAAAAAATCGGTTCCAAATCTGCATGTTACACCACAACTCTCTTCGAAACACAATATTCTTGCGTCTGGAGAGAGTGAACAAGGCGTTTATTTGATGTTCTGCGGAAGAAAATTGGTGAATTTTCTTCTGGAGGCGCTGCGTTAGACTGCCTCGAGCGTTTAGCGGAGGCGAATGAGCGCATCGAGGCACGTTAGACATAAGCGCCATCTGGCAGTTATCTTCAAAAACGAAGGCATGCAGCCGGCGGAGAAAGATGCGTGCCAGTCTCGGAAGTGATAAGGTGTAGAACGCAAAGCAACGGGCAGGGGCCACCACCGTGACGCCGTAGGAAAGCGTTGGAAACCCTTACCTTTTTGAGCACCGCGTTGCACTGTCAACGCAGCGCGATAAACGCTACATCCCTTAGAGTTACTTGTGTGTGCCTCTTGTAGTATAAAGGCAGACTTACAAAACATCGAAGTGTTTTATGGCGCCTCAGATATGCGCAATAACTGCTTTTTAATTGATAATCGCACAACTATGAACGCGAAACCTGGAGCATTATTCGTGGGCACTGCGGATGGGGTTGGCCGTTTGGTGCCACTTGAGATATCGCTAGTGCGGACAGACAAATGTACAGACAGACAGACAGACAGACAGACAGACAGACAGACAGACAGACAGACAGACAGACAGACAGACAGACCAAATTTTTTCTGTCGAAGGTCCCCAAGAAAGACTATCGTCTTTAAACAAGAGCATGCTTGTCACCTCTCTGGTAATTCAGAATTGCCACTCTTAAGACTCGCTTTAAAGAGACGTGGTGAAGGGGCCCTGCAACTCTTCTTGAGCATGCTGAAAAAACGCTGCCGATCGGCAGTAAAGGCTCCCGAGAACAGGCGAGAAAAATAATATAGGGCAGCACGTGGCCTGGAATTTTCAATAAATTATAAAATCAGCTAAAAATTGCTTTATCTTCTCCCGACAAAGGACGGAAGACGCTCGGAAATCTCTCGTAGAAGGCCATCTATAAGCCATTGGCTGATTTGAACCTGGCGCGCTCGGTCGTTACAGAAATCGCCGCAGGAGGCCGTGACTTGTCCACGCGAGCAAGCATGGTCACACTGAAAAAGCTGCGTATTAAAAAAAAGAAAAAAAAGTACTCAAGGTCACAAAGCGCGCTTGACGTATTTCCTGTGCCCCTGTCATCCCTCCCTGCTTAGCTTCCAGCGCTTTCGTCGGGACGGGAGAGGAGAGAATGAAATCGCGGCTTGGAATAAGTCTCTGTAACTCCACTTGCACTAGATCGATTCCTAAAGTTTTTACGGCATTGAATTCGTGAGGCAAGAAGCTCTTCCAGCGAAATCGTTCCATGGGCACTTGAAAAAGTGTTTCAGAGCCTTATTAACTTCTTAGTGGGTTGAACGACTTGACGAAAACAGCGTAATGACCCGGAAAAAGAGCTCACATGCCTTTATTAAAGAAGCCATGAGAACTCTCAAAAAAGAGTCAAAGTTCTTTGACTCTCAAAAAAATATCAAAGAACTTTTTAGAGCCTATGAGTCCCTTCTCAATGTTTTTGTTAGAAGCTCGCTAGTAAACATAATAACGATGGTCGCATGTGTGAGCCTGTACCTACCGGTGTTTTACTATGGTATCTTATCAGTATTGTAAGATGTACCCTGGACGTGACGCACTGATACAAGCTACTTGTAGGATGTTGATAAGCATCGCCGAGAAACTTAGCGCAGACGCGTTGAGGGAAATCCCACAAGGAATGCGTATCTGCGTCTGGTCAAAGAATCTCTGAGGCCTTGCACGTCAGTTCCTTGTTTATTGTGGTCAGCGTTCACAAAAGTGGCTAGGTGATAGTGCTCGACTCTGTTTCTGCCCCGAAGGCACTTCTGGAGAATTTTGAAGGAATTGTCATTACAAGGCGCAAATGTTGGCAATCCCGCAAATCACTGCTTTAGTTTCCCCAGCGGTATATCGTCCTTATTGTTATAAACAACAACAACAACAACAACAACAACAACAACAACAACAACAACAACAACAACAACAACAACAACAACAGAAAGCTTCGTGGTGGACGAGAGGGTGCTATTTGAATTACCTCTCAAATATAAACGCTCCAAGAATTCAGTGAATCGATTTGTGTTTGCCTCAAATCTTGGCCTATCGAGCTCTGGAAGTCTGCATCCAGCTGGCGCCAAGGCGGCATCATTTTTGCACCAGGCTGCGTATATGGCGTTTCCGGAGGGATGTCATGAACATACACTACTGGTAGCAACTCCTCGACCTCAGAAATTGTTTCAGCAATCATACTAACGGCCAGTTTCGGTAGCTCTCACGTATTCTAATTGTAAGTTTTAAGCAACTAATCCCACGCATAAAGCTCTTTTGAACGCGTGACACTGAGAGACTAAACGACACATGTAGCGGCAGAGCGACGTACGCTGATCAAGCGGGAAAATTTGAAGGACCATTGATTAAATACGGAAAATTCTGTCTTGATAAACTTCTTGAACTATAGCATGGTTGGCGGTCAGATATAGGTTGCTCTAAAAGATGTCTCTCCATTGTGCCATGGAGCTAAACTATACAGTTTCTTATAGATACTGCGGGAAGCTCTGGCCCCTAGTGTCTATGAGAGCTGCAATGCATGGCAATTCAGCCAGCACGGGAATGATGGGTAGCGTGCGGATTTGTCTGAACTTTGTTCTTTCGACCCCGTTTCACTCCATGTGGCCTGCGTCTGCTCTGTCGCGAGGTGAAGCTCAAAAAACGTTCAGCAGTTTCATTTCACCACTTTGGCCTTGTTAGGTTGACCAGAGTAAATGGGCTCACGACGGTCATGCAACGATCCACGTTTTTATCTGAAACAAATGACGAAGCACTATAATAAACAAATCCACTGGTGCGCTCGAAGCCGTAAGCACAAGGATTAGGCAAATACGCGTATTATTCATCGTTTCCATAGCGGGCTGAACGACCGCAGCTTCAAAGTTCCAGCCTGAAAATACTATACGAAACTATGTGGGCTAAACAGCTTGGCTGGTCATCCATCTCAATAGATTAGAAGGCTTTGGGGTGTTTTACGACATTTTTAGAACCTCAAAGTAGTAATATGATGAATACTGCACTAAATGAACTTTTTGGCAGCTAGCTCAGCTCAAATCTTTTATTAGGAATGTTTGTTCGATCTATGTGAAAAAAAAATCAGAAATTCTTCTGCGTTATTTTCAACAAAAATATATCTAGAATTGTTGAAGTAAGGACATCAGCTTCATGACCGACTAAGTCTCTGTAAAGTGCAAGCATTTCCAGAGTGGTGATTCGGACAGCATCGCTTGAAGAACATAGTTAAATCTTCAATTATGCCGTAGCTGTGCTGTCAGAAAGGAAAAAAATGAAGAAAAAAGAAAAAAAAAACTAAACAGTGTAGGTAGAAGTATCCTTCTGACATATCGCAATTAAGTTGTTCATGACGATGCTTTATTTCTGCTTAGACATGGCCACCGCTTCTTCCACTCTCCAATGTCCATTCAAACTTCGCAAAGGCTGTACATCACCACCATAATGAGAACCATCGGGAATAAAAATCCTGGTGCAGGCAAGGATAGCAGTTGCGTAAGGAACGTGAAAGTCGGCGTACCTTTCCAAGAAAAAAAACAAGAAAATATATCCGCATGATGCTGCAGCCAGCATGATTTTCGACTACAGTAGACCAATGTGTACCGTAGTTGACACTAATAAACATGGAACGTTATGACGTAGCGCGGTACTTAATTAATCACACTATGTACTGCAGTAGACATTCGCGTATAGTTGGCATGAATTTCGACTGCAGTACACCCCAGTTTATTGTAGTTGACAAAGAACATTATGGTGCTTCATGGTGTACTGAGGTACACCCTTACCATCACCCACTTACAGTGGTCCATGTTGCAGTGTAGTTGACATTTATACGCTCCCTTTAGTCACAAAAGATGAGGGGAGCAAAATCTGCCCCACATGATGTGTAAATATAGAGGGGGGGGGGTGGCAGTGCTGCAAGGAACCTTTACCCCCTCCTCCTCGAAGGAAAACGTGCGCACGCCTATACGCTCCCGATTGTGACCTCAGCGCAGAAGTCCCATTGGCTGCTGCATTACAGCAGCTCAAGGCTTAAGTACGTGTTTTGATTATAAACGACGCAGCTTTCGCGGTTTTCAGAGCAGCTTTGGGGGAGGGGAGATTGTGCAAGGTGTTGTAGCCCTCAATATAAGTCACTGTTGTGACCAAACAAAGTTTGTTCACGCAAGCTTTAATTAAACCAGTGTAGTTACATATAGAGAAGTTTCAGCATGTGCTTAGGAATGTTAAGGTGTCCGGCTAAGGTTCAACCTCTTGTACTCGTCTCCTACGTGACGCAGCACGTTAAGTGAGGTGAGACAAGCGCACCATTGCTCCCTAATAATTGAAGTTGCAGATTGAAATGTAGATTTCTCTGCGAAAAGCAGTCGCGAGCTCTGTGTAAACAGTGGTTTAACGTATAATATATTTTTGTTTGCATATTTTTTCGTAAACTCGCTAGAAATGCCGGTAAACTCATGGGGTGCCTTGCGACATTCGTTCTCAGGAACTTTCTAGTCATGTCTCTAATGCAATGGCTTCATTTGCTGAGTAAAGGTACAGCTTCATATTCTGACGGCCAGCAACGAAAACGAGAGCTCTTCGGTGGATCAGTGGCTAGGGTGCTCGGCTGCTGACCCGAAGTTCCAAGGTGTGATGGAGGTGAAATGATAGAAGCCTATGTATTGTGTGATATTAGCGCATGGCAATGAACAGTGGATGGTCGAAATTTCCGGAGCGCTTCACTACAGCGCCTCACATGGTGGTTTCGAGAACGTAAAACCCACCCACATATTATTATTAGCAACGAAAACGAAAACGTTTATTTGCATTCCCTTGCGTTTGCAAGCGTAATAGCATTCGGCAGTACATCAGTACATCAGTACATCAGGATTGACTCTAGTCCAGTTTGCTGTATAAAAACACTCGGCCCCCCATTGCGGTCTAGTGGCTGTGGAGCTCGGCTGCCAACTCGAAAGTCGCGTGACCGAATCCCGGCCGCGGTGGACTCCTTTTTTATGAAAGCGATAATGCTAAGACAATGTACCTAAATTTCAGTTTAAGCGAAGTGTTTCGCTTTTAGCCCAAGCTTGCCCACATCTTTCAAGATGTAAATAAACTTTGGTTTTGCTTGATTTGATTTAAGTGCACGTGGTTGAATTTTCTGGAGCCGTCCACTACGGCGTTCATCATAGTCATATTGTAGTTTTGGAACGTTAAAGACTAACGTACACCTATTATTAATTAGCAACTATATCATCTGGGGAACAATGCATCTTGAAAAGAAAGAAAGCTTCTTGTCTGATTGATGAACTCATACAGAAGAAAGGAACAGCACCCGAAAAGGTCGTAAGCCATCAGAATTGAAGGAAGGAAACAAGCGCAGAGCATCACCAGCTGCAAGAAGCGTCAAGCCAATATGATATCATCGACGGCGTCATTTAGTTTTATACGCACAGAACCACAGAGACAAACCACGCTTTATTTATACTTCTAAAAGCACAACGCTAGCTGTGAACCTCGGAACAAATTGACGTCATGTCATGAACTCTACACGGGGAAGACGTCATTCTCGGGTTTCGCTGAATCTACGAACCAACTGGCCCAACAACATGCGTTGCTTGGCGGGTGTATTCTATCGTATCGAGAAAGGGGTTGGGTTGGCTGAAGGGCTGACCAAGTCGACGCCTCATTTATTTCGTTGAGTGCTATTGTAAGTGTGCCCTTCTCAACGGGAGCCGTCGGTTCGCCTTGATTTAGGGAGTGGTCGTTATGCGGCGCTATATAAATGGTCGTGCTGCACGCGTCACACGTGCGTCATAACCGTTTTCTTTGTTGATGAGATAGGCATGATTCCCATTCCTATATCATACGTCTGTCAGATTTGTTCTTTCAGACCCCTTCTTTGTGGCTCGAATCAATGCCGCTGCTGCATCACAGCGCTCTTGAAGGCGGCGCATACAGTTGCATTGCAATGACGCTGCCACATTGGTTGTCCGCATAGCGCAACAAACGGCGACACGCAATCTCAAAACAACGTGTCTTTTGCAGAGCCAGCGTGACAGCCAACATTATGAACGCGAGGAATGCAAGATGTTGCCCCACGAATCTACAAAACTGAGCAAAAAATGACATCATAATGTTTCCGCCGTAAGGCACTGCATGAGGGGCTCTCTTCCCCATGACCGGAAAGCACACGTGAACGCTAGGTGATGGGTGAGAGCAGAAAAAGGCTAGAGGAATGGGAGGTGAACGGGTCGATCGGATGCATCTGGCTGGCATTGATAATATAGAGAAGGCGCTGAGCAAGTCAACACCCTTCCCCTTAATTTAGCATGCTTGCCTGCTCACTAGCTGGGGATAACACATAATGCTTCACCGAACGCCTAGACGCTCTTGCTTGTCGAAACAGCAGCCTTTTCAATGACAAGCGCAGTGATTAATGTCCTTATTTCTTTTCGAAGCATACGCAGTCAAGTGCTCACTTTTTCTTTTTAAATTTATGCTTATAGATCACTTTACAGACGTTTTACAGTACTGCTTCCTTCGGCTGACAACGTTGCAATTCTGTATTCATATAAAATAACCAAACAGTGCCGCCTCGCATGCCCGAAAATGGTGAAGTCGAAACGCTCAACAATTTGTGACCATGATTATTTTATAATGTGACATAGAAAAACAGCAGAACATTCAGTTGTGAAACCAAAATGGCGACGTCCATTAATATAGAATAGGGTGGTGTTTTAAATGTATAAACCAATACCTCTGGTTTAAATTACTACTCTTATTGGATACATACTATATTGGAGCATAATATTACTTAAAATAAGGAGATTGTCATTGTCAGGATAACAAATGAAAACTAATTTATCAGCTGAAAGATTTTGAGAAGCCGGGATTATTGAGACGCCTAGCAGAGTTCTCACCTACGGCCTTGACTAACACATGTTCAAATAATTTAGACAACGAATCTGCTGCTGCGTAGCATTAAAAGTGTGCAAGTATTCGAAAATATTGAATTACGAATCCAATAGCATTGGATTCGATAGTGGGATCAAATAGCGATTATTAAAAATATCAAATATGCCCCACCGCGGTTGTCTAACGGCTAAGGCAGTCGGCTGCTGACCCGCAGGTCGCGGGATTGAATCCCGGCTTCGGCGGCTGCATTTCCGAAGGAAGCGGAAATGTTATAGGCCCGTGCCCTCATATTTAGGTGCACGTTAAAGAACCCCAGTTAATCAAAATTTCCGGAGCCCTCCACTACGGTGTCTCTCATAATAATATGGTGGTTTTGGGACGTTAAACCCCACATAGCAATTAAAAAATATCAAATATTTTAAAGTATTTGCGAATAATCAGCAACGACAAAAGATGCTTGAAGAAAGCAGACGTGCTAGAAGCGAGGGGTAACTTTTGTTGTTTTCATGATCGAAATACCCAGATGCACGCAGCATACGCACTTGCGGCGTTATCCATACTATATAGACCAGATGATGAAGGTGTTTTGCTGAAAAGTTCAGTGTCGCGGAAGCAATGTAGTCGGCAATCAAATATCTTTGCTATCAAACTCTTGATGATGACTCAGGAAAATTGCTTGATATCTATGTACCAGTTTCATTGAAAAGCTGTTGATAAAGTACCACCTTGAACGCTGTAGTCACTGCTCCCTTTCATCCCGCAGTTCAGAAACATTCGTAAAGCTCTAGGTACTGTTCAGTTTAAGCGATGATACTAGTTTTTTTAGCTACAAGCAGTCGTAATAAATTTTTGCTAAAGCTTCAAAATATTCGTTCGAAATAAAATAGGAAATTTTCGGGCAGTTCTAAAAATTGTCACTTTGCAGTCTAGGCCTGCTTCGCAAGCTGCTGCTTTACTATTCAAAGATGGTTCAAATACTGTTTGATTCTTAATAATATTCGACTTGGTGTAATCAATATTTAACTTTTTTCGATCTCTTTCAATTTACACATTTTACGTTGCACCGTACAATAGTCTCAACCCACACACATCGGTACGACGGAAAATGCGGGAAATGCAGGCAGTAGTGACCCAAATTCTAAAAGTTTTCGGACTGGGACTCTAAGTAAAAGGGCTGGTGTTGAGAAACCTAAAACGATTATTGTGGTGCCTGGATATGCATTGTATATTCATTATTGTGACCTTAAAAACACTCGGATTGTAGGGGTGGTGGCTTTGTGACGTGTCATAGCAGTGGGACGTCACCAGAAAGTAGTAACTGGCGTCGTAATAATGGCAAATCTGTCATCTGCTTGTGGTGAACTTAAACAACAATGAATTTTATTCCAGTGAAGCTGGCAGTGATTTCTGCGATTTGGGTTACATATAGGAGCCAGAGCTCACCCACTCGGGAACGGCCTTGACTCATCAGGATAACGTACATTGTAATTAGGCTGGCTTGCAGATGCTCAGCAATAAAAATGTTAAAATGAAAGTAAAATATTTCATATTTGTTGTCTGATGACGATGTGTGGAGAGCGTTTACATTGCACACCGAATAAACGGAAAATATCCCTCTTGCGATGTCTTATACCGTGCCAGTATTACTTTAACTAGACTATGCCTGTTTTGCTACGTTACACTCATAGAGTTTCCTAAAATTAACTAGAGGGGTCTCTGGCGCTGCGATCGTTCAGCGACCATGGGAATGATGAGCAGTACACACATTTGCCTAGTCTTTGTACTTGAGGGCGGCGAGTCATACTTGCGGCTTCGTTTATTGCTGCGTTTCGGTTTTGTTTTGAGAGAAAGATTAAACCTTTTTGAGCTTCGTGGCCCGATTTGAAAAGGTAAGTCTAAAAGAATAAGATGATGATGCGCAACCACCGAACGTTTGCTAATATTTGTTTCGTAAAAAAACAACACCAAGCCACACGAATACACACGGAGCCAAAAGCAGGCCAGAAGTACGAATATTATACAAATGTGTGCACTACCCATCATTCCCATGCTCACTGAAGCGCCGCGCGTTGCAGCTCCCATAGACACTAGCGCCAGAGTTTCCTCTAATGTATATTAGGAAACTATATGGTTACAGTATACGCTACGCTACACGAGGGGCAAGAAGGGGTAAAAGGAAGAGAGAAAGGGCATTCTGTTCATTTGCGCACACACACACACACACACACACACACACACACACACACACACACACGCACACACACACACACACACACACACACACACACACACACACACACACACACACACACACACTGACACGCAGGGCGCGGGTTCGAATCCCGGCTGCGGCGGCTGCATTTCCGATGGAGGCGGAAATGTTGTAGGCCCGTGTGCTCAGATTTGGGTGCACGTTAAAGAACCCCAGGTGGTCTAAATTTCCGGAGCCCTCCACTACGGCGTCTCTCACAATCATATAGTGGTTTTGGGACGTTAAACCCCACATATCAATCAATCAACACACACACACACACACACACACACACACACACACACACACACACACACACACACACACACGTGCGTACACACACGTGCGTACACAATCCAATGGATCGCAAGCGGTCGCTGAACTCAGTTGTCTTCAAGAATGGTGGGGGGGCTTGTGTGGCCTCCTGGATTGATAAGCTGGGAAGCCAAGCTTCTATACCATTTTCTTGAAATAATGGCTGAATATGAGTCTCCTCATGGCAAACTGGACCATAGGGCCATGCTTGTCGAAGGGGGGCATACTAAGGCTACATACGAACCAAGAAGTAAATAAATTTATAGGGGACGTTATTTGGCACAAATGATCACATAAACGCGAAGAAGCAAATGGGATCGAAAAGACAACTTGACGCTTGCAGAGAACGCACTTGCAACGTCCCCTAGTTCCGCTCCCCCTAGTTCCGCTCAAAAAGCTTCAGCAGTCATGAATGAGAGAAATGGCTCCTCGTAGCTGAATTTGTTTTGCAACACTTTGTAGAATATGAATGATACATTGGCTGAAAGCAGCAAGACAGAAATCGCAACAAAAAAACTTCTTCGCCGCCATTCTTAGTCATTCTCGTTTCGGCATTCGCGTGTGCGCAATATGGCAACCATTAAGGGTGTGGTTTGAGTTGGCTGTCTCGTACCTAATTTTATTTATAATCATTGAGGTGAATGCATGAGCGAAACAACAGTAAATCCCAGTCACGTGTAAACCTTTTTATAGAGTACAATGGCAAGCTATTGCATGAAGATCATTATGAAATCTTCAATTGTAACGTGGCTTCACAGTAAAATGCGCGAACGCACTGTAACTGAACAATGCGAGAAAAGGAAAATAATTCACACCATCTTCCCAAAGGGAACCCTGATGAAATGCGAAGCAGCAGCGTTGCACCTGAGTGGCGTCACGTGTTGAACGGCGATAACGCGGGTGCTGCAGTGAGCGCTGGAAAATTCGTTGGGAGAGATGGCTGTGGTGCAGCTAGAAAGAGGCGACATGTTTGAACATGTACGTTAGGTGCGCGTCAGAATAATTGCACATTAACTCACAAGTCGGCGGTGTTGGGAGTGGTGGTAGCGGTAGGTGTTGCGGGAGAAAGGACGAGGCGGCAGCTGCGGGTGCTGAGGCGAGCGCGTGGCAGGCGAGGGAGAGAAAAGCGCCAGTGTGCACTGTGAGGAGAGCGTGACGTCAACTCGCTGCTGCGGCATGACCTACCTGGCACCGCTCCAACACTTGCGGTGAGGGGAGTGCGTTGCGGCGGTTTCGCACGGCCACACGGAGGGACATCGTTACACAGACTAGTCAAAGAGCTGCTTCGCATCTAAAACAAAGTAATCAAGGCTGACTGAGGTAACCTTGGGGCATAGTGCAGTTAAGTAGATCAAGATTAAGCTTGTTTCCGTTTAGCCAAGGCCGACGCCTCTTCCCACTCGGCAACGTCCATGGAAACTTGGCAGAGGCTGTACATAACCACCAAAATGGGGACCATCGGGAAAGGAAAACCTGGAAACGAGCAAAGAAAAAACAAATGTATGAATGCAATGAAAAACTGAAGAAATTCTTGAACAAAATAGCTATTGTTCTACGTATGAATATAACCGATAAGAGAAGCTCCTTAAAAATGGGACAAAGGGCTATGCGCCTGATCTCGCTGCCGCTTTTTATGAAAGCGGTAGCGTTGAGAAAGGGGGGGGGGCGGAGGGTGGTGAAAACATTGGCAGCGCTTGGTGAAAGCCTGAGCATGCGCCTGCTCCGTGCCTGCGCTCCCGCTGCACTGAGACTGAACACCTGTTGTTTTGCTCCATGTGCTTTCCCGGGGTAGGAAGCTTCGATGACGATGGCGGCAATGGGGACGGTTGGGTGCGTGCTTAAAGAGCTGCGTGCATAACAAAGAAACATTCGCACGAGGCTGCTGGTTGTAATAATGTAAACTGTAGTAGACCGTTGTGTTCCACGGTACACCATAAATGGCAAGTACAGCGCATCACGGTGTACAGCGTGATTGGCATGGCGTAGTACACTATACTGTCATACACCATGGTGTGCTGCCTTTGAAATTCATGTAAACTACGGCAATGTGAACTAAAATGTAAAATACAGAACACCATTGTGTACTGAGGTTTAGTTTCTAGTAGATATTACGCAGTTGACATGAA
Organism: Rhipicephalus annulatus; assembly: GCA_013436015.1. Classification (NCBI taxonomy): domain Eukaryota; kingdom Metazoa; phylum Arthropoda; class Arachnida; order Ixodida; family Ixodidae; genus Rhipicephalus; species Rhipicephalus annulatus. Next base: position 163,975 of record WOVY01001722.1, on the reverse strand, counting down.
TGTCAACTGCAGTAGACTACGGTATGCTATGCTGTTGACATTTATGCAAAGTGTAACATTGGAAGAATATGTTTGGAGCACGAGACGTGCTGAAGCCTAATGGTCTAAAACGGACCTTCATTCTTATTTGTGATGCTACCTTCTTTAAAAAGTTGCTACATTATTCAAGCGCAAAATCTAAGGCACGTAGTGTTATCCAAAGCATAGCTTTAAAACATTTCTATAGGGTTAAGAACTAGCATGTTGCAGCTGCCTGTTCGGGGATTCACATGAAAAATGCCTCACCAATGTGACCAAATAGAAATAAATATAGAACTCAAATACTTAAAATAATTTAAAATAAAAACAATCAAAATCTCATTGGCGATGTTTTGAGGGACAACACGACCACCCATCAACTCGCCAAGGTAGAGTGTTACGGAAAGTGGAGTGCGGATGAGGCAATATTGCTCCTTCTTAAATGACGCCTGTGGTTCATACCAATTCGTTGTCATGTATTGGTTTAGATTGCAAGCCCGATTTCTGGATGAGAGATTGTTGAAGCGAGTTGTAAACAGTGCCTGAAACAGAACCATTAATGTAATTTTACGCCGCATCGAGTAGCTAGCCAGCAATTTCTAAAAAATTCAGCGCAAGACAAGTTTTTGTGGCACTCTCGCACAATGCCTTGCTGCAATATCTTGAATTTCTGAACAATGCACAAAAATGACATATTGAGCTGCAGATGCCCAGCACCTGAAACGAAAACATTCCCCCATATTTTCTTTCACTCGCTAGCAGTGATGTTCCGTACTACACCGAAGAATTCTCATTCAAAGACAAGAACATTCCCTACTCCGGGAATTTTTCCCTGCGAACGTCGACGAAATTTTCAGCATATTTCTCTGCATAACAGTATTGATTTCCGTCCCCATACACGCTGACACATGCTGTAAATACACGTATCTCACGTGCTGGCGACTTTTGAAACCATGACTGGGCTCTCGACTGCCGCACAACAAAAGCACGACTTTATTATTTCAAATACTGTTAGTACACTGGACATCGTCGGTTTCAAGTCTGACATCAATAGTGAACTAGCAATCGCTCCGTGTAAATATCAGAAACAAATACCAAAGGCTATGCTTGCGTGGTGCATGCGTGCAGAACCGATTACAGCAGAGGAAGGCGTACTGTGACCACTGATTACCGCTTGTAAAATGAGAATTTAACCATTCCTGAATTTCGCTACAATATCCAGAAAATTTGCTTTTTATATTTGGCTCAGAATGACAGGCAAAAATTTCTGGATAAAGGAAAAAAATTCGCTGCAAAGAACATCAATGGTTGCTACGGTAGTTGCATTTGAAAGGTTACTCGGGGTGACGATTAGTTATATTTGAATTACACTGGTTAAGCGGTAAAATGTGCTCGCCTAAAGGTGGGCACGTTCCACGCACATTGTTATACCGACCAAATGCTGTGGAGCGATGCGTCTTACCAAGGATTCGCCGTGACATCTACCCGAGCGCGCGTACAGTAAACGAAAAAAAAATGCAAGCTAAAAGGGCATGCATAAACCGTCACGTGTATAGGAAGAAAACCAACGTTGATTGTATCCAGCAGCCCGTGCATGGCTTGAAACGTCATCGAAGCTGTCATGCCGTTGTTGTACTTGGCAAATCAAAACACCATGCTGTAGTCCTGTATATCTCTATAGAAGCTCAGGGCAAAGTACGAGTCGCGCGAAAACATGGCGTACATTGACATCATGCGAATTTCCTTGAACGGTGGTGACGTTGCTGTTGGTGGCGAAGTGGCCTTCAATCATACACGGGGTGCTTTGATGTGATCAACGCGGTTCCATTTAACTTACAGTAGGATGAAACTTTAGTACTCTGTAGTATTGTGTTTGCTAAAACAGATGCTTTGGTGAGTTGGTTCGAACACAGGAAAGACCAAGTAGTGCCAGACAGAACACATGCAAAGACGTGCTGACAGAGTTATTACATATTTCTTACACTCTAAGAAATGATCGAGTTAAAAAGGGTGTCTTTTCATACCACAACAATTATCGTAGTCTATATTGCGTTCCTTTTCCAGCATTGTCGCTTTCTGAAAACGGTTGAAAACTGTTGTAAACGGATGTAAACTGCCCGGTACTTTCATTTCCCCAACGACATTCGCGTTCGCAGCGTCGCATAGCATTCTTGATCGGAAAATAGCCAGCTTTCATGAAATGTAGCGAGAAGAAGCCAGATTACAATTATTGTTGTGGAACAACAACAAAAAAAAACTCCTTATACTAGATCATATTATAAAGTGTAGGAATTTTTCCTGAAACGTGGAAGAATATGAGCCTGCAAAAATGATCTGGAACTTTAGACGGACGTAATCAGCCCGAGGGCCAGTGACACCGCTTTCTGGTTCATTAACGGAACTATTTCTGTGGCGCAGGCAATTGGTGGTTGCGCTCCGTTCGTCGGGGTGGAGCCTCTGCAGACCTATTAGGATATAGTATATAGTATGCGCACCATCTTACGTACCGCAGATTAAACGACATTCTGCGTGGAGCTGGTGGAAGAACGTACCTCGCAGAGGCAACAGCTATTTTTGCTCGCCTATACCCTTCTCTATATAGCGTGGATGTCTTCGCAAACTCAGTGTGCTACGTGACGGCTGTGTGAAAAAGGTAACACGGAGGAAGGTCTACAGTTTTTGAATAAGCGAAGGCTTTCGCTAAGCGAACTTCAACTGTCGTTTGAGTTTGGTCGCCAGAGTTACCGAAATGCCTGAGTTTCCACAGTGTCAGGTTGGCAGTGTTGCCACGTTCACCTGCCAAAGTTCGCAAGTCCCGCCCGCGTGCTTTCATCAACGGAACGCAGCAGATACTGGGTGAACCAAGTGGTAGCTATCGCCAGGTCAATTCACAAGGCAGTGATTGGACGATTGTAAGAGCCTCACCGGTTAGTATCCTGCTGCAAATGCTCACACAGGTGTCCAGGCTTGCCAAGTGAAATAGGCACGCACATATGGTGAGCAAGAAGTGTGGAGATCCCAGCAGGGCCTTGGCCGTTCGCATCCTCTCAGGCGTCGCGAGGTAGCGTTCCTTAAAAGAGAGAACAGATGTCAGCCTGATTTTCACGTCCTAAGGTTCGTTTCATATAACCCAGTATTTATCATTCTCCCCCTCGTATCGGCCCATCAATATCACCTTGAGGTGCAGTGTCGACATTTGTGAACGGCAAGATATTTGTTAACGCGATAGCGTTAGAGAGCTCGTGTCACAGAAATTCGGCTGGCAGCGTCAGCACCGTTGGTTGTGAGCGAAAAATTGAGAAAGTAGAAAATAAAATAATGAATAAAACTTTCGGTTTCACTGTGGATCCAACCCGAGCAGTTCGCGTGGGAAGCACGTGTTCTAACACAAAGCCACGATGTTACTTGCAGTTGTTTTTTTTAGTTATGGTGACCTGTAGCGTAGAAAGGGAACATTTAGATTTAGATTTGAAACAGTGAGATTTTGATTATTGGGCAATCCGTATATCCACCGTGTCCTTATTTAAGCCAATGTATGAAATATAGCCGCAGCCTAACGAGTACAATACGAAATTGAACAAGTCTTTTGATGCCTGGAATTCTGAGGAGAACTGAGAAATTATAAACAAGTCCTCATATACCTAACCGGTAACAAATTGGACAAGTTTTCGAGTCTGAGATCAGGATTTTTTGGCATGAGAAGAGAACGTCGCTAACCTCATGAATATAGACATGTAAATACACCCAAATACAAGTGCTTACGAAAAAATGCATGGCTCGTGTGCTCAGATATGGGTGCTCGTAAAGAACCCCAGGTGGTCGAAATTTCCGGAGCCCTCCACTACGGCGTCTCTCATAATCATATGGTGGTTTTGGCACGTTAAATTCCACATATAAAATAAGAAAATGAACATGTCAACACACTACCGTCTTTTGTTTGAAATATAACGGGGAACGAGCTGCGATAGTGTGATGTAAAAGCAACGCATTCGACCATGGACTGCGCATCACCCTTTTCACCCGAAAAAGATTTCAAAGATGTTTTGGAATCTTGCAAATTTGCGACCACGCGGGTGCTTATGGATGCTCGACTATGCTGTTGGCACTCAGACTTTCGCCAAGACGCCTTCAGCAGCACTCAATGTCCTCTTTAGCAATGACACGCACTGCGGAATCACTTGCCTGTGAGGCCTACTCAAGTAGCTATAATGTGTCTGAGAGTGCCTGGGTGTTGTGGCTTATTTACGGAGAAATACAATGTTCATATGCACTCATGCACAAAACACGCGCCATCTAGCGAGTTTTATGAGCAACTGAGTGCTTTTAACAACTTTTTCTCCGAATATTATAGAACGATTGCAGTATTAGCCAGATTGAGAGCTCTTAAACTTTGTTTCGAAGTTTTGACACAACAATTTAAAATGATGACTTTCTTGGGAACAGGCCTAAAGGAATATAATACACGTTAAAATAAAGGACTATACTTTGGAAGTTTCAATACGAAACGCTTTCAAATTGTGCATGAGACAGTGAAAACGAGAAGAAGTGAGACGCTGCTGTGTGTTGTTTTCAACTGGGGTATCTTGAATTTCAGAACTGTATACAATGCAGTCGTTAAGGAGAACTTTCCTCTTATATATATATATATATATATATATATATATATAATATATATATATATATAATATATATATATATATATATATATATATATATATATATATATATATATAATGTTACGCCACGTATGTGCCGGACGAAGAAGGAAAAAGAAGCAAGGAGGGTGGAAGAAGAAGATCATCATCATCTGCTCTTACTTTCGCCGATTTATTCCCGCCTTTGCAGAAGTTGCCTTTCCACTGACCTGTCTTCTCCGCCAAGGTGCTAGTTTTGAATGGACTCCTGATTGTGAAACTTCTTTCAACCAACTGAAGTTCTTGCTCACGTCGCAGCCTATCCTGCGGCACTTCGATCCTTCTGCGGCGACTGAAGTTCACACCGACGCAAGCGGCATTGGCATAGGTGCAGTCCTGATACAGCGATGTAATCAAGTGGAACACGTAATCGCATATGCCAGTCGCACTTTAAGTAAGCCGGAACGCAATTACACTGTGACCGAACAAGAATGCCTTGCACTCGTCTTCGCTGTGCAGCGATTCCGCTCATACCTGTACGGTCGTCCTTTTCAAGTAGTTACGGATCATCATTCTTTGTGCTGGCTTATCAACCTTCGGGATCCGTCAGGCCGTCTAGCACGCTGGGCCCTCCGGCTGCAAGAGTACAACTTCACGGTATCGTACAAGAGCGGCAGGAAACACGCGGACGCAGACTGCCTTTCAAGGATGCCAGTTGATGCTACAGTTTGCGACGCTGACGATTTCGATCATCTGATTGCGTCCGTAGCACCAGCGTTCCCGGATAAGGCCACCTTTGAAACTGAGCAGCGGAAGGACGCGAGTTTGAATCCGTTATTCGTGATCGCACAAGCATCCACTCCGGAAAGCCGCTTTTGCGTCCGTGATGGTCTACTGTACAAGAAATCCATCTCCGGCACCGGTTCCCGCTTCCTGCTGGTGGTTCCAGAGGCACTACGGTCATCTGTTTTGTACGCCATGCATGATGACGCCACTTCAGGTCACCTCGGAACGACGCGCACTCTTCATCGTACCCAGGAACGCTTCTACTGGCCACGTATGCGCCAGTCAGTTGAGTTGTACGTGGCCAGTTGTGCGCAATGCCAGGCGCACAAATCTCTCTCAGCAGCTCCGGCCGGACATCTACAACCTGTGACGCCTCCCAGTTCTCCGTTCGAACAAATTGGCATTGACCTGGTGGGCCCTTTTCCGCGTTCATCGAAAGGCAACAGATGGATTGTGGTATGTGCTGACCATCTTACTCGGTACTGCGAGACTGCTGCCCTGCCATCCGCGACTGCTGGTCAAGTGTCGTCCTTCCTTCTCCATTCTATCATACTGCGTCATGGGCCCCCCTCGCGTCATCATAAGTGACCGTGGACGTCAATTCACGGCAGACGTTGTCGAACAACTTCTCCGTATGTGTGGCTCAGAGCTCAGACACTCGACGCCTTATCACCCGCAGACGAATGGTCTCGTCGAGCGAACAATTCGAACACTGGTAAATATGCTTTCTATGTACGTTGCTTCGAACCACAAGAACTGGGACGATGTCTTGCCGTTCGTCACATACGCGTTTAATACTTCCCAACATGAGACCACCGGCTACAGCCCGTTCTTCCTCCTCTATGTTCGACCCCCGCGTTATACTCTGGATACAATATTTTCCTTCTCTGATCGGGACCAATCAGAAATCTCCCTAGCAGAAACTCTTTGTCTCGCCGAAGAAGCTCGTCGTCTTGCTCGTTTACGTACAATAGCCTCGCAAGACAGATCGAAAGTTCGTTATGACAGCAAGCACCGGCAGGCCACATATATTCCGGGAGATCTCGTGTTGGTGTGGAAGCCTTTACGCAAACGTGGCTTGTGCCAAAAACTGCTCGCGCACTACATCGGACCTTTTGTTATCCTTGACCGCCTGAGCGCAGTCGACTACCGCATCGCACGTCTTACAGCTAGCGGGAGACGCTCCAGAAAGACAGAGGTCACGCATGTCGCTCGCCTGAAGCCTTTCAGTCAACGCGACACTGTATGAAACGCGCGGCGCGCTTTGTCTGCGAGGGGGGAAATGTTACGCCACGTATGTGCCGGACGAAGAAGGAAAAAGAAGCAAGGAGGGTGGAAGAAGAAGATCATCATCATCTGCCTGCGCCGATACGGCTCGCCCCTCGAACCGTGTATCAATAAACCCCCAGACGCCTACTGAGGTCGTAACAATATATATATATATATATATATATATATATATATATATATATATGGGAAACAAGTGTACACTTATGGGCTCGTTTTTCGTGTTTTTAGACAATAATAAAGATATATATATATATATATTGTAATGACGAAAACCGAAACTGGAACTCTCTCTGGCACAGACTCGCATGCTAGAGGAGAAGACGAGGAAGAGGAAAAGCAGAATAAGAACAGCCGGCCTGCAGCAAAGGCGTTGTCTCTTATTTCTCGTCTTTACAATGGCGCAGTCGACAGGATGAAGACGTCTTACGTCCCGGCTTCGTCACCCAGGATACCCGCCGACGTGTAGCCGCGGTAAGCGTCGCTTGAGGACGGCGTCAAGGCCTCCTCGGCGGCTCCAGCACCCGTTCCCGGTACCAGTTCACGATAAGGAACGCCGTCACGCTTCTTCGCTGATGGAACCCGCAAGGCGTCCGTCGCGGCCAGCATCGATCCCAGCACCGACGGATGGCGTCCAGGCCTCCGTTGTGGTTTCGGGGAACTTGCCCAGGGGCGCGACACGTCACGGCAACCATGCGCACGGGCCTCTCTCACCTAGGGATGGCGTACATGCCTCCTCCATACCTGGCAACCTGTCGGCGCTTCAAGCACCCACCGTGTACGGCGTCGAGGCCTACCCGGCGGCGCAACACCGCTTCATCTACGCCACAGTACCAGGTCACAACTCATCACACGGGTTCCGCTTGTCTGGGAACGTCGTTGACGCTTCCAGCGCCCTGGAACCCATGTCCACGAATCCGACCACAGCTGGATTTCCAAGGGACGCCGTCCACGCGTCCTTGGTCAGGAATTGTACCACCTCGAGTACCGCAGTCACTGTATCCTCCGCAGAGGCGGGCCTTGGCTCTTCGTGCGGATCACACGAAAGCGCAGCGGAGCTGCAGCATACCATCGCGCAACTCCGCGTCACGACCAACGCCCTCATAGCGTCGAGCTCCAAGCTATGTCCTGCCATCTTGCCAACATTGTGCGCACTCAATGCCATGTTGGCTGCGGCCGCCGCACAAAACTTCGAGGTAAGCTCGCCCGAGAACCGTCGCAATCTCCGGCGTTCTCTCGCGGAGGTATCGGAGCAAGTGAACTGCTTGGCGGGGGCACATTTCGGAGTTCTGCCCGCCGTCCCGCCATCGCCGATTTCCTTCGCGCTACCGGAATTTCGCGGCTTCCAGGACGACGCCGAGGAATGGGTGGCAACCGTCAACGCTCTCGGAACGACTGAAGAGCAGAAGTGGGACATGGCCATAGATCGCCTGCGGGATGCTGCCGCAGCATGGCACAGGTACGAAGGCGTCGGGCAGCAGTCCTGGGCAGAATGGAGTGCAGCCCTGATTGCCGCTTTCGGACGGATTTCCTGTGACTCCAGCAAGTCCAGCTCGATCTTCCCCGAGGCCGAGGATGGAGCCCAGGCAGCGCCCCGCCTCGAGGCTGCAATCGTTCGTTGCAGCTCGTCAACGGAATGCTGCCAGGAGTTCCCTGCTGCTAACCCTGACCGAAGTGGCTGGAATCCTACACTACAGGTCCCGGACTCTGCATCGGTATTCGACCTGAAAATACCGCCACCAGACCTTCGTCCGGAGATACGGCCCTCGCGCTCGTCGTCTGAGGACATCGAGGCACTCAATCCTATTGTATTAGACACAACTGAACCCTACCAGACCACGATCATGCTCAGCCACGCAGACACTCGGCTACCAAGGAACGTTTCCTTCGAGAAAGCCCAGATACCTAGCTACGCTGAGGCCACTGCCATCGAGAACTTGCCGAGGACCAGCCCTCCTGCTGTTTCCTCCCAGCATACGATGTTTGCACATGACAGTTCGCCAGAAGCCACCGGCTCGACTACGTCTGGGAGTTCTGCTGTGGTATTTATGCCCAACCATGAGCTGCGTCCCATCTCATTTCAAGAAATGGCCCAAACGTCATCATGGCTGCCTCGCAGAGCATCCCGCTGCAGTTCAGTCCACCAGCGACGGTGGGACAAGCACCAGCGTTTCCAGGTTACTCTGCGACCTTGCCGGAACAGTCAGGGCCGTCCACCTGAACTGCATTCTACGAGTTGTCAGGAAACGTTGCACCATGGTCGAGACCGACCACGACGATGTAGCCAACCTCGCCCACCTGAAGCACTGTCAACTGCTGCAGCTAGCCTTACCTACCAGAACATTGTCGTTTGGCCCAACGACAATGCTAGCAGTCATGGCCGAGTGTAATGACGAAAACCGAAACTGGAACTCTCTCTGGCACAGACTCGCATGCTAGAGGAGAAGACGAGGAAGAGGAAAAGCAGAATAAGAACAGCCGGCCTGCAGCAAAGGCGTTGTCTCTTATTTCTCGTCTTTACAATATATATATATATATATATATATATATATATATATATATATATATACGTAGCGAAGTCCATGCATAACATTAGCACAAATTACCATTTTGGGGAACAGTGGCTTGTGGTAGTATTATCCTGCGGCAGCCCTACTATCTGTGCGAAAATCCCGGCGTGCATGTGCCGCGGATATTCAGCAACCCATACTCACGACCGGTTTACTGAAAATGAAGATGATTACACGGGAGGCGAATTTTCGAATAGAAGCGACAATTGAGAAATATCCTAGTGAATGACCGGGACTAATCATCTAGTGATACAGTCCGGAGTGGATCATATCGGCTTCAGTGGTTAGCCACCTCTAGGGATTGCTTGTGTGGTGATCTTGAAGACTATAATCTTTTAGGTAGTTATAGACTACTAGCGTTATGACTTTTTACGTGCATGCAATTCGCCCTCTCTCTTTTTTCATCATTAAAACTCTCCCATCTCCTTCTCCACTGTAGGGTAGCCTACCCGTTCTTCTATAGAATGGTTGACATCCCTGCCCTTTCTTTACCCTCTGGTCCTTCTTTCCTTGGAAGTGTCGCCCAACCATTGCCACACAGTTTGTTTGATGCTCAGGAATACCGACGAGGCCCTAACGAATACATTTTGATAAGCTGCGCGAACACTCTCAGATGTCGCTAAACTTCTTATAGAGTAAAATACCTTGAAATACTTGACGGGTGTCCACTTCGTCGCCTCGATGGTGACCACTTCGAGGGCGATGCCCAGCACACTGAGCGCGCACCACATGGCCTGGTGCTTGTACAGGCTGTGCCATGTGCAGGTGAAAGTGAAGGCCATTGCAGTGCCTAAAATGAGGCGCAAGGCGGTGCGAGTTTCACTCATGATGGGCTCGTAGATGTACCTGTGAAGACGAGACAAGGTAGTTTATTTCAAGATATATATTGCAAGGCGAAAATCAGGATCTGATTATTAGGCAAGCTATAGTGTGTGTTTAAGATTGGGCTAGTTGGTTCAAAACCATGATGATTACAGAGCAAGTGAAAATCAAACCAGCCCAAAAATAACTGAAGATTCGTGGCTGCTGATTCTAGGGTTTGTTTTTACTTGCACTGCAGTCAAAATCACGTATTGACGTATACAGGATGATTTTAACCAGCAATAATCTCTTATCGTATAAGCCGCCATGTAAATGCTGTTTCGCCTGGGAGTCCGCACTGAACGCCGATGCCTCTGCAAAGGCAATCTGTGTCAAGGCCAGCAATCGAGCCGCCTGACGCAATCAACTCAATGGCGTCATCACGCGGCGGTGCAGGTCTGTCACGCACCTGCGAGCTCCCTCAGCCCGACAGCCCGTCGAAGCAATCGGCGCCTTCCTCTCTGGCGACTCTTACGCAATGCGTGGCAACGTCACTTGTCCTTCACTGCAACCACGCGCAGCGGCTCCAGATTTGATGAGAATGACGCGGCCCAGCGGCGATTCCATTGGAGGAGTCTAACCTCACGGCCAGCGGCACTTCTGGTTGGACATTTGGTTACTCAAGGAATCCACCCGGTACATATGAAAAAAGCCCTGCGGAGCGTCGCGAGTAGTAGACCTATTTGTCAGAGGAGAGAGCTCGGCTGTCCGAGTCTCTAAGCGGTCCGGTCGGCCCCAGTGCCGAATTTGTAACGCCTCTATGTCTTTGCTGTACATAAACCTTGTTAACTCAACGTCGTCCGGTCCGCTCGTCTATCAGCTCTGCTCAAAAGCATATGCGAGCTGAGAAACCTGCGCTACCAAACGGCTGGTGACCTTCCCGGCGGAGTTCGAAGCAGCGGCACCTTCGGGACCGTGTTGGCGTCGCCGTCTTTCGTAACAGTGAGAGCAGCAGTGAGATTTCGTGGCGCCCTTCGTAACGTCGTCGGAGGCGCGCTTCGTAACAATGGTGGCAGCGGTGGGATCGGCCGGCGTCAGTGACATCGATACGGTGAGTGCCTGATGTTTTCCCCCCAGTTCACCAGACTACTCTTGCACAGGTTATAGTAGTTTAGAGCACGGCTGTGTGAAGCATTAAAGTGAGCTTTGATAGTTTCAAGCCAAGTTGAAGCGCTTTGAAACCAAAGTTAATACGGAGGGTGTAAACACGGGAGTATTAAAAAATGCTCGCGCGTCTTGCTAGTTGACTTATAGTGGGTACGGCAAGTAAATTCTTAACAGGGGCAAACAGCAAGAGGCTAGTGTGAACGATGGAGAACCTTAAAGTGAAGGAACTCATCGAATTTCTGAGGAACTCAGCATTACTTTGGGCCGTGCGAAACGAAAGCTAGCGATCCTTGAGATCATGAAGGATGAAGCAGTGTCGGCTGAGGAAGTCGATGAGACCTGGGTGGATATCAAAGCACGCTGCGAGAAGGATGAAAGGCGAGAAGTAGAAGTTCGCGAACGCGAACAAGCTGAAAGGCGAGAACGTCGCGAGCGTGAGGAAGCGGAGAGACAGGAGCGCTTCGAGTTGAAACAGATAGAATTGGCAATCCTGCAGTGTTCGCAGGCGCCTAGCGTAGCTTCTGCGACAGTTCAGGTCTGCGGTCAGAGAATTCGCGACCAACTGCCGCTGTTCGTAGTAGGTGAGGACATGGCGAAGTATCTCGTCAACTTTGAACACGTCTGTGAGCGAAATGCTTCGGAGCGGTCTCTTTGGGAGCAGAACCTGTTAGCTCTTCTTCCCGGTGAAGTGTCCGACGCGATAGCTTGCTTGTCGAGGGAAGCATTTGAGAGCTATGACGAGGTTAAGGACGTGCTCTTGAGGCGTTATAAGTTGTCACCCGAGGCTTTCAGGCAAAGTTTCCGGTGTGCTAAAAAGGGAAACGAGTCACACGTTGACTTCGCGTTTCGTCTTAAAGCCGATTTAGTTGAATGGCTCAAGGGCGAAGGTGTTCATGACGATCGCGATAAAGTGGTAGAATGCATTGCATTGGAGCAATTCTACCGCTGCATTGAGGAGGATGTCAAGCTTTGGCTGGAAGACAAACTTGGTGAAGTGCAGCTAAACAAGGCAGCAGAGTTAGCTGAGGAGTATTATACTCGCCGAAAGTTACATAGCAGGGCAGTGCGCGTTGAAAAGAATGAAAGGAAAGAGGGATTTTCAAAGAAACCTGATCAACGGAAACCCACTCCGCACCGTAATTTCAAGAAGGACCCGCCTCTTACGAAGGACACTGTAGGGGAAGGGCAAACGGAAGCGAAGAAATCGAGTGCGGTTCCTAAACAACGCACTGATACCACACGGGCGTTTGAATCACGGAATCCGCTAATCTGCTACAACTGCAAAAAAGAAGGGCACATCGCGATAAACTGTAAGCAAAAGTTTGCTTTCGCAACAATCCGAGAATCGAAAAAGAACATGCGGTTGTTAGAGCCGTATATCCAGGAAATTAGTGTAAATGGGAAAACGTGTCGAGCACTTCGAGGCACAGCGGCAACCATGGACGTTGTCCATCCTTCATTGGTGTCTCCGGATGACTTTACAGGAGAATGCGCGTAGTTCAGGCAAGTCGCCGAGGAGCAGAGTGCTTGCGTACCAATCGCTACGGTTGTCATTGAAGGCCCGTTCGGTAAGCTTCGCACCGAAGCGACTGTCTGTCGCGCTTCCCGATAGTTTTCCTTATCTTTTCTCTAACAACTCAGAGCAGCTTCTTAAAGAGCAGGGTAAATCATTCTTACCCAACTTAGCCTGCATGGCCCTCACGTGATCGCAAGCGCGGAAGCTTTCGCAGGAGCTTGATCTTGTTCAATGTGGTGAACCATCAAGTGACCTTGGTGGCGAGTCGACGGAACCTCAGAGAGTAAATTCTCCGTGTGAGTCATGTAAGCAGTCACCCGAGCGGCCCGTCGCCGAAGCGACTGGCGCGGTTTCTGTAGCAGGGGGAGACGACATGGCGCCATTGAGTCAGAGCGAGAGGGGTGCAACGCTTTCGCCTGTAGCGGAAAGTTGGAGTAAGCTGTTGAGGGTTGATTCAGAAATGCTAGTTCGAGAGCAGCGTGAGGACCTCTCGATTAAAGTGCTAATGAAAAGCGTAAACTTGGCAAAAAAGAAATACAATGTTTCTTTTTTTGAGAAAGCAGTGCTCCTGTATTGGAACTACACAAATGCGCAAGGTCGCAAGTAGGAGCAGCTCTTGCTGCCACAAAAGTATCGTCGCCATACATCCAACGTCAAGCGGTCGTGAATCTGCTTTTGAATGCTTCAGAGGAAGAGGGAGCAGAAATTTCGATCACTAGTGATGTAATCGAAACGGGATTGGAGGTAACCTTGGAGCAGTTGAACATAGAGCCTAGGTTATGGGAAGTCCTGAAGGAGGACGTGAAAAATTTCACGAGTGCCTGATGAATTATTTCAAGCCAGCGTTTAGTTAAAACATACTGAATATATTCCTTAATGCAGATATTCTGTGCACTCCAAAACCGCGAAAATAATAACAATAATGTAGGGAAAATGCCATTTCGGAAAGAAAAAGCGTAGCATTGGGTGAAGCCGACTTTTAGGCCGATCTCACTGCGGTGACGTCACGCAGCCCTGCGCAGGCCTTCTCTAGTTCTAGGTGGTGTTGGTCTTACTCAGTGCGTGGCAACGCCACTCGTTCTTGACTGCAACCTCGTGCAGCGGCTCCGGATTCGATGAGAATGACGCGGCCCAGCGGTGACCCAATTGGAGGATTTTGACCTCACGGCCAGCGGCGCTTCTGGTTGGACATTTGGTTACTCAAGGAATCCACCCGGTACATATGAAAAAAGCGCTGCGGAGCGTCGCGAGTAGTAGACCTATTTGTCAGAGAAGAGAGCTCGGCTGTCCGAGTCTCTAAGCGGTCGGCCCCAGTGCCGAATTTGTAACGCCTCTATGTCTTTGCTGTACATAAACCTTGTTAACTCACCGTCGTCCCGTCCGCTCGTCTATCAGCTCTGCTCAGAAGCAGTCGCGAGCTGAGAAACCTGCGCTACCAAACGGCTGGTGACCTTCCCGGCGGAGTTCGAAGCAGCGGCGCCTTCGGGACCGTGTTGGCGTCGCCCCGGCTTTCGTAACAGTGCTCGTACATTTCTTTATTTAGGCGTCTGTGTGCAAGATCGGTAGCGTAATGTAAGGCAGCCGAATCAGAAAAACTATTGACTGTGCATCGTGCCATTTCGAAAAAAGGCGTGGTTTGAACCAGTCGGTGGTTCTTTACATTTCGTTAAGCGCGTACACCGAACATCTCACTTTTGCATCGTGCCATTTCGAAAAAAGGCGTGGTTTGAACCAGTCGGTGGTTCTTTACATTTCGTTAAGCGCGTACACCGAACATCTCACTTTTACCCCAAAATATTTGTCACACGGCAAAAATGATACCAGAGAACACGACGGAGACGACAAGGAAAGAAAGCGATAATCACAGAATTCCCCGTCATAAATGAGGTGTAACGTAATGTTTTGGGGCGGGGGCAGAATTTAACTTTTTCTGTATGTCCAAACGTGGTTTTGTACGTGCCCACATGTGTACGCAGATAAATATATGAAAATTTAGGTGTGAGGTGTTGCTACTTTTGTGATTGTCTCCGCCAACTTTTTTTATTGCATGTTATGCTCTCTGGAGCTCCTTGCTGCTTCAGTAAACCGAGTATCTCAATTATCTATTGTGCCCTTTATAACGGGTATGCTACTTTTCACCAGCGAATGCGGCATGATTCTTACTATTGAAATAAGTGGAGTTTACGAAACACTCCCATAGTTCCCGTGAGTTAGTGTAGTACTCTACTCGCATCTCTCTAACAATGAAGGCGTCAAGATGGCCTATGGCCTGAGTGTTGTTTAAAAGACTGCACAAGTCTAGCCTTCCGTTCAAAACAATCGATGCCGGTTAACCTTTCTCTACTGAAATAAACCAAGGCTATTCTTTGTGTTCAAGACAAGTGCTTGTGCATTTTTCATAGTTGTCTTAGGTGTTCGCCTTTGTAAGATGGATGTTCGACGTGTGTGAGCATAAACAGGCAGTTAGAATTAAAGTTCGCAATAAATTTATACGTGTAAATAAATACAGTGCAGTCGTGAGAAGACCTTATTTAGAGAGGCTTCTCAAATCATTTATAGGGTGATGAAGGAGTTTTCGTTTGAACGGTCATATACGACCAAGTCTTTTTTAAAGACTGAGTTGCATACCTTCGGATCCACAGATGCATGCCGCGGTCGAAGTACCTGAAAAAGAGAATCATTAAATTGAAAATTTGTGTGGAGCCTTATTATAAATACAAATGAACTACAACACATAAAACAGAAGTTCGGGAAAAGTTGAAGGCCTGGTGGGTCTGAGCCAATGTTTCCACAAGTGAACAGGTCTTCGACGTCGGCAGAGAGGAGCATTCATAGACTCCTAGGAAGCCTTAGCTATACAGTGGCATCTCAAGTTCAACGACTTTAGGGGCGACGCACCTTAGGACCAAGTTTGAGTCGTACACCCAGCGTAGCCCTATAAATACAGTGCCGCCAATTAGGGGTGCTGCTGAGGTCATCGTTGAATGGCGACCGCTAGGAGCGCTTGAAGAACTCGCTTGGACTGCACGCTGTCTTTGTCTCGCACTCCGACCATGGATACGTGCCACTCGCATTGAACGAAGACGAGGCTCGACAGCAAGCGTTGAGGGCCCGCAAAGTCGAAGCGGTGCAAAGCCGTTGGCCAGCGGACCCATAGTTGAGGACTCGCGAAGCGGCGGTGAAAGGAAAATGAAGGCAAGCGGACCCGGAGTTGCGAGCTCGAGAAGCTGAGGCCAAATGCAAGGGGCGTACGCAACCCGACGTGAACTGCGCTGACGCCCACTTCCAGCGCGAATCGCACAGCCGCAGATTCGGATACAGTTGCAATTAAGTTTACGATCATTTGTGGTTTTATAACAACATCGTCAAGATCAGAAAAATTATTACTTATGCAACGTATGGGGCAATGTACGGCGATTCCGGGCTACTCGATGATCCCCGCTGCTTTGATCACTCTTCATCATTCACTTAGTGAATCTGCAGTATTTTTAACCAAAAGAACACACAAAAAGTTGAATTTACGTAATAAGCTTGGTGTTTGTGGTTGTTCAGTTACGTTTAATCTTCCTGTTCTCCCTGGCGCGTTCACCTATCTCCGTAGCACGAAGACATGATCTTAACAGGAAAACATGCGAAATTTTTTTTTTGTGGTGCAAAAGTAAATCATTGGTCTATGCAATGTGGTCTCAACTACCACAGGGTTTTGGCAGAAAAACGATGAAAATTTTTAACTGTGTTAGGAAGGCTTACCTGTGGTATCACGCAGCGCTTATTTTGTTTGACTTGCTCTTGATGTGAATATTCTTTTCGTCTTTACTATTCTTATGTTCGCTTTGTAACAGCCATTAGCGTTTTCTTCACCATTAAATTCCCATTACACTAGTGTAGTCTGTAGAATTAAGTATCACTAAATAAATAGACCGAAATATGTACAGAACGCTTCAGCTGTCTTCTACAGGGCCTCAAAAATCATGATTGTGTAAACTCACACAGCATCGTCTATAGGTACTGAGTTGAAATGCCATGGAGTGCACAGCAGGCTCGCACTTCACTCACCTCCAGAAGCGCGAGGTTCGGTGCAACCTGGCTATGCAGGGAGCTGTAGCCGGTACCGTGATGCCTTCCACGCTGGCCAGGGAGCCGGGGAGGCCGTATTGGAACAGGTAGCTCACGTAGTAGTGAAATTCCAAAGCTAGGGCATATCCCGCCAGGCTGGCGTAGTTCAGTCTGTTTGCCATCCACGCCCAGTTGGACATTGCTGAACTGCGACCGAAGAGCGTAAAAAAGACACAGTGTGTTTCACGTGTTGTGATATGGTCTATTACCCACTTGCCTGATAATGTGTCAATACAGGAGAAGCCTAAGACTGTGGTTTGGAGCTTAGGCTACACAAACGTACTAAGAGTCCGTTGACTTGGTCTAGTAATACCCAGAAAAGGGTTGGTTGATTGGTTTCTGAGGTATAACGTCCCAAAGCTACCCATGCTATTAAAGGTGCGATACTATTGCTCTATTGAGACCATTGGTGGTTCTTGGACGTGCACTGTAATCAAAATATGTGGCCGCTATTATTACACCTGCTGCCGCGAGGGCTGGGATCAAACCCACGTCTTAGGAGTCAGCTGCTAAGGACCCTAACTGCGAGGCCACCTCGGTGGTTGGCCTATAAAGTGGACGGGAGCACAGATTCCCGAAAACTTCAGTGGTGGAACATCGCAGTATGGTATGTGAGGCGTCCGGCGTAGCCACTGTGGTGGTTAGACTTTGCGTGTATCTATTGGTGGGTATGTGTGTTTATGCGTGTGTAGGCTTGCATATACTCATTCTACGCGAACTTTGAACTTTTATTTATAATAAAAGATGCTGTCTTATGTGTTTAGTCGGCTCCTCCAGTTCTTTATTGATGATGCTCAAATTTGCACCACCAGCGCTATATGCTGCCGATTCAAAGGCCTTCGAAGACCTTAAAAAGTAATGATACTGACGACATGTCTGCCGCCCCACCACGGTGGTCTAGTAGCTAAGGTACTCGGCTGCTGACCAGCAGGTCGCAAGAAAAAATTCAGGTTGCAGCGGTTTGCTTTTCCATGGAGGCTAGAATGCTGTAGGCCCGTGTGCTCAGATTTGGGTGGACGTTAAAGAACCCCAGGTGGCCTAAATTTCTGAAGCCCTCAACTACGGCATTTCTCACAATCATATCCTGGTTTTGGAATGTAAAACCCCACACATCATCATCATCACCACCATCATCACCATCATCATCATCAGTCATATCTGCCCCGTTTTCTTCCCTTTAATGGAACACCCTAATCTTCATAATGATTATACCTGTGCCCCACATAGAGCAGTTGTTTTCTTCTGTATGTAACAGACCTAGCCAAGCTGGTTCTTGCGATTTTTTGTTTAAAGAGACCTTAAGATCCATTGGCAAAATAATGTTTGATTGATTGAAGGATGTGATTTATGAAAAGTTAGCTTCAAGAGGCAGTAAATATTCTGAACAGAGACAGCAATCGGAAGAGATCTCTCTGCGACGCTGCATTATATTTGGGTGAGTTGCTTGGCTTACGGCCGTGGCTTCGGTTACATCGGTGTCGAGGAAATACATGAATAGGACGGCTTACAAAGTGGACGCTTTGGGAAAAACGTGGCAATCTTTTAATCCGGGACAGTGTGTGACCATTTCATAGCACAGTGCTGCGCATAGCTTCTAAAGCGTTGACAATTTATTCTAAACACAGTGAACGCTGAGGAGTACAAAGTGCAGCGTGTATTGACTACAAGTTGGTGTGATACATCACGTTTTAAGTTTATTCAAGCGTGAACCTAAGATGGAAAGACTGCGTGCTGTGGGTTTTCCGAATGCGGTATTATAGCCTGGCTCATATACTGAAGAATTTTGAGCCACAAAATTGTGACAGGTGCGCTGGGTGGTAGGCATACTGAAGAAAAAGTCGTGGTGAAAGCTTTAACCTCTTTCTCAACATCACTCCATTTTCCCAGTCCTTGTTATAGTATACTGAACAACAGTCTGCTATGATTTATTCCTTTCCTTCTTCCTCAGCCTCACATACTTCCTCTTTACCGTAATTTGCTTTTTACACACCTTGTTATGCTATACTACACGTAATGAAGTGAAAAAGGGGCAGCGCTGCTGCCAATACAAAGAGCGAGATCAAAACAGGACCTGAGCTGAGTTTACAACTGAATTTTTATTGAAAAAAAACATGTCCCTTTTGTTCAATAGAAACTTTAGTTCGGAGTGCAGCACCTGTCGTGTTGATGTTGTCTTTTGTATTCGTTCCAGCACTGCCCCTCTTTTTATTTCATAATGAACCCGAGCCAACTCGCACTGGGATCCTGCGATACTAAACATGCCTATGCTATGCTACGTTTCACCTTTCCCATCATTCTCGGCCTCGCTTCCTTTTCACACTCCTTGCTATACTATGCTACACAAGGCTACGCTATGCTTTACTTTGTGCCCTCATCATTTCTCTCTTCAACCTAACATTATCCATTCTCACCCACACTTACATCTACCGCTACAGTGCTATAATATACTGCACATCGCTATGCTATGCGTTACTCTGCCCCCCCCCCCTTTCTCTCTTCCTCATGTTCAGCATCAGTTTCAGTTTATTGCTTTAAAAATGTTACATTAACATATGTACAGACAAGGGTCCCAAAGGAACAAGCTGTAGTGGGTCCCTTGGTTAATCATACAAATACAGAGCGTAATGACTAACACAGCAAGTGAACCAAATATAGAGCTAAATCAAAACAAATGAGATAAAGCGTCTACAATTGCATCAGTGGAACATGAATAAGCGCTTCAAGACAAAACCAAAGTTACAAGTAAAGGAAAAAAAAGTCACTTTGAAAAGAGATATGGCATGAGACACTTACTTCAGATAGTGATGTTTGAGGTCATTTTTGAAAGTTGCCAGGGAAGCACGAGATTTTCCAGCTGTAGGCAAATTCGCTTCTTTCGCGCACCTTCTTGCCGCAACGCTACGATAACGCTGGACAAGGCTATAATGTACTAGGCTATACAAGGCTATGCTGATTTTGTTTCGTTTCGCTCGATCTCCATCTCTGTGTCTTTCTCTGTTTCTATCTTTCATTGCCTCTCTTTCACTGCGTTTGCTTCTCCCTCAGTTTTCTTTTTTTCATTCTCTATCATTTAAAAGTGGAATGGTGCAGCGTCTGCCGGGAAACTCGTGGCGATGCTAAAGCTGGGCGCTGTTTCTAATCCACGCTTCTGGGATTATATCCAGTCTAAACAGCTCCGCTATTTGAAAACGTAAAAAAGAAACGCTCTGAATTTTTACGCCAACTGTTCCATGAACAGAATTTTTCATCTGAGGCTGAAAATATGGCGGCCGGAATGTCTTCAACTGACCTAAAAGTGTGGAACCTCTTGAATAGTTCACAGCCTGGGCTATATATTCCTTACACACTTTGTAGACATCCCTGTCTTCTTCTCTTGGAAGGAAGGAAGGAAGGAAGGAAAGAAGGAAGGAAGGAAAGGGAGAAGGCAAGGAGGTTAACCAGACAGACATCCAGTTGGCTACCCTACACTTAGCATTGAAGGAACACCCAAACAAGTGCTTTAAGCAATTACTGTCAGTAAGTTGCAGAACGTCGCCTACAGCTGTTCGCATGCCTTCGTAAAAATATCGCATGGTAATTACTACCAATAAAACGCTGAAGGTTCTGCGCGCACGTTAGCAGATAAATTTAGTTGAACTACACTGCCCTCTGCTAGGAGTGAGATGACGTTTAGTAGCAAAGAGAATGACCGAGGCAACGAATGTCTTGAATTCAGTTTAGTAAAACCGTTACAAAATAAAACCGGTGTTTTCAAACAACACGAACTCGTACTGGCCGACGTGTCATTAGGATGATCAAAAGCCGTTAAAAAGTAATGAAAACCCGTGAAAAACCCCGTGTACGCTATTGCACTCACCTGTAAAAGAAGTGGGCCATAAGCTCCATGAGTAAATAATGGGCGCCGTTGCGTAGCAACCTCGCGGTGACGACAACAACCTCCCGCAGGGTGCAACTTGGTTTCGGTCCTTCTGCCTGCCGAAGTACAGACAAAGAGAGAGAGAGAGAGATAGATAGATAGATGGACGGACCAATGAACGAACGAACGAACGAACGAACGGACGGACGGACAGATGGATGAATGGATGGATGGATGGATGTATGGATGGACAGACGGACGGACGGATGGACAGACAGACAGACACACAGATAGACAGACAGACGGACGGACGGACAGACGGACGGACGGACGGACGGACGGGCGGACAGACGGACGGACGGGCGGACAGACAGACGGACAGACGGAGGGACAGCACTAGAATGGAAAGGTGGGCAAGTTCGTAATTCACAATCCACTAACAACTTCTCTCAAACTGCAGTAACAGCTTAATTCACAGCGCTCGTGCTGTGTGCCTCCTCATTGCTTCGTGTCTGTTCCTCCCGTGCTCCCAGTTCGCTGAACAATTACGATAGATAGATAGATAGATTGATAGATAGATAGATAGATAGATAGATAGCGTCCCAAGTGCATGTATCGGCGTCGAATAAGAAAGTTTGCGAAGAAATATATATCTGCGTGGCTGCCAGATACTATAACGTAAGTGTTCAGTGGCAGCGCCCCGTTCTGAAGTCCTGTCGAACGAGACTTGCGCATCCTATTAATACGGCACACTTGGAGGTCTACATGAAAGATATCCTTTACTACCCTCTGTATACCAGGCCTCAGTCATTCTAATAAATGTTGGGGTATGACGCCCCGTAGCCCTTCAGTCATTCGTCGCATTTCTTCTCTGCTGTGCCTGTATGAAGCTACGTATTCATGGACTTTTGGAGTGTGTTTGCGAACTGTACAGATGGACTGATAGATTAGATGATCAGCCTTGCAAAAACGATGTCTTATCTTTCATTAATCTCTGATCAATAGCAGCTTACCTGCCTTACGTAGAAGCGATTACAGCTGAACATAAATCTTATGCCACAGCCTTTCGGCAATGAATAAGTTTGTTTTGTGTTTTACGAATAAAATGCCAGTGTTGATCTAGCCCGACAATCTCTCTCTTTTTATATTTTACCCATTGTGTAATTTGTATATGGCCTGCTCAAACATATGTGGAGCGACGCCTGCCTATGGCATACATGGGCTATAATGACTTGGCGATGCTGCACAATCACTGGCCTTTGAGCTATAAAGATTCAGTGAACCGCATGTTATCATAACAAACCTGGGTAATGAAGTCGTCGTACTTCTGCGGAGGACCTAGGTAGAGCATGGGCTGGTAAAGCATGTAACCGAGCGTCTTCCAGTATGGCGGCCACCTAAGTCGTTTGTCCCCGGTGTCCTTGCGGTGCTCGGCTTGAACTATATCGACGGCGAAACTGAGGCCACGCAATATGTTCCAGTGGAAGGTGACGTATGCTGCCCTGTAGACCATCACGCCATACCTGGGATACATGTACTGAAAGACATACAAGGTAGATAATCTGCAACTGCAGGCTCCGCGCATTGACGGAACAAAGTGACGTTCAATAGTCAATATTGTGGACCGAATAGAATTGTTCAACTCAATCTCTCACCAAATGATGTCAGTTGATATCATGCGTAGTTGGGAAAATCAGTGACAGGCGAAGCTTTTTCCGACACGTTTACATGAAAAGATCATCAATGGAATACTCCATCTACTCTTACACGCAGCTAAAGGTGCCTTGCTGCACAATATAAGTTCTGGTTTGATCTTATTCACCTATCGCCTATCAGATTGCCTAGTTATAGTGCACGCTCTTTCACGTTAATTGCACAAGCAAGTTCCCATTAGCATTGTTCCAAATATTACATTTGGGTCCTTGCCCAATGAAACGACAAATAAGGTGCCAGTGCGTCTTGGTGCTTTTTGCAAGGACAAGTTCAAAGGGCCTCTCTTTCCTGCGAACGTATTAAATGGTTATCGGGTGGATCACTTTGAACGCGCAATCTGAGATGTCGAGAACAACGCTCAATCGTTCCCACTACCTTTATAAAGCGGGAGTGGCAACGAAAACTGTTCGTTTAATAATTTCATTTCTTGTATTTAGGATATACTACATTAGGCAGTAGGAGATAAGTCGAGAGGCTCGACGTTTCGTCGTGCCACTTTAATTATAATAATCTTCCCTACTCAGCTAAGGGCATGCCATCCGAATTCAGGTGGTCTAACAGGACCATGAAACGGCGACTAGGATAGACCTGCAGGGGTGCCCGGACGCGGGAGACTTCAGCCGGATCATTATAGACTGCAGTATATTAAAAAAAACATGCTTCATCTTTTCGTTATAGCAAACGGTAAAATACAAAAGTAAAACGTTTAATTACACAAGTAGTCTAATGTCTACTCAACACTGATATAAGAGAGCTCGCGCAAGGTTTTTGATGATTGGCAGCTGTAGCACAGCCTAATATCGATGCATTCACGTTGACGTTTGGCGATAAATCTCCATACCGAAGACTGACGTACATCATTAATGATTCGACAAACTCTTGTGGTCATAGACGCTTGTGGTAGCTGTAGTTGTTACCGGTGAGAGCAGAAGCAGAGAATGCGATGTGACAGCCACAAAAGCGTGACTGATTGAACTTGGGCGAAGGTCACTTACTAACGGTATGTGAGAGTTTTCGAACACCACCGCCAGACCAGAGGGAAACGAAATGCACGTCGTGTCTTCCCTTTTCCCCGCGGCGATTATTCACGGGGCCAGTGTTAGTGGGGAACGCCTAGTTAAAGCCAGATTATAGCCAGGGGAAGACGGTGGGCGGCGTAGGGCTATTTGTTATGGATGAATGCTATGAACGACGCCGACACTTTGGGTAACATGCGTTGACAAAATACTTCAGTTGGAAACGCCCCGAATGAAATGGGCGCTTACCAACGACGCATTGAAAGAACTAATCGCGGATGTCACCGATGGATGGATGGATGGATGGATAGATATGGCTTTACCCTTTAGATCAGGCGATGGCTAGTGCCACCAAGCCGTAATACTTAATGACCTAAAAATTAGATTGATTTTTTCTCTTTAAATGGTGAGGTTGAGGATTCGTACTTTGCAGTGAATGGTTTAAATTTCACTCGTGCCTTGACTTTAGCCACCAATCAGATAACCTCCTTCTTGTTAATTCTACCCGCTTAAAGTCTATTTTGCCCTCCTTGTCCCTAAGCCCCTGTGCTTTGAAAAACTCTGCGCCATCATCCTTAACTATAGGGTGAAGCCCTTTACAGAACATTAGCAAGTGTTCGGCAGTTTCTTCTCCCTCTCCACACGCACTGCATACCGTGTCTACCCCTTCGTATTTGTCCCGATATGTCTTGGTTCGCAATACTCCCGTCCTGGCCTCAAACAGTAAAGAACTACCCCGAGTATTATCATAGATTCTTTCCTTGGCAATTTCCTGCTTAAAAGTTCGATAGATCTCTAGTGCGGACTTCTTAATCATGCCAGTTCTCCACATATCGGTCTCAGCTTCCTTCACCTTCTTCTTAACCGATATTTCTTTTTGGTTTGGCCCCCTGCTGTTTTCTAAGTATTTGCCAATCAATTTTCTGGTTCGCTTCCTCCATTTTGTACCGACATTCTTCATGTACAAGTAGCTGAATACCTTCCTAGCCCAACGCTCCTCCCCCATTTCTCTCAATCACTTCTCAAATTTCATCTTGCTGCTAGCTTCCCTGCCCTTAAATGCTGTCCATCCCATATCACCTTGTACTCCCTGATTTGGTGTATTCCCGTGAGCTCCTAAGGCAAGCCTACCTATTCCACGTTGCTTAATTTCTAATCTTGCTTGAACTTCTGATCTCATGCACAAGACTGAATTGCCGAACGTCAGTCCAGGAACCATGACCCCTTTCCATATTCCTCTCACAACATCACACCTATTGTTTTCCACAGTGCCCTGTTTTTCATTACCGCTGCATTCCTGTTACCTTTAGTCTTCTCGTATATTTCGTGTTCCCTTAAATACTCGGCCCTATTGCTTATCCATACGCCCAGATATTTGTATATATCTGTTATCTCTAGCGTGACCTCCTGTATTCTAAGCTCACTACCTTCATTGTCATTAAAATTCATGACTGCTGATTTTTCCTTACTGAATCTGAAATCTAACCTATCTAACCTTAGACTGCGAAGTTTCGACATGATGCATTACCGCCCTCTACCAATAACGCCGTGAGAGCACAGTGGTAGATATTCAAGGCGTATTTTTCATTCCCTACAAAGCTTGCGGCCATGGCGCAGTGGATAGTGTGCCCGGCATGTGCTATCGTGGACCCAGAGGTAATGGGTTCGACTCATAGTGACGGGACTTCTTTCTTTGTCTTTTGATTATGCGTATTTTTTGACGTCATTTCTGTCGTGGAAACATGGAAAGTATGACTGTTGTGGCTGTTCATGTATGACTTCACAGCAAATCCACGCATGCTAAGGCACGTGTTCGTCATATCCAACGCTTTGTTATATTTACGCGTTTATTCTGAAATATTCGAAACGTTGCTGATGATGTCATTGTTTTGTGCTTTCATGGACCTAATAAAATATGCCTCTACGTTTTGTTGAATTTGAAGCACATATCTTTATACATACGCGGTTTCCAGACAGTCAACTTCCGAGGGAATGATTTTGTCACCTTGGACTGCGAAGGTTTGTTGTACATGACAAATATCGGCCGCGTATCTGCGTGCATCGCTGCAAAGGAGAGAGACTAAAACGTTTATTCGCGACCGAGGAAGGAATGTCGGTGAGAGGGATCCTTAGTCCGGGATCCCATTGGCACGGGTTGCTGTCCTCGCTCGTCTCACGAGGACATTTTGGGTCTTCGTATTCGAGCTGGACAGAGCTGCCTCCCAACCTACAGTGTTGTGCTGTGCTCTGGGTTGTAGAGGAGGATTGTGTGAGCATTCCCAAAGCATGTGGTACAGAGCGGCTGTTTTAATGACGCAGAACCTGGCACTGCTTGAGATATGGCGCTTTCTGGCAGTAATGTGAGAAAACAATTTTTTTAGAACGCTAAATCAGTGGTACGTGGCAGCACCTGGTCGTTTTAGTTAAAGCCCCGGATTTTTTTCAGCGGAGCGTAGAAAACACCTGTTTTCTCGTTCATAGCGTGGCACTTTCAGCGCAGGAATATAAGCACATTGGGCTTCAGAATTACGTACCTATGCATTTCCTAAATGACAAGGCACATTGTCTAATACTTGCTCATTGATGTTGCGTCTCGAATATTCGTAATACTTGATTTTTCATTGACAATGTTCAGAAGTATGAACGTAGCCACCAAATTAAGTTGCGTAAGTGTTGAGCAAGGGGTTAAAATGAATCGTTCATCTAACAGACCAACAGAAAGACAGATAGACTGAAAATTTTGTGGGGACTAGTGATTTCGTGGCTGGTACGTAAAACAGGGCTTCATCAAATGTGATTCCCACGAGACGGCTTTAAGCTCCCCTAAACAGTAGAGTACCAGGTACTCTAAATTGTTAACCACTTTCTTCTGAACATACTATCATTTTCTGAAAAAACATCCAATTCCACGCCGTGAAATCCCACTGATGTGTGCGGGTGCGTTAGTGTGAGCGAGTATAGACTAAAAAAGTTTCATCTCTTTGCGAGCATCTTCACACATTTTAGTCATTGCCATCATAATCATTATTTTTATTTGTTCATTTATTACCCACACTGTTATTGTAGTGGGCGTGACACTGGGCAGACATCCTTACGGCGCAGGCTTGACGTAGATCGACTCGGCTGTTCAGTCAAAAGTGACACGCAGGCCCAGCAAACAGGGTAACCCATTTGACTCACCTGGAAAGCTTCAAACGGTATAAAGAACTTTTGGCAGTGAATCACGAGGGCGGCCACGTAGCACAGTGCTGTGCTGCCCAGCGATGCCGTGAGGTAGAAGGCGGCGTGTTGCGCCAAGAAGAGCAGTGCCACCTCCCAGCCGAAGATGAAGGTCGTGAACAGCGAGGAGTAGACAGCGTAGAAGACTGGCACTAGCTGCGAAAATGTTGCGCAGTTTCAGAGAAAAGCTAATTAAGTACCGGAATACGAATGTTGATAATATTTTGTCATTTTCCGAATGTTTTATATTTAAAAACAAGCATATGCCTTGCGTTGCATTAAATGACACGTTATTTGATTTGAGCAGTGCAAGTGAACGTGCACAACATGTTGATGTTAAGGTGGGTATCGCGGCTGCAAACGATATCACGTATGCATCACGCGAGTCTGGTAGAAGTTTAAAGGGTACTGACATCAAGTTATGCAGTTCATTTTACTCTGCATCACAAATGTCTTGCACACAGAGACGACTCTGAGAAAGTAACAAGATCAGCGAATACTGGTGAGATACCTTTTATTGACAGTAAATTTTCTCACGGCTGAGATCTATACAAGCGGGGCGTACGGCGGTGCCATGACGCACCATTATGGCGAGCTTCGATGACGTAAGGTACATAAAAATACCAATTGGCAGCTTGCGCGTCACTAGCGGAGACACGGAGAAGAGTGGCCGTGAAAACGTCACGATGTCTAGCCCAAGCACGCTACGAGATGCCTGTTCAGTGCCGTCGCGTCAGGGTGCGGTAGGAACCAAAACTAGCTTTTGAAAACACGTCGTTAGTTTAGCGGGGTTAACTTTCGCTTATCAGTACTTTTTCTGGGTTTTTTGAAGGCTCGTCCTTTCATTTTGCGCAAGAAAAGGAAAAAAAAAATGCTCTCGCGCCACTACTAGTTTATTTCCGTCCAATACAAACCCCTTTCTCTACAAGAGGACGTATTTCCAAAATGAATGATTGCTTACGTAACGGCACTCTGTACTTGATGTCACTGAGGAGGACCTGTTGGTTTGGTTTTTCATACAATGCGGAGCCCCCTATGGTGTGGTATGGTGAAAATTAGAACTAGCTAAAGAAAGCGTGCCATGACGATGTCCCGCGCAACGGCGCCACCACGCGGCAGGCAGCAGCACGCTTTCCACATTATGCCGCAGTGAGAGTCATGGCACCGAAGTCGAGATACGCGCGGCTGCTGGCTGTCTCGTTGAACGAAAGCAGAGGGCGCGCGGGAGAGAAGAAACCCGTACAGCGCATGTCTGTTGCTATGACGACGCTTATGCCAGGTGGCGGAGCTTCAACCCCCAATACAATCTCATGAATGTTTTTATCAGTTTCGTGCGGGAGCAGTAGAGCTTTCGGTCTAAGAAAAAAAAAGGAAGTGGGCCTCGCCACCTAGACATAACGCGCTTTTTCGCCAACTTCGGGGCCCCACCGCGGTTGTCTAGTGGCTAAGGTACTCGGCTGCTGACCTGCAGGTCGCGGGTTCAAATCCCGGCTGCGGCGGCTGCATTTGCGACGGAGGCGGAAGTGTTGTAGGCCCGTGTGCTCAGATTTGGGTGCACGTTAAGGAACCCCAGGTGGTCGAAATTTCCGGAGCCCTCCACTACGGCGTCTCTCATAATCATATGGTGGTTTTGGGACGTTGAACCCCACATATCTATCTATCGCCAACTTCGTGAAGGAGCTAGCAAACAACGGCTACCCTAGGTGAAGGGGGAGATGGTCGGCTATGGCTGTCAAGCCCAACATTTGAAAGCGGGACATGAGTGGTGTTCGATAACTTCTAGCTTGCCATATATTGAATCGATTTGAAAAATTGTTTAGGTAAAATTCCCGAAATACGGCACCCTACAGCTCTCAATGTTTGATTATGATTCGAAGTTGGATTGGTGAGGGATGGACCCAAACTGTCATAAGTTGAAAGTTAATTTCAAACTGCGATATTTTTAGGGGTGATGCCTCTTAGACTGTGAGTCGTTCTCTCTTACGAATGTAGTATGTAGCCACCTCTAGATTATGACTTCCTCAATAGATGGCGATGTGTTTATATGTCCTTGGGAGTAATATAAGAAGATGATTTTAGTGGTTTTCACAGCCTATCCACGGAGTGAATGATGATGAGTTGAGCGAAGTGCCTGTCCGCCCATTGGTGTGTCCATCCGTCCGTGCTTCCGTCCATCAGTCCATTCGTACTTCTGGTTGTCCGTCCTTGCATCCTTGCCTTTTTCCGTACTTTGAGTCCATCCGTGCGTCCATTCGTTTGTCTGTCTGTGCATGCTTCCGTCTGTATTTCTCTCCATTCGTCCGTCCATGCGTCCATTCTTTTCTGCTTCCTTCGCTCTGTCCATCCGTCCTGTCCGTCCGTCCATGCTTCCGTCCGTTTGTGTTTCCGTCCGTCCGCCCATGCTCTTGTCCGTCCGTTTGTCTGCACATCTGAACTTCTGTCCATCCGCCCGTGCGTCTTTGCTTCCATTCGCACGTTCATGAGTACATCCGTCTGGTAATCTGTGCGTCCGCGCTTCTGTCTGCACGTCCGTGCTTCTGTTCATTAGTCTGTGCGACTGTCCATAAGTCCGTCATTGCTTCTCTTCAACCGTACATTCGTCTGGACGCACGGACGGATGGACACATGGACGCCCATACAGACGCTTTGCCCTGCTCATCCTCATTCGATCCGTAGATATGCTCCAATTTTAGACAACATAGGGCAATGGGCCTATAGGCGAAAATGAAATAACACACACACACACACACACACACACACACACACACACACACACACACACACACACACACACACACACACACACACACACACACACGTGTTCTTAACTAACTACCAGTTCATAGGTTCTGTTAATGAATTGATGTTGTTACCGGGGATGCCAGACCTTACGGTCTCCGGGTAACTGCGTTAAATGTTAATTTGTCTATATTAGGCGTTAGAAATTATACCGGCTCAGTTGCAGACACGTTGCAGGAACTCGGCTGACCTGTTTTTACCCATATTTCTGAATCTACAAGGAAGCTATATGACATGAATACAACTACTTGCAGCTCACGAAGGTTGACGTCTTCAACGCGTGCGCTTACCGAAGGTGCCACGTGACCAGTCACCCGGGCAAGCAGAGGATGCAGCAGGTACCACTTCCACCCGGTGGCCATGACGTACTTCGTTGTCCGCCATTCCCAATTTTGATTGTCCTACGTGACCGGGTAAGGCATCGTCATAAGTGGGCATCAACTTCGATTAATCACACGTACGTCTCGAATGCACCAAATGAAAAAAAAATAGAGAATGCTTTTTTACGAGTGTGGTTTATAACTTAAAACCAGATGTCTGCTCTGGATTCATATCGTCGAGTAAAACCACTCCTGCCCTCTGCAATGCACACAACCTTGAAAATAAAAAAAAATTGCCCGCAGCTTCCCTCGGGGGAACACTGAGGAGGATGCGGAGCATATAATTGGTTAACGGGGTGTTAAAGTGCGACTTACTTGGGACGATGGCTAAATTGGTTGACGTGGTTGTGAAATGGGGTGTTAAATTGCGACTTACTTGGGTCGATGGCTAAATTGGTTAACGTGGTTGTAGGAGGGGGTGTTAAATGAGTGAACACGTACACACGTATGCGAAAGGACGGTGCTGGTCGAAGGGACGTCGATCATTGTGTTTGTGGATTCGTTGGAATTCATTTCACCGTGACCTTCGACGTCGACGCGCCGTACAAACCAACCGACGAGCGGCAACTGAGCGAGCGAGCGCCGACCTTGAGTATATATACAGCGCGACGGCGCATGCACTGTCAGCTGTTGAATGTTCTCGAAGGAGAAGCGCGCGCGCGGCACAGATGGCGACGGCGCATGCGCTGTCAGCTGTCGAATGTTCTCGAAGGAGAAGCGCGCGCGGCACAGATGGTGGGCGACGGCGCGACGGCGCATGCGCGCGCGTCAGCTGTCGAATGTTCGAGAAGCGGTGCGGATGGCGCGGACGGCGCACTACAAGGCGCGAGTATAAGATGCTTCCGCATCTAAAATAAACGACAGATAGATTGCTACTAAAGTGGCGGAACAAAATAATAAGAACTGGGTAAATAAATTGAGGACGGGGGAATGATCCACCCTTGTGTTCAAAGGGTTGGGGCGACTCTTGCAATCGTCTTCCTTGGGTATCAATCTTTCAAAAAAAAAATCATCTTTGAATTGGTTCACAAGTACGAGAAGCGTGTTCCATTCGCTTCACGCCTGTTAATTTTGTAGTGTGTATACATGTGTTTATTACACTGAAACCATGTGAGGAAGCAGCTCTGGATGATTCAGCAGGCCGAGAAAGCTGCCGGGAGACACGGCCTCATCATTACCTCTTAGGCGGAAGCGCAGCCCAGCAATCTGCCGAAAATTAGTAAAGTTTACCTCGCTATTTGCAATTAAGCAAGCGAAAACCATTTGACTATTTTCCGAGAAGACCCAACTCGGATGCTGTTTGTCTTCTATTTCATTTCAGATTATAATTTTTCATTTAGCAGAAACTAAAAAGTATATGATAAAAATCAATCTGCAGCTAAGAGAAGATTCGTGCCCCTGGTAATTTTTCTGGATATACTTTACTGTAAATAAGGCTGTTGATGGTGTTGATGATGGTGATTAAATAATAAAACATAAAAATGCTACCTCTACAGCAAGCCAGCAACTCATTGTACTTTATATCCAAACACCGGAGCTCTATATACCATTTTAGCTTTCACAGGAGTGTGAAAGTAGCACAGTTGTACCAGCAAAACGAAATTGTTAGAATTTCACTGTAGATGCTCACAAGAAGAGAATTACCGAAATGCTTTAATTTCTGTGCTAGTAAGTTAATAGACAGTGGTAAAGAAAAGTATTTTGCCCAAAGGGAAGGAATGTTACTGGATGGAAAATTTCAGTGCAGCAAAACTGTTGCAATGTGTCAGCACGCGAAACAAAAAACGTGAACAGGCTAGTACAAACTTTACAAAGCACTCGTCCTAGAAATAAAAAGAATTCGTAAATTTTGTTCACAAGGTGGCTAACAAATAATCTTCAACAAAAACCATTCAGGCCGAATTTCTGAATAGGCCGCCACTTTCTTAATCTCATACAGAAGTTTGTGGACGTAGGGCCCGACGGGAAATCCTCGCCTTCCCCCTCTATACTTCAATTTCAACATATTAAGCTTCACTACCAGCTATAAATATACAAACGGTCTTCAACAGCGACTCAGCTATGTGGCCAAACGGGAAGACGCTTGAATAAGCGCCCACTGGAGGTAGGCCCATAGCCATTTTTTGAGGGGGTGGGGAGGGGTGGGGGTGCACCTATCGAAGGCCATGAAGAACTTGCAAAACACTCTCTGCATCCAAATTTTGAGGGACCGGGAGTCCAGTGCACCCCTCTGGCTACGGGCCTTGCTAGAACATTCGTATGCTACTAGGTCAGATAATGGGCAACACTTGGCAGTACATTGTTGTTCACCGCATTAAAGAACCCCATATAATCTTGATTGCTGGAGCCCTCCACTACGGCGTCTCTCTTGTCCATATGGTGGTTTTGGGACGTTAAACCCTACATATCGTCATTTTTGCAGAACATGCGCTGATTTCAAGCCACTCTGCGAGGAAGCAAAAGCATCGGGGCGTGCCAGAAAAAGACGGTCACGTGAAATATTGGACGCGTCAGTGATCATGAAGCTTGGTCTAGATAAGTGAACCTGTGATTATCTACATAAAAAAGGCTATAGTACAATTCCTAGTGTTGATAAAGAGCCTTGAGTATATTGCATCATGCTATCGTGAATACTTGGGCGCGTTGTGTGTTGTCATAAATGGAAGTCGGATGCATTCAATCAATTCCCCTAATCTACTCCCGCCCTGCCTACTTCTACTTGTACTGCGCCACGCACATCATTTTATATCGATTTAGACATCGTACCATCTAGCCCCCGAACACATGTTACTTTCACGAATATAGAGCCTCCTATACTTTATAGCATTGGTACTTAGCTTTCATCCATGCAAATCTACTGCTGAAAGTGCGGGCGCTGCCTTACGGAAGAGCACGGGTGAACAAAAAAAAAGATTAATGCCACACAGACGCCTAATTTCCCAGACCACGAAGTTTTTTTTTTCGAGACCACGAAGGAATTCCTAATCACGAGGTTCACCGAAAACACTTTTCTCTGGCGAAAGTTCAGGAGAGACTACCTTGCGGAAGTATCTACCTTAAAACATCGCAATTTGCACTTGTAGTAGATAGTGTCACCGTAACCTCCCGAACCATATGTAACCTACTGGTACCTTACCTGCTTTTGCTTCAGGCCAAATGGGCTGTCATCGAAGGAAGTCCGCATATGGTGCAGTATAAAGTCATCTAATAAATAAATAAATAAATAAATAAATAAATAAATAAATAAATAAATAAATAAATAAATAAATAAATAGATAAATAAATAAACATTGTTCAAAGTTCAAGTTAACACATGAGGAACCCGCTATTGGAGGGGGGGGGTAAGTAGAGTCTAGCATAACTATGAAGATGAGTGGTTTACTGATGGACTTTGTTAGTTACTTACAAATAGAGCAACAATACGTCGAAATCGGAAGAAAGCAGAATAACAGAATTTTAGACGTATTGTGGCTTCCTTTGTAGTTAACTATGTATGAACCAACTTGCCCAACAAGCAACTCTCTTAAGCTGATGTACATCTAGGTCCAAATACACCGCTATTCTTAAACTCTGGCCCCGAATGAATATAACCGCCATGGCAGAGAGTCGAACCCGTGTTCTCGCTGCATGAAACAGACGAAGTTCTTCTGCAGACGAAGTAAGTGTGTCATCGTAACACTGAACAGAGAACTGGGTAATCGAAGGTCTTGGATGGGCCTTTTTACGGCGATGCGTATTTGTGGACTTGATAAATCTGGCGTGCGATTCCTGTCGTATAACGTCTCCCATCTAGCACGGAAAACCTTGCATTGTAGTCAACAAGACTAAGACCTAAAAGTTTTGGTCATGAAGATTCTGTGAAACGAAAAGAACTACAGAGAGCAGTTTATTTATTGATTGATTTGAACATTGCTTGCCTCACAGTTATGACTTGAAAAAGAATTGGGAACATACACATTGAAAAGAATCTAAAAGAAAGGCAAGAAGAGAAAGGTGGAAGCTTGCGATGAGAAATTCGGAACCATGGGGCGGGTGCTGGTGCCGATGTCTCGAGGGAGGGGAAAAAGATCTGGAGAGCAGGATTACTGGTTCTGGTCGCCAACGAGTTGGCCTGTAGTTTGCCATGTCAGCGTGGCGCTACGAGGCTCTGGGCTCTCGCGCGCCGACTGAACTGGCTCGCCGATACGCTCTTTATAACCAGCGGGTAGCCTTTGAAGGAGACTTGCAGTAGCTGCCGTGTTTTTCCTTGACCGACAGCCTCAACGAAGGTTTGCCGCAGAGAATGGCTGCAGCTTGAGCTGCTGAGGTCTAATCAAGAAAATCCTAAGACATTCTTTCAATGTTGCACGAATACGGGCCTGTGAATGCTTCTTTGCTTTTTGTGCCGACAAAAACACGAAATTACATATCTGTGATCTCGTGCACATGCTTTTGATATCTTTGGACGCATACAGGGCGAAATCTCATCCCTGAAATCTGTGTATCACCTGCGTAGCATGCGTGCACCTTCCCCAAAACGCGCACCATGGGTCATCAGCTTGCGCCGCAATCTAAGTGATATGCGCACCGGCGAGCCAGTTCGGTCGGCCTGGGTAAACGCGTGAGACTTGGAATCCCACGCTGGCAGTGTGAACATCATGCACTACATGCTAGCTCGTTGGAGACCGGGAGAAGCATTCGACATAACCATCGTGAGAGCGCAACTAAACACAACATATAGGAAGAAGCAGACTAGGACAAAAGCAAAGCACGAAGCCACCCAACAGTCAACTCTTTTGGATGCAGCATTCCTGCACCGAAGACGTTCTCCTCCCCACTCTGTATCTCAGTGCAACACACTAGCTCCATGAACAGCGAGCCGCAAGTGCTGCCACGTGTGCTGGCAGCTGCGTACTCCGCGTGTCGATACGTGAGTACTGTACTCAGGTCTTAGTGCGACCACCATCACTTCGCAGCTGTTGGACTAACTTTTGCCTTTCTTCACTTTTTGATGGATCAGCGGTGAGTAGAGGACTTTGTCCAATTTTTTTAGCACCTACCCGTTCATTATGATGACAGTTTTTTTTATAGGCCGCACACTCAAATTATGGCTAACTTAAACAGCTTGGCTGATTAGCCACCATCGATATTCTAAGGCACTTGTAGTATTGTAGTAACGTGTAGCTAGCGTGCGACCTGACAGTGGCTGGATGAAATCTGAGCCGTGGCGGCCACATTTCAATTGAGACAAAATGTTCAAAGCCCATGTACTTAGATCAGGTGCGCTTAAGAACACCGGATGGTCAAGCATTTCGGAAGTCCTCCACTGTGGCGTCTCTAATAATCATATCGTTGTTTGCTGGCCTATAAAACCAAAACAATTCATTAAAAATTAGCTAGCAAAGATATTGTATCACTAGAATTACTTTTTTTCACTGGTTATCACTGGTTATTACTTTTTTTCAGCGGTGATGGTTTTTCAACCATAACCGCTGTCGAGCAGTGGTTGTGGTTCTCGGCTGCTGATGGCGAAGGTCGTGGGTTCGCTACCGGTAACGGCGGTCGCATTTCGATGGAGCCGAAATGCTTGACGCCCGCGTACTGTGCGACGCAAACGCATGTTAAAGAACACCAGAAGGCCAAAAATTTGAAGCCCTCCCCAACGGTGCCTCTCATAATCATACGGTGGTTTTGGGACGTAAAACCCTAGGTGTTGTTATCATTGAAGTTTTTAAACCACTTTTGTCGCTCTCTCTCTCGCTTGTATAGACTGTGCAGGCATACACTAAACTGTTTCGAAAAACAAACGTTGTAGCTACTTGGCGTTGTCTGCGTGCTTCTTTCATTTGTACTCTGTCCTTTAAGTTTTCATTAAAATGTTTATTTTATTATAAGTGTGACACGTAGGCTCTATGCAACGTCGACGCGGCAGCGCCCGCTCTGCACGCGCTTTATCCGCGGGTGGTTCGACGGCTTTGCCAAACAAGACGAGGCGGAAGTGTTCCGGCGCATGTGGTATCAAAAGGTCAGGCTATTTTTTATTATGAAAACAATTGGACAGAAAGGATGTCGCGAATGCTTTTCTTCCGTCTCCCTGCGCTGATTGGTACGCCATGGCCGCTGTCACGGCAGGTGTTGTCTGTGATCGAGTGAGCATCTAGTGTTTGGCTGCGAGCTTGTCAGAACGCGCTTGTCGAACTATATTTTAAAGCCATTGTTTACGACTATATGTACAGATGAATGAACAACAGACCTTAACTAACCATAAAAGGAGGTAGCTTCGCAGACCTACAGTTAAGGTATCAGAACAACGCTAACGCTGACAATGCTCATCCGACCTCTTCCTTGGTGTGGCCACCTGCACGCTAATCCTCTGTTATCATAAAAACATACCAACTAGTCGAAATTTTGGCGGTTTGAATCCATCTTGATGTACACGATTCACTTACGTTGTCACCGCACTCATCATTTTGCCTTCCGGACAAGACAGCGACTATTATAAAACTAAGCTTGATGCTGGTCTCCTTGTAAAGTGGGATACGTCTTTTGGATGAGGGGCTAAAAGAAATGCTGTAGCAATGCACGGTGCATTGTTTTCAGAACGTGTCATAGATACGTGTGGCATGCGTGGCTTTGCGTATACTTATTTCTGTGTAACTGTGTGCTTGACGAAATTTTACGTGTGGTGTCATGATATGGTGGCAAAATTGATATGCAAAAATATTCCCCTATCTTGGCTTCTAGCTTGAGAGCAGTAGTACAGAGTGCAAAGAGGTGATCAAGGTAATGTTGTGAATATTGCGGGGCACCAACGCAATCATTTCATCTAAATATTATTTAAATGAATGATAACAAAGGCAATCGATTCAACTGAATTTACCTCCTTAATCGTACGTAATTCCTCCACACACGTAACTACATGTTACTGCCTATATATATATATATATATATATATATATATATATATATATATATATATATGATGTGAATTTCGAGTAGGAAAAACCTTCTCTTCTTTTCAGTTACAGCTTCTGTTGATATGCATGTGAGGCGTTGAACAAGGGCATCTGATCCATTTCCAATTTTCGCTATGCGCAAACGGGAAATGGAAAGGTGGAGGGCCGCTCACAGCATAAATATGAGCGCACTACTCTTTTCTGTTGAACTGTATTTACTGCGCAGTACTGAGGCTAGCCTAGTCGATGGCTGCTTCAAATGCAAATGAATACTTTGCCACAGGACATCGATGCGTTTGTGTCGCTGTTTAAAGTGATTTACATGCCTTGCTTGGTAGCGCCGATTCCTTGATTATGGAATGCCTGATGTGGTCCTGAGCTAGAAGCCGATCACTACTCCTAGGGTACCTGCAGCAATATCAAACAGGGCTATGTTCTCTATTTAGCGTACAAAATTTTGCAGAACAGCCGGTGCCTAGGGGCCTCCGCACACCGAACGGCCATTTGCATGGGCTTCATCTTATACGGGCCTCCATCTCAGTCGGCCGCTGCCGCTGCCGGCACGCTCACTCTCCGGATATGATCCTCGTCTTCTTACGATTCAGACCTCGAGCCTAATCCCGCCTATACATTCAAAACAGGTAACTCAGTTCTATCAATTTGGCCATCAGATCTGCCCCAAACTCTGTAAGAGCCTAACAAAGGCAAAGGAGCGCACATTCGTTCGCCTTTACACCAAAACTTTATTGTGCCCAGCCATCCTAAAACCTTTCAACCTCGCATGCATGATGAAGTGCTTGCACTATGAAGGAAATTCCTCTGACGTTTTTCACAAAATGTGGGCATGTAAAAAAAACTCCCAACCCCACCCCTGCTGTGACCTGACAGCCCGACGGGCTTTGGTTGAGCATGCCTGGGCCGCGGCTGACGCCATGGGCTCCCATAAAAAGATGCCCACCTAGTGTTTGTATGGGGCTGCTCCTCAAAGACCACTGCACACTCTCTCTGTAGATATTGAAATGCGCTAGCGAAGATTCGACGAAAAGGAGGAAGAGACTCGACTGGTTCGCGAGCGACGCTGTGGATCCTTGGCTGAGCTACACCTCTGGATTACCCATATTGTAAATAAACGCGTTCCATCGTCACAATTGTGGTGGAGGTGCTGGGTAAGCTAGCTACTACCAAGTGATACCGGAGAGGCACCGTCCCCTAACGACGGAACCGCTACACGAGCTTCACCGCAGCCGTCGACTAGCGGGCTTGGCACCATTACCTCAAGAAATGAGCTCGGAGGGAGACAACCAGCAACCAGCCGCAAGGACGTCGCCCTACCACTACAGGGAGCCGCGAACCTTCACAGGGAAACCCGGCGATGACGTGGACGAATGGCTAAGCCACTATCAGCGGGTGAGCCGTTCGAACGGTTGGAATGCGGCTAGCCAGCTGTCTCACGTGGGGCTCTTCCTCGATTTCACGGCGCTGGTATGGTTTGAGAACCATGAAGACACATTGACAACCTGGGACCAGTTTGTGGAGGAAATTAAGAAATGCTTTGGAGACCCAGCAACGAAGAAGAAACGTGCCGAGCAGACGTTGTCGCAGAGGGCTCAAGTCACCGGTGAGACATGCAGAACCTACATTGAAGAGATTTTGAAGTTGTGCAAGTCGGTGGATGCCCACATGACGGAAGAAGACAAAGTGGGCCATATACTTAAGGGCATCGCCGATGACGTCTACCACTTCCTCATTGGCAAGGAGAGCCTGGAATGCGTGGCCGACGTGATTAACCACTGCCGAACCTTCGAGGCTCTTAAAACTCGTCGCATCACATCGAAGTTCGGACGTCTGGCCAACGTCACGACTGTTGCCACCGTCGATGTCTGCCAGAATTCTCTACCTGCCGACCTTTCATCCACCATTCGTCAGATTGTACGGGAGGAACTGCGTCGCCATGTCTCTGTTCCCATGCAAGCTGGAGACCCGCAGTGTGATACACTATCCCCAAGCATTAATGCTGCGAGTTTCGACGAGCGCAGTTACTCCACCCGCAGTCCACGGCTAAGGGCTCCGCCACCACAGGCTACCTACGTCGAGTCGTCTTATGCGCCCCGCAGCAGTTATAGCTACGACAGCCAACCGCCTCCGTTTGTGTCCGAGTGGCAACAGTTCCCTGAGCGTCCTCTCCACACCGCAGCATTCAATGTGCCTCGGGAACGCCCCGTGTGCTACCAGTGCGGTGTTCGCGGACATATCGCCCGGTTTTGCCCATCGCGACGTCGCCCACGCACGACGTTTTTTGACCGACCAGCGATGCTTGCACGGCGAAGTGAACAGCCCGATTACGCCTACTGGCCTTCGGATTCAACTGCCCAGAGGCACGGGCACCGGCTGAACATCCGCAGTGACTCGCCTGCCTCTGTGAGGAGCTTGACGCCACCTACTACG
The DNA here is from genome assembly GCA_013436015.1 of Rhipicephalus annulatus. Classification (NCBI taxonomy): domain Eukaryota; kingdom Metazoa; phylum Arthropoda; class Arachnida; order Ixodida; family Ixodidae; genus Rhipicephalus; species Rhipicephalus annulatus. The sequence continues at coordinate 124,717 of WOVY01001722.1, read as the reverse complement.
CGCCAGCGACGGTCCCAATCTCCCCGTCCCCGGCCGCGGCTTTCCTCTCCGCCACCGGGAAACTAGCCGGCGCGGCCGATGGAGGCGAGGTCGCTGGACGTACCGCTTTGCACACAAGTATGCCTCCATTAGTTCACATGCTTCACAACAAGGTTCATGTATTCATTGACGATGTTCCCACGATGTCTCTGGTAGACACCGGTGCAACAGTTTCTGTAATGAGTTTAGTTTTCAAGGAGAGACTTGGCCGCAAGGTTATGTTTTATTGGGATAAATCTTCTACTTTTCGAGCAGTCAGCGGCACGGCTTTGTGTCCAGTAGGTGTGTGCACTGTGTCTGTTCGTGTTGCTGGTAAAGCGTTCAAGGCAGAATTCGCAGTGCTCGCTCATTCCACGCATGACGTTATCCTTGGAATTGACTTCTTGCAAGAGTGCCGTGCGACTGTCGACTGCGGGGCAGGCGAGGTTCTGTTGTCCGCCCTCGCCCAGCAGCCTCAGCGTAGCGGAGACGACAAACTCGTTGTAGTTAAAGACACTATTCTACCGGCATGGTCTACTGCCAGCGTGCCCGTTGCTGCTTCGAATGCCGACTCGAGTTTCAGTTCTCCTGATATTGTGATTGAGCCATTGCCTTTGCCTTGCATGAAGAAAAACATCTTTCTGCCGCGCTGCGTTGTGTCTCTCACCGAGGGAAAAACTAAATTATGGGTAGTTAACTGCTCATCCGAGTCTGTTGTACTACCAGAGGGAATGCGCCTTGCCATGTTTGAAGGGCAGTGCAGTATCTACATAGGAGCTCTCAGCAATGCGGCAAATTCGGACTATGCTGATGTATCCGGCACGAAATACGAATTTTATAAGATGGTTAGCAAGTCTATTCCCTCGCATAAGCGCAAAGTGTTGGTTACACTGCTGGCCAGGCAGTGTAACCAAAGTATTTGATTTTGCACGGAAGTCGCATAGACCTCAGACGCCCAGCACACGCACTCGTCACAAGATCGACACCGGATCTGCGCACCCCCTCAGACAGAAACCTTGTCGAGTTTCCGCGTCAAAGCGCAAGGTAATTTCAGAGCAAGTCAGCGAGATGCTAACCTCTGGCATAATTCAAGAATCGTCAAGTCCCTGGGCCGCGCCTGTTATCTTGGTCAAGAAAAAAAATGGGTCCTGGAGGTTCTGCGTTCACTACCGACCTCTCAACTCTATAACTAAGAAGGACGTGTACCCGCTTCCTCGCATCGATGATGTCATCGACTGCCTGCATTCAGCGTCCTATTTTTCATCGGTGGACTTGCGATCCGGGTATTGGCAGATCCCCATAGATCCGGCTGACAAAGAAAAGACTGCCTTTGTTACACCCGACGGTCTGTTTGAGTTTAATGTTATGCCATTCGGCTTGTGTAATGCCCCCGCCACATTTGAAAGATATATGGACACCGTTTTACGGGGCCTCAAATGGGAAATTTGCCTGTGTTACCTGGACGATGTGGTGATTTTTGGCCGAACATTTGAAGAACATAATCATCGCCTTGACCTCGTTCTAACCTGTCTCGACGAAGCTGCGCTTACACTGAACTCAAAAAAATGTCGCTTTGGAGAACGTGAAACCTTGGTTCTGGGACACCTGGTGGATAAAAATGGCGTGAGACCGGACCCGCAGAAAGTCGCCGCTGTCAGCAACTTCAAGCAGCCGCAGTCTCCCAGGGAGTTGCGTAGCTTCCTGGGCCTGTGTTCTTACTTTCGTCGATTTGTTCCGAATTTCGCTGATAAAGCACAACCACTGACTGACTTGCTGCAAAAGGATGTCCCTTTCCACTGGACACCGGATTGCGAAGCAGCCTTTAAGCAGCTTCGGTTCATATTGACTTCAGGACCGGTACTACGCCATTTCGATCCTTCTGCTGAAACGGAAATTCACACAGATGCCAGTAGAATCGGCCTTGGTGCAGTGCTTGTTCAGCGCCATGACAATGCTGAACACGTGGTCGCTTACGCGAGTCGTTCGTTGAGCAAGGCAGAACGAAATTACACAGTCACAGAACAGGAGTGCCTCGCAGTTGTTTTCGCCGTGCACAAGTTTCGCCCATACATCTACGGCCGTCGCTTCTCGGTAATCACCGACCATCATTCTCTATGCTGGTTGGTAGGCCTACGAGACCCATCTGGTCGACTGGCGCGATGGGCTTTGCGCTTACAGGAGTTCGACTTCACAGTACGCTACAAGAGCGGTAACCGGCACGCAGACGCCGACTGCCTATCGCGCCTTCCTCTACCGACGACGGAGTGCGACGCTGACAACTTCGACCAGTATATCGGCGCTATTGCCTCTGAGTTCCCTGATCTCGCGACTTTCCGGACAGCCCAACAAGAGGACCGCTCCTTAGATTCTCTGTTCGCCTCCGCAAATGAACACGCAAACCCAAGTTCTTTTGTGGTTCATGACGGCGTCCTTTACAAGAAGAATTATTCCGGACAAGGCGCCCGTCTGCTTCTAGTTGTTCCACGCACTTTACGGGCTCACGTCTTTCGGTCCTTACACGACGACGCAACCTGCGGCCACATGGGCTTCGCCAGAACGCTTCAACGAATCCAGCAAAGGTTCTATTGGCCCAAGATACGACACGACACGGAAAAATACGTTGCTGGATGCGAACAATGCCAACAACACAAACGTCCCACGGCTACGCCACCAGGACTTCTCCATCCTGTTCCACCTCCTAGCTCTCCCTTCGAGACTGTTGGTGTCGATCTGCTCGGTCCATTTCCACGATCGAGCAGTAACAATCGATGGGTCGTCGTCTGTGTTGACCACCTAACGCGCTACGCAGAAACTGCTGCAATACCTGCTGCAACGGCCATGCACGTGTCGCAGTTTATGCTTCGCTGTATAATTCTCCGCCATGGTCCTCCACGCGTTGTCATTAGCGACCACGGACGTCAGTTCGTTGCCGACGTCGTTGAAGAGATCCTGCGTCTGTCTGCCTGCAATTTTTGCCATGCCACACCATATCACCCGCAGACCAATGGTCTCGTAGAGCGCACGAACCGGACTCTCACGAACATGCTGTCTATTTATGTCGATTCTAAGCACAAAAACTGGGACGAAGTGCTACCTTACATCACGTACGCGTACAATACCGCGAAGCATGAGACTACAGGTTACTCTCCATTTTACCTGCTGTACGCTCGCTCCCCACGATTTTGTCTCGACACTGTACTACCTTTTACACTAGACGTGGAAACCTCGACAGCCGAGACGCTCTGCCGCGCAGAAGAAGCCCGTCGCATCGCACGCCTCCGAACCTTGGCATCCCAGCAGCGTTCTAAGAAACGTTACGACGCCTGCCATCGCTCCGTATCTTATAGTAAGGGCGATCTTGTGTGGTTATGGACACCAGTCCGCAAACGTGGTTTGTGCCAAAAGTTCTTGGCTCACTATTCCGGTCCCTTCATCATTCTTGACCGCTTCAGCGACGTCACGTACGTAATCTCGAGCGTCAAAAGCAATGGTCGCCGCTCTAGCAAAACACAACTGACACACGTTGCGCGCCTTAAACCGTGCCACCATCAACCATCTGAGTGACTCGCCCAGAGGGCATCGTCTGCGAACCGGGAAGTGAAACGCGCTAGCGAAGATTCGACGAAAAGGAGGAAGAGACTCGACTGGCTCGCGAGCGACGCTGTGGATCCTTGGCTGAGCTACACCTCTGCATTACCCATATTGTAAATAAACGCGTTCCATTGTCACAATATCTTAAAGAATGAAATGTTTTCATCGTCATACCGTGAGTGCACGATGTGTACAGCTATCCTCTTGGGCGTTCAATGCATTGGCTGGTTGTGATAATTAGGTGATCGTGTTAAAAATATCTTCTACACTCGACGAACATATGGCTACTAAGAAATGCTCACTTAAGCAAAAGAAAAAAAAACTCAACAGGTTCTCTTATACACGCACCTAAGGCAACTGGAATGCGAAAGACACCTTTATTTTTTCTTTGTTTCCGTCGATGTATTGGCTTTGTACTGTCACCCTTCGAAAGCTTTTGGACGTAATCTGTTTTTGCATTGCCTCCAAGGTGAAAGACACCTCGTATAGTGTTGCACTGACTCCGTGACGAGCCCAGCTTTGGCCATGCTAAAATGTCCTGCGATGATGTCACATGACACCAGTATAACCCAATCACGTGATATTATTTTGAATCACTGGTGTTGACGCCACTGAATTTTCGTAACTGAAGGGGCACCTATTGCTTTCATTTTGAAAACCCACGCGGAATTCGATTTTGAAGTTGTGTGATTCGTAACACGTAAATTGTGACATTCCTTGGGAGGTTTTCATACGGCATCGACATGGTGTCTTGCACCTTTTTTTCGAAGTTTGTCAGCATCTAGAACGCTGTCCCATGGCGAGCGCATACCGACACCACCGAAAAGTGTGTTTGCTATAAAATCTTCTTCAAATTAAATTTTTCTGGATGCGTACAATTGTCGATGTCGTGCTGGCCCATCGTCCCCTGAGATGTTTTTGTTCGACTGTCACTAAATTCAATGTTGCCTTCGTCGAAGGCGTACTCCTTAAACCTTGTTCTGCCACGCGTGCCGGTAAAACATGTGGTTAAGATATGTTATGTTCTGCCGCTCTTGTGGTTATTTATATGTTAGGGTGAAAGTCTTGTATGCTTGAACAAACGGAAAATTTTACCATCGGCATGTCGCAGTGTCGTGGACAGCTGTTACGACACGGCTATCGAGTGCACCAGTGTTGCCCGACTCTCGGACCACTCCCTCGCTTACAAAAAAATATTCGATTAGAGGCGTAACAAAATGTGCTAACATTTCGCCAACTACCCTATGAAGTTACAAAGATTAACCCATGCAGCACAGATTATGGTCGAAAAGTGGGTGTAATTTACGAATACCGTGTTTTGACGACCGAAGAGTACTCTGTACTTTAACATAGAGGAGAATAATGAGCTCTCCAGCGGCTCAACTTTCTCGAGTGTAAAAGAGTATTGTTTAAAAAAATTTACTCTGTGTACCAGGCATAAATTTTCTGTGACAAATCAGTGTTCAGGAATATTCACAAGTTCAAATTTGTACATCGCAAAAACTAACTTTCGAATAGGGCAAATGGTAGAAGTCCGATCAACATTACAAGAAACGCACATAACTGTCGACACTATAGATAATAGGGTAAATGGGTAGGTGCACATGGTCTTCTATCATGCACATCAATTTGACGGTAGATTCGACAGAACTTGAGATAACAAGGTGGACTGCACCTTCATTAAACTCTCTGTAATCCTGTTGCCGGCAAAGCACCGTATTCAGACAGAAGAGGTTAACTAGGTCGAAATGGTCATAGCAGGCTACTGACCATCACCTTCACACCATCAGCATGCTGAATTGAAAGGCCCCGCTGTGCCTTTCAATGTGTTTGGAAAAAGTGGGTAACAATTTAGAGTGTTTAGGAAAAGTGTTTCACGATTCAGACCACTTGATACTATACTATGAGAGAGCATCGCCATTAAACTCACTATGCCCATATCCCAACACGCCACCTTACCAGAACTTAGTCTCGAGAGTACACCCACCCAATGTGTTCTCATATCTGCACATATGACGACATAGACAGAACACGCGTCTCTTTTTTCTCATTTGTAAGCTTATGTGCAAGCACATGTACACTATTCTTTTACCGAAACACACAAGAAAAAATCAAATGCTGTTGTTTTCCGTGCCACAGCAACGACATCATCATGAGGTAGGCTTATCGGACGAAGCACTTTCAAGACAACCGACAACCGGAGCACTTATGAATCGGGAAGTGCTAACAGACAACTCAATGCCATTCTCACTCTTTACGGTATTCGCCCGAAGCAGCCCTCTGGCACAGGAGGCCTTAGTCGGGCTGAGTCAAACCTGCTGTGCAGAATAAGAACACGACCAGCCGGCCTACACTTCCCCATGGTTATTGAAAGTCAGGGGCATCCCATCCCCGCTGTGGACTGAACGCAATGAAGGTGAGGATATTCAGCCCTACCTATGGTCGGGTAAGCGTCGTTGCTCTGAAAGGAAGGCATTTATGTACATTATGAAAATATAAACATCCTGGAAGAAATCTACAGGGGATCAACTGCTACCATAGTGCTTCATAAAGGAAGAAACAGAATGCCAATCAACAAGGGTTTAAGAAAGGGGGATACAATCTCATCAATTATATTTACCGCGTGCTTACAGGAAGTTTTCAGAGGCCTAGAATGAGAAGAGTTAGGAATAAGGGTTATTGGAGAGTACCTTAGTAACCTGCGTTTCGCCAATGAAATTGCATTGCTGAGTAACTCGGGGGACGAATCGCAACTCATGATCACGAAGTTAGACAAGGAGAGCATTTCTGAAAGGTAGGTCCTGAAATCAATCTGCAGAAAACGAAAGTAATGTACAACAACCTAGGAAGAGAACAGCGCTTCGAGATAGGTAGTAGTGCACTTGTAGTTGTAAAAGACTATGTCTACTTAAGGCAGGTAATCACCGTGGAGCCGAACCACAAGATTGAAGTAACTAGAAAAATAAGAATAGGGTGGAGCACATATGGCAAACACTTCAAATCATGACAGGTAGATTGCAACTATTCCTCAAGAGAAAGGTATGTAACAGCTGCATATTACTGGTACTTAGCTGCGGAACAGAGACCTACAGACTTACCAAGATGGCTCAGCTTAAATTGAGGACGACACAGCGAGCAATGGAAAGACAAATAGTAGTTGTAACCCAAAAAGACAAGACGAGAGCATAGTGGATAAGAGAACAAACGGTGGTTAAGGATATCCTAGTTGAAATCAAGAAGAGGAAATAGACATCGGCCGGGCATATAGCGCATGGGCAGAATGACCGCTGGTCACTAAGAGTAACTAACTGGATTCCCAGAGAAGGCAAGAGGGTTTGGGGGAGACAGAAAGTGAGGTTGGCAGATGAGATTAAGAAGTTTGCGGGTATAAAACAACAGCAGCAAGCGCACGACCGAGTTGACTGGCGGAACATGGGAGAGGCCTTTGTTCTGCAGTGGACGTAGACAGGCTGATGAAGAGGATGATGATGAAGATAAGAGGGTATCGCCATGGATGCTGCAAATACATTATTTTTCTGGCAGGTGTGCAGTTGGTGCGAAAGCAAATAGCTAGTGTGCTTTTATCTTTTTTTTGCAAGTTAACCGACGTTTAGTAAGATGAACTACACAGAAAGAGTCGCTAAGGGAAGCAAATTCCGGCCATGTCTGCCAGGCTCACCCCGCTTACGACAACTTCATCATTACTACCCCACCGATAAGTTGAGTTTGTGTTTTGTAGCACTGCCAAACAAAATCTTAGAGGCCTGGTAGAAAGAAGCGTGTAGTTGAGTTCTGCTCCGCTAGGTGTCGCGATGATCCCAACTGCTCACATATTTGCCTAGGCTTTGCGTGCCAAAAGGAGGACATGATATAGAAGGATGCTGTAGTGGAGGGCTCAGTAAATTTAGACTATCTGGTGTCTTTGAACCTGCTATCACATATGTAAATGGGCCTCTTTGATATTGTCCCCATGGAAATGCCACCATCGTCGTCGAGATTAGAAGGACACCTTCGCATAGCCAACCATGGCGGGTTGTTCTTAATAAAACCGTTTGATCCTTCAGGGATCTCTATCAATAAATTTCAATGTAGAACCCTGGCAGGTAGGGGAGGAAGAAGCGAAAAAGCAGGCAGGTTATCCAGTTTTTATACTGGCTGGCTACCCACTTCTGGGGAGGAAGTAAGGAGGACAAACGTTAATATAGAGACGTAATAACCACACACACACACATAAAATTTTTCCCACTGGAGGAACTCGAGTAAATGCGTCGCAGAGCAGGGGGGGGGGTATCGCGTGAATTTTGTAATTGGGTATGGTTTGGGATTGCGTAGTTGTTATATCGTGTTTATTACTCTTATTTGATGCATTCTTGATGCATTCCTTTAAAATTCCCAACACGTGGTACTCTTTGGGAACTTTAATTGTGTGTTACTCGCACGCAGACGCTTGAGGTTCAGATCGCGGCCGGCCAAACTGGAATGCCAGAGAACTCGAACGTCTAGTGCAACAGTTAGCATTAAGTGACACACATAAAAGTGTACATGGTTGCAATTATGCCTATACTTGGTGTCTAGCAGCGTGGAGAAGCAGAATTGATTGCGTGTATGCATCCCCCGGTCTCATTATCTATACGTACACGACAATGGGGTAGTGTCAATAACACCGACACCAGCGTACATAAGTGACCACCGCCCGGTTATGCTCTCTCTCTCCGCCTGCCAGCGGGGACGTCAACGATTCACAGAGCATGGCGTCTCGATTGCCGCGTCCTCCAGGACTCCGTCTACGGAAAAATTGTCCCGAGAGTTACGCGCATCGCTCAATTGGGTGGATATAGTTGATTGGGATCTCCTCAAACAACAGTGGCGCCATCATTGCAGTGCGTCGGACAGGAGATTTAGCGCCCTTATGTCCTAAGATGCTTCATTGTTAATCCTAAAAATACGCATTGCCAACGGTGATCCAAGCCCTTCCTTTGTTATGCGGGCATGACAAGAGGAGGTCGTCGAACGTTACTAATGTACTATGCGCGCTTCTTAGCTCTCAGTTGCAGCTTGGCGCTGTAGACGTGCACCTTGTGCGCACCCTGAGGTGCTAAGGTATGCACGCAGGGCTCTGCTTCGTCCACCAGGCTCACCTGACCACTCGATAAACTCTACCGCACTAGCTGGGCCGGGTACACGCAACTTTCAGGCATTCACTCAAAACTTTCAGTTAATGGCTCAATCTGTTTCTGGTGTCAGTTATCCAGGATCCATTTTTTCGCATCCACTGCTAGTGGATGCGAAGAAGTACCTTACCACATGATTCCGACATGTCACATGACGTTCTGCTATCACCGCCATCTGATGACAAAATAAAGGGCGCATTAGACGCAATGAAAAAGAGTTTGGCCTCAGGGACTGATGGACTCCCTGCAGAGTTTTATGTACAGTTCTGGCCTATCATTGATCCATTTATGTCACGCGTAATTCACAAGTATTTCTGAGATATTACCCTTCCAACCTCTTTCCAAAGAGACCGTATAACACTAGTTCCAAGAAATACCAAGTGTCCATGCGACCAGAATATTGGCGCCCTGTTACCCTGCCTAATGTAGATTACAAGCTCTTGGCCAACATCTTGGTGCGCCGAATCAGTCTATCTCTTGCAACATTAATCACTTCCTACCAGGTTTGTTCTGTTCCTGGCCGAGAAATACATACCCATACGTGGTTAACGCGTGACATCATTCAGTACGCCACTAGCTGGTATGCGCAAGGAATGTAGGTTTCCTTAAATCAGGAGGAAGCTTTTGATTTCATAAGACATGGCTACTTAATAAATGTGTCACATGCATTCGGATTCCCGAATGAGTTCATTGATCTCATTCACGCAATGTACACTAATTTAGAAAGTATCCTTTACATATATTCCTGTGAGAGTCACCCATTTATTGTCACGCGTGGGGTCCGTCAAGGGTGTCCCCTTTCCCAGTTCTATTCATCCTTGGATTAGAACCCTTGTTAAGGGCTGTTAAACGTCATCCACAGATTCGAGCCTTACCCCTAACTGATAACACTCAAGTAAAGGTCACTGCATATGTAGATGACATTACTCTATATGTACATAATGAACAGGCACCGTGGCTTTGGCACCTAAAGCCCACAGTACATTTGGAGTACCGGAAACAAGTGCGTCACTGGAAGCGCTATGGCGACAAGGAATAGTATATCTCGTTGCTCGTGCCAGGAAAAATACGATGCCCCTTCAGCTTTGAACAACAAGCAAACATTTTAAATTGAGAAGTTTTTTGGTGTTTCACTTACTCTCTTCGTTGGTCGCGAACCGCCACAGGGCATACGCAACGGCACCGTACGCCAGCACCCAGTGATACACCTTTCCTGGAGTCCATTTCCACCTTAAACATTGGGAAATTTCGTGTTGGGAATATTCGTGAAGAAGTCAGGTGGCTATTAACCACCCGTCTTGTGTATGAAAAATCCACACACGTAAACGCTTGCGCCATACCACACACTATCCGACTGACAAAAATGCGTTAAAGACAAGCGTATGCGTAAAAGGTTTGCAAACCTACACACCGACAAGCAGAAATAGACATAAAGAATCATAAAGAATGACCACAAAAGTGGTACAAAACGTATTGCAATTGGAATATCGCGTATAGAAGAATAAACACATGTATTTGAACGCAACCTCAACTCTTTCCACCGTTTGATTGCTAGTGAGAGAGATCATCTTAACACTAAACATACACCGTATGAAACACAACAGTCATTTCATTCCTTCATGGCAAAAAATACAACGAGCCCCGCCGTGGTGGTCTAGTGGCTAAGGTACTCGGTCGCTGACCTGCAGGTCGCGGGCTCGAATCCCGGCTGCGGCGGCTGCAATTCCGATGGAGGCGGAAATGTTGTAGGCCCGTGTGCTCACATTTGGGTGCACGTTAAAAAACCCCAGGTGGTCGAAATTTCCGCAGCCCCCCACTACGGCGCCTCTCATAATGAAATGATGGTTTCGGGACGTAAAAAACCCCAGGTGGTCGAAATTTCTGGAGCCCCCCACTACGGCTCCTCTCATAATGAAATGGTGGTTTCGGGACGTTGAACCCCAAATATCAATCAATCAAAGAATACAACTATACCATAACTCCTTTTGAGAAAACACGTAAACACCCTTTGGAGACTCATGATCTATGTGACTTTCCCAAAGAGGGTTAACTTGAGACACGTGACAAAAATGAGTCAATTGACATTTTTTTCTTATACTGTAGACATAAACAAGTCATGCACACAATCAGGCGCAGGTGCGCTATCTCAAGCGCCGGCATCCACATACGTTTTATCAATACTCACAGAGGGAGACAGAGTGCGCAAAAGCTTGAAAATGTCTGAGAAGATATCATGGTAAAATTTCAAACACACAGACAAAAAGAAACAGCAAGGTCTTTAGAATTATATCTCTATGTATTAACTAGTAAATGAACACACCGCCTAATACTTATTGATGCTGCGCCTCAGAAAAGCGTAATGTTTGCCTCTTGATCGACAATGTTGACAAGTATAAACGCGGTCACCAGTTCAGAATGGCCGGGCGTTCAGCAAGTGTTTAAACTTTGGCCAGGTCGCTGAGTCGTGTGACAGAAAAACAGGCAGACAGACAGACGAACGGACGGATGAATAGATGGGCCAGACCAAACCAAATGGCAAGACGGACTAGACATGACGGTTGGCCGGACAAGGCGGCTCAGACCAACAGACAAAAGTTTCTGCGTTCAAGTATTTCCAAAAACAATATCGTCTTCAAGAAACCCTTGCCCACAGCCATGCAGGTGTGCACGCGCGCACATGGAATGCGCAGTACAAGCCGGAACCGAAACACAAGAACGTACTGGACAAGCGTACATAGAACAATGCAATCACACCTCACTCGCTGGTCGTCGACTCCCGCTGTGTTATGTCCATTTCCTGCGGTGTGGGTCGTTTCATTTATGACATCGACCATGGTATGTAAATGTAGTGCGCGTGCCTATTTTGAGAATCCTAACTGAAAACGACAAACATATGCTGCACACTCTTTTCGCAATGCAGCTGCTTCAACCTGTCTAGCACTAGGACAATCAATTTCACTAATACGTCAGTGTATGTGGAGCGTGGAACAATGAAGGGAAGAGGTGAAAAAAATATGGCGAAGCAAAACAACTTTGGTATCTTTGCACTTTGATATTTGAAAAAGGTGAAAACATCTGGTGGTGAATACACGAAGCTTTCCCTTTCGTAGTGGTGGTTCGTCAGTGCCCGACCACGTTCGCTAGGGATGGTCATCGCAATCGAGATCGATGTGGAATTACTAAACTAAAATGACGTACTATACTGACAAACTGGAGCACTAGAATAAAGTAGGCCAAGGTACCTGTTGCGTAGTGGTGTTACACCCGTGAAGAACTCTAGAATGAATTGCCGCGAGACTGTCAGCCGGGGGCGTAGTGGTTGGGATGCTCGGCAGCTGACGCAATGTCGCGGGTTTTATCCCGGCTGCGGCGGCTCTATTTCGGTGGCGGTGAAGTGCAGGTAGTTCGCGTACCTAAATGCATGTGCCGTTGAATAACCCCACGTGGTTTGAATTTGCAGAGTCCTCCACTAGGGCGTATACGTACACATATTATCAGCGCCTCATAAGCAAATAGTTTTTTGGGCATAAAACCTCAATTAATAATAATAATAATAATAATAATAATAATAATAATAATAATAATAATAATAATAATAATAATAATAATAATAATAATAATAATAATAATAATAATAATAATAATAATTGTGTCATCTCACTTGCCCAACGCTGTTTGAAAGCTGTGAGCGTGCACAACAATGCTTGAACGACTCATATCTGAACATAAAATACAGAGCCAATTCTTTCAAGGTCTCTTTTTTAAAATATGACTTATCACTTACTGGCATGCTCACGTACCACGCAGATTGTTATAACTGAGAGAAAAGTTGTCATGCGAGAACTAACAACTTTGTTGTAGATACTTTATCAGGAGTACAGCCATGCTTGTGGGATGCACTTTCGCTTAATGATTGCGCCGAATAAGCGGGCGTGCATTCAAATGCCACGAATTCTTTCGTCCCCTTTTCTCGCCCATCCCCTGGATCAGTCTGAAATAATCATGTGGCAAAATTTCTTACGTGTTTCGTGTGACTCATCTAGATGAAAACAGTCACAAACAGCGCCGTGTTGACACTTCGTGCGCACTTCGTCAATGAAGGATGTTTTACTGTCAAACACATGTAGCTTCATCTCCCACGATTCAGCGTCGGATGCCCTCCCTCAACTAAGCGAATGTACGATGCCCTGCGGACAGATGGTTTTACTTCATACTTATGGTGGAGTGTTAGGTGGTATATAAGGTCCAAGAAATGTCCATTTGGCCGCCGTCAGATTGCTATTCTGGGACATCTTGTAAACGCCAATGGCGTCCAACCAGATCCCGATCCGCGCCGTCCGTAACTTTCCGGTGCCCCTTCTACGTTAGATGTACGGAGCTTCATCGACTTATGTTCGTACTTTCGTCGTTTCGTGAAAAACTTCCCCGACGTTGCCAAGCCACTTACAAATTCGCTGAAGAAAGATACCACATTCTCATGGGGCCCTGAGCAGGCTCAAGCGTTCACCGTTTTCATCAGCTACTTAACTACGCCCCCATACTTGCCCACTTCAATCCTTCTGCTGCCACAGAAGTTCGCACCAATGCCAGTGGCCACGGTATCGGTGCAGTTTTCGCTCAGCGGCACCACGGCAGACAGTGCGTGATAGCTCACGCCAGTCGCCTGCTTTTTCCCCTTGAGAGGAATTACTCCATCACTGAGAGAGAATGTTTACTTTTAGTTTGGGCCGTCACCAAGTTCCGGCCATATTTATATGGTCGAATATTCTCTTTCGTTACGGACCACCACGCCCTCTGCTGGCTGTTTTCTCTGAAGGATCCGAGTGGACGTCTGGGTCGCTGGGCTCTGAGGCTCCAAGAAGTTTCGTTTAGCATCAGCTACAAATCTGGCCGTTTGCACAAGGACGCAGACTGTCTTTCTCGTCATGTGGTGGATCCTCCTGATCCCGTTGCACCTGACCTGGAGAGCAGCGTGAAGGCGTTTACTGACAGCAGCGATATGCGCATTGAATAACGACGGGATGAGTCTGTGCGCACTATCATCGACGTCAATCAGTCTGACGGCCATGACACTGAATCCCGTATGTTCGTACTACAGGACGGCATCCTCTACCGCCGCGACGTCAGCACTGAAGGCTCTGACCATCTGCTCGTCATTCCTCGTCATCTACAGCCTGCCATACTTGAACAACTTCACGAAGCGCCAACAGCGGGACACCTTGGTGTTTCCCGCACATAAGACCGCGTGCGACGTCGGTTCTTCTGGCCAGGACTGTACCGCAGCGTGCGCTGATATGTCGCCACTTGTGATCTCTGCCAGCGCTGGAAAAGACCTTCTTCGCTGCAAGCTGGATATCTTCACCCGATTGAAGTCCCCTCTGAACCATTCATCGCGTGGCACTCGACCTTCTTGACCCTTTTCCGACAACGACACTGGGAAATAAATGAATCGCCGTTCCCACAGATTATGCGACCTGTTACGCGATAACAAAGGCCATGCAAGCCAGTTGGGCCACTGACATCACGGATTTTCTTCTTCATGACGTCATCTTACACCTTGGTGCACCCCTACAGCTGCTTACGGACCACGGCCGCTCTTTCTTGTCCAAAGTTGTTGACGACCTCCTTAGATCGCGGGCCACAGCGCATAAGCTCTCTACCACCTACCACCCACAAACCAATGACCTAACTGAACGCCTCAACCGCACGCTCACAGAGATGCTTTCGATGTACATCTCCGGAGATCATCGTGACTGGGACAACAAGTTGGCCTATGTGACTTTCGCATATAATTCCTCTCGACATGACACCACGGGACTCTCATCTTTTTATCTCTTGTATGGTCACGACCCCATAATGCCAATCGAAACCACCTTGCCTCTCAAGCCATCTGCTTCCGAGTACGCTCGCGAAGCCATTGATCGGGCTCACATGGCTCGTCAAGTTGCCCAGTTTCATCTCACCCGGTCACAGGATATGCAAAAAGCCCGCTACAACCACCGGCAACGTAATATGACGTTTGCCCCACTTGACCGCGTGCTCCTCTGGTCACTGTGTCGCCGTGTAGGTCTCTTCGAAAAACTTTTGTCCCAATACGCAGGGCCCTACCTAGTCATACGTCAAGTTAGCGACGTCAACTACGAGACAGCGCCATCGCACTCTAATACATCAAGTTACATTACTAATATATCAAGTTTCATCACAATACATCAAGTTACATCAATGCATCACTTGTCGACATTTCCATGTTTCGCGCATGAAACCTTACTTCTCTCGCACTTCTCCGGACTCGCGCCGAGACGGCGCTCCAACGCCTGGGGGTCCTGTCACGGAGATGAAGTAAAGAAAGAGGAAGAACTCAAGCAGCTGACAGGCGCGCGAAGGTGCCAATCAGCCATTGTGACTATCGCCTGTGTGTTTTCCTCTGTAAACGCATTTTGTACAAAAGTATCTAACCCCGTAACAATATTACGCGAGTGCGTCACAGAGTGCGTGTCTCATGAAACCCAGCGTCGTTTTCGGCGGCGTCGTCCGTAAAGGAAACAAAAATGCATCGTGTGCGTTCACTTAAAGCGGAATAATGGTCTCTGTGTTTCATCGGGGTCTTCTGTCTCGCATTGCCCATTAGAAGTGATTCGCCTGTTCTAGTAGAAAACACAGGCTTGCTTTGCGCCACCCCAGGTTACGCTCCTGCGCAATGTGCGATGAGTGCCAGCGTCAACGTCGCCGCCAGTATAAGCATTAGCACCCGCTCCTTTCCATCTGCACATGCTTTCCTTTAGCGAAAGATGGCGAATTTTTTCGTTGTCATGCCAATCGTACAAAACCCGAAAGCGCTAATTTACTTCGTTACGCATGCCATAAACCAGGCACACATATTTTCATACAAAAAGTTCGAATCACACCGCTGATGTAAACTGCTTCGGAAATACGTCTACTATCGCCAATGCGGGCTTTCACACCACATTAACGTTTTCGCCCGTTTGTTGCAGGGCGAGGCAACGGGCCACACCTTTTAAAAGGACGAAAGTTTTCCTCGGAACACTGTATAGAAAAAGTTTGATTACACCATGTAGAGAAAATAAAGGTCTCATAATACTCCAGTAAAGAGGGCACGTACACTTCAGCCCATCTATGTAGCACGACAAACATCACCACGTTGCAATGAAGACATCATTGCTCTAATATACATGACAATGTTGGCTTACATGTGCACAATAACTCAGTCCTATATCATGATACAAAGTTACAGCAGTACAATAGATGCAATGAAACACAATTGCTTACAGACGAAAGCCGAAGTAACGACTCAACACATGCTGCTTAGCACCACGTTGGCCGAAAAATTTGTTGTACTCTTTCATGTTCTACGTAAAAGGCAATACTAATGCCGCAGAAACTTGTGCGCACCGAGGAAGAAAGGCTCCGGAGAGAGAAACGCGAAGATTTCTAGTCTCATTCGCCTCAATATCGGCCACAAAGCACACCAGCGCGAATTCGCAGTCAGGGCCTCACATCGGTTTCCCCAAAGGCTGAGCAGTCCCGCAGCTATTAAAGGAGCCGAAAAGCACCCGCGCGGAAATCAGCGGTTGGACACGAATGTTCGTCCTCGAAAGTCAGCATGTGCCGCATGCCAAAAAAGACGGGAGACCACGCATTCAATTGTCGCATGCCAATTGGGCCCAATCATGACGCAGTTATCCGCCGTCGCCGCAACTGATCTCGAGTGGGGAGCAAGCCCCAGCCCAAGAGCCAGATAATGTCCCGGAGATGCCCTGGCCACACTGCTGCTGTTAATGTTTTGCAAGAGCAGTTCTTTATAGTTTAACGTTGCTGGGGCGCCAAAAGCCTTGGAAGGGCAGCCATTGTGTCCACCACTTTAGATTTGGCCACCTCTATATCTGGACATGTAGCCTCTAAACGACGGTGGAATGCCAGAAGGGCTCGATACAAATATGGTAATTCGGTTAATTGGGGACCGTGGTTAATTTGGCTAGATAGTAGGAAGGCACGTAGCGATGGCCCTAGATTGTAGCGAGCTAGTGTCACAGCGGGCGTACCGTCATTGGTTAGTATTCGCAGTCAAATGCGCAGGCCCAAGGTAGAAGACGCGACGGAAACGTCGGCAAATGTAAGACTGCCTTGATCTCATGGTTGAGACAACGCCAAACAATATAACAATTCTGTGCTATCAGACCAGAAAATTGAACTTGAACGCAAAAAGCTTGGTCTGTATGATGGTCTGTTGGTGTCTGTCCAACGATGCAGCTCAACAGGCGAAAGTTTAAGCAGGTTCTCGAAGCCCACCCATCTTGACCTATAGTGACTGTGTTCATACATTTGAACATTCTGAATCAAAAAGCAAATATTACGTGTATTCAGTGTACAATACGTAAGTATTAGTAAGTGTGTTTCTCAATTTTGAAAATGCATAGAAACTTAATTTTAAAGACCGCAGTACTTGTTACGCTGTGCTGACAATGCGACGCCATGAACGAACAAGCGAGTTTCAAATGCGAAGCATTTCTTGGCGTACTTCGGTGACTTTGACCATATCTATCTATCTATCTATCTATCTATCTATCTATCTATCTATCTATCTATCTATCTATCTATCTATCTATCTATCTATCTATCTATCTATCTATCTATCTATCTATCTATCTATCTATCTATCTATCTATCTATCTATCTATCTATCTATCTATCTATCTATCTATCTATCTATCTATCTATCTATCTATCTATCTATCTATCTATCTATCTATCTATCTATCTATCTATCTATCTATCTATCTATCTATCTGTCTGTCTGTCTGTCTGTCTGTCTGTCTGTCTGTCTGTCTGTCTGTCTGTCTGTCTGTCTGTCTGTCTGTCTGTCTGTCTATCTATCTATCTATCTATCTATCTATCTATCTATCTATCTATCTATCTATCTATCTATCTATCTATCTATCTATCTATCTATCTATCTATCTATCTATCTATCTATCTATCTATCTATCTATCTATCTATCTATCTATCTATCTATCTATCTATCTATCTGTCTGTCTGTCTGTCTGTCTGTCTGTCTGTCTGTCTGTCTGTCTGTCTGTCTGTCTGTCTGTCTGTCTGTCTGTCTGTCTGTCTGTCTGTCTGTCTGTCTGTCTGTGATTTCGTGGTTCTATATAATTAGGATAGTATAGTCTATTGTCCCGACGCTTACGTGTAACCTTCCACGCTCCTGCCCGCGTGGCACTGAGCGTATTTTTTCCATGTCCTATAAATTTTTGGTTGACCGTACTGTACTGATTTTTCCAAATCCAGAAGCATTTGCTTCGTCTGAGGTCTGTGTACGGTAATCGCTACGACAGATGCTTCGTGGAGGCTTTTAGGCGCCTTTAGTTTACGTGGGCTTTGGGCTGACGAGAAACAAATACTCTTCCGCAGGGTCATCACCACTACCAATGCATATGTGGAAGAGATACGCGCGCTTGAAATATACCACCGCCACCATGCTTTACGCATCTGCGCACCGGGGTGCTTTCAGTGACGACGTAAGCAAAGTTTTACGCGGTGGAAGTCTCCCGCTGTGTGCAGCTGTGGCTGGTTTAACTTATACTGCGGGCTTGAAGTAATTTTGCCACCGGTGAAGGTTTTGCTCAAGGAAAAAAAAACCTTTGAGAGTTTTTCTTTAACGAAAACTACAGTGGGAAGAGTTACATTGATGGAGATGGGTTTGAATAAAGATACAGAGACGGAGTCAAAGATACGAAGGCAGGTAGCTTGCTTTGTACCTAATAACATGTGCCTAGAATATTTATAGCAGTTCAGCATCTTGCAGCAGTGTGCGAAAGAAACGATAGGAAATGAGAAAGAAACAGAAAGAAACTTACTGAAAGAAGCTCAGAGCTTTCGAGGTTCTTGTAATCTATGATTTCACTAAAGCTATTCATGTATACCCTCTCGATAAATTTATTAAATTGGAGACAATCAGTGATCGAGTACGCATTTATTAGCATGACCGCTTCTATTACATTTTTTCGGCGTAGCACAGTCAGGTCAAGAACGCAGACACACATGACGCGCTCACGAATATGCTGGTATGTGTGTAACTACGTAAATATCCCCACTACGTTGATCGTTTTCTTTCGCCTCATCTTACGCCCGTCATTGTATCGGCTGCGCTGCCAGCGCTGTCGTTGCTGGAGTCCAAAACGAGCTCGCGCGCAACAGAGAGATTCGCGTAAGTGGTGAAAGTTGCTCTCTCAGGCACGATTCTCCTCATGGTGAATTTAGTGCGCTGCCAAGTGATAGACTACTGTGTAGTGTTCACTGGTTCAAAAGGCTCATCACCTGAGTGTAATATACAGCAAATGTAGATAGGAGACTGAAAATGTTAAATTATTCGATACGTATGACCTATTGATTGTGTATTAGAGGAAAAAAGAAGAAACTTTGGCAGGTTATCGCAAATCTGAACAAATCATACATCAATGATAGCTAGCAATGCTCGATGGAAATTCTTACATTTCGTGGATGTTCGCCAGCCGTTCAAATTCCAGAAACTGACACGATTCGGCGCTTTGTACATTCTGTGTGCATACCTCCCACTTATTTTGAAACACTTGAGCTTCATCAAATGCTATTTCTTGTACGCTTTTGAATGACATTACCATCAGATACTTTCTAAAACTGCCATGCGTGAGCACCTTCATCACGTCAGGGTCCAAAACCATTTTAAAAGGGCTGCCACGTAACTCCACTTAGACCCGTATGATCAACTGGCCACAGATGCCCTAAGTTTATATAAATTGATACCAGTGTTCTGAACCTAACTTTAGTATAAAAAATCAAGCAGTACAGCATTTTAATGACTTAGTGTATTTCAGAGCGTTTGTGTAAATTTACCACACATATAGTCATCTAATCATTACGGAAACCAGTTATACCACAGTTCTTCGTAGGCCCATCTAAAGGACCATTCGAACTCTATACGTTAAGTGCTCGTAGCATTGTGCGATTCGAAATCTTATCCGGCATACTACGATGATTCACGACACATGGGGGCGAACGAGCCGTCAGCGCTCAGGCTCCCCCCACATACGGCACCTCAGCTTGCACGCTTGGAGGACATCTAGTTCTCTTTATTAAGCATAAAAAACGAACCACCTTACACAGCCATGGTTCATTCTGTAATTGCATTGCCAACAATGGTACGCTTTCGCGAGCGACAAACATCGCCGCAGCCCACAATCATTCATAACTCCCAGCGCAGACCTATATCATGGTTGACTAGAGTATAAACCCATTACCCCCCTTTACCTCCCCCCCTTGTCCCTTTACTTGTTTTGTGTCTCCCATATTTTACGCGCTAAGTCGTTTATTATGCCTATAGCTAGGCCGACGTTCTCAGTAGCGCTTCTCGCTTTCCAACGGGATCTTAGTGTCGAGGGCTTCTTTTTGCCAACACAAGATCTTGCACGCCTATATGACGCTTTCACACGCGCAAGTGGTTTTTTCGACGGCCTCAACGTAAAGAGCAAAGGCCGGAGTGAAGCGGGCTGGATTCCCGAGCCGGTCGGTGCCATTGTTTCTTTACCTGCGAAATGCCGACCATCACGGCTCGATATTGATTGTTTGAGGTCAGGGAACAGACGTTGCCTTCAATGAATGACACATTTGAAGCATTTATTCATTCAATCATAATTTATTTCACGCCACGAACAGTATATCCAATCAATTCATGCCACCGGCAACGGCAATATCTACAAGTACCAGGGCGATCGGGGCTGCCAGAATGGCGAAGAATGGACCAACGACTGGCACCTACCAGTGGCACTTCTTGTCGCGTTCCACGCTGCCATCTGCGGTCGCCACGTGGCTAGACTCAGCAAGTTGGATGCCAACGCGGCCTGCGAATCATCGCCGCATGCTGTTAGAACATATTGAACGTCGGTCGGATGCGACTGTTGGTGCGAAGAACCATACAGCAAATCGCACCCATATTCACAACATGTGTCCACCTCAATAAACAATTGTATCGGGCCAGTTGGTAAGGATCCATCTTGCTAGGAAGCGCAGCCACTATAACAAAGAACACACAACACAAGCGCTTATGTTGTGTGTTCTTTGTTATAGTGGCTGCGCTTCCTAGCAAGATGTGTCCAACACTTTGGTGATTTACTGGCAACAAAAATTTCAAAAACAAAAGAAACAAAAAAGACGAATAAGCTTACGCTACTAGTGTAAAGCTTAAGAAACAACCAAGCTGAGGAACCTCAGGTTCTCAACGCGGGCTTCTTGGCTGATGCTAGGCCTTTTCTTGGCGTAGACGGAGTAGAATGGAGTCACAGATGGTTCCAAACCATGCCAGAATGGTCATTCTCTAACGTCAAAAACTAATGTTCAAACCTGGAAATGGCACACATGGTAGAAGTGTGGGTGTTTTATCGGCTGCACTCGGCCTGCGCCATTACGAGCACACAATGACTGGGAAATTGAATTTGGTTCATTTTTTTACTTTCTGCTTGTTTTGCACTGCTTTGATTAATTGTACGTTATATGTGTAATAACAGTGTCGCTACTCCTATAGTGTAATTGGAGATGCTCACCACCTCTAAAGAAAACGTAGTTTTATGTATGGTTTAGTTCTGCTCGTTTAATTATTGTAGACTTGTTGTTTACCTTCGTATCTTTGAAAGTTGAGTAAAGTGTTTTCGTTCATTTTGTTAACGCCACACGTTGTATTCAGAACTTTGTCACAACGCCAATTGTCTGCTGCATATTATGCCTCGTCTTATTCACAATTGGTTAGAAGGTCCCCCCGACAGTTTTTACTCTGGGACCTCCTCATGTACTCCGCTTATCTGTTCATTTATATGTATGCTTACCCTTCAATAAACCCCTTCATAAACCCCGACACTCACACTATCAACCTTGAATATGCTTGACCCTGTCCACCATTTAGGCATCCTCCTTTCAACGGGCGCTTTTCGAACTAGCCCCATAAAAAGACTGTACGCAGAATCAAATGTATGCTTGCTTCATCTGCAGAGATGTTATATTTATATTGGGTACTACCTCAAGGTTAGCGCAGACGAAGAACATTCCACTCACCCCACAATTATTGATCTATCCAATTCCACCTTGTTGAACAACTGTCCTTCACTGAGACAGCCCTACTCACTCTTTGTGTGAAGCCTCGCGGAGGAAACAGGTGTGCCACTTTTAGATACCGTCCTATGTCTCCCGCAGCATGTCTGCCACAGTGGCAGTGGCAGGTTATAGACTGCGACGTATCTTTCGTCAAAATAACACATACCCGCCTGCACTTCCTCGAACTCCGACACAAGTTCACACGCCCGAAATTCCTTGAAGATGTGTCAAATTACCACGCTGGTGTTTCTTGTGTAGCTGTTGGCCTATCGTTTTCAAACTCTAAACAACTCCCAAGCAAGCATTTTCACCGCAGAAGCGCATGCAATATGCGTGGCTGTACGGCATATGAAAGAATTACAACTACAACGCGCGGTTGTATACACAGATTCGCTGAGCGTCGTAACAGCTCTGAAAACACTCAAAAGACATAAATGTCTTGTATATGTGCCGCTTTACTCTCTTCTGTACAAAATATAGATGTCCTCAAACGACATGCTGTAGTGTGCTGAGTGCCAGAGCACCGCAAGATCGCTGGAAACATGGTAGTAGACCAGATAGCTGCGTCTGCGCATGACAACTCACCCGCCTGTATACACCCAAGACTGCCCCTGCACTTGACATGAAACCTTTTTTACGACGGGAGCTAATGCTGGCAGCGCCTATGGTATAGGCAAACAGACAACAAACTCAAACTACAAGTTATCAAACCGATACTTGGACATTGGCCACCTGTATCCAGATCACGCTACCCGCAAGTAACGCTTACAAGGCTAGAAATAGAACACGCAATCTACACATTCATACCTTTTACCTGGTAGTGACCAACCCATTTGTGAATGATGTGGAGATCAACTTACGGTTCTCCACACCCTATTTCAGTGTGGTAATTTGTATTCTCTAAGAGAAAAGCAGTTTTTATTGCCCTACCAACAGCAGCTCTCACTACATCCTGTCATGCTCATCGGTAGGGATCCGCTTTTTAAACTTCAATCGCTTTTTACGTTTTTAAGGATGCATATAGTTTTCACCCCACGTCCCGAGAAACCCGTAACTCGACCTCAGTACAATGGTCGCGGCCCCACCGTCACTCTCATTCATTTCAGCTTCACACGTTTCGCATCACCACCATTACCCTAATATTTTTCAGCTTAACCACGCCTCCAAGCTCTGAATTTTAAGCCCTTTTACAGCCACGCAACAGTATCGTTGTTCATATCCCATTCATGTCACTTTATTAACGTACCATTTCTTTTCGCTCATCATTGTTCATGGCGCTCTTCTGCCAAGCATGGTCCTTGTGCCAAAAAAACCCACATAATGTCATCATCACAACGATCACACTCGGTGCAGCGACTGCGTGAACTGTGTGCACTGTGGGTATGGCTTGGCTGTGCCTGATCCCCGGTGCGTGAGCGGCTAGGTGAGGTCAAGCCAGCTGATGCACAACTGTGGCGTTGTTATTCCTAGGTGGTCGCGAGAAATACGTATTTCAGCTATTTGCATGTGTGACATAGGTGTGGCCTTAATGGCCGTCCGTGTACAAGCTCAAGGAGGAATGCCTAGTCCGGGACCCATTTGGCTTCCGCGGCTGCACGTGGCCTCCCGCCTATACCGAGTAGCCTAGCAGGCCAGCCCACCAGCTGGCGAGGAGGAATTTCGCGGACTTTGGACGCTTTAGCTCCACCTTTGACAGTTTCAGTGTTACAAGGTATACAATTTTCGCTGACAAGTACGTCCCTCATTCAATGCTTTGTTAATGAGTGTAGCGACCTCCCTGAAGCGATCATGCGTATATAAGACCATCTGATCTCGAATAAATATAAAGAAACTTTAGACAATAAGAGTGTTTAATTTACAATAAGCTTAGTGTTTTGTGTCTATTTGTCTCCAATAGCGCACAGAAATGGCAAAAGTTGGTCGCGTCTTGAAGTGGAGATACCAATGTCAAAAAGAAGAGATAAAAAATAAAGGTAAAGAATTGAAACAAAATGGCCTAAGAAGCGATGGATGAGATTCGAGATTGTTTTGCAACTTCTTGTGGTGTGGCGGTTCACGGCGAAGAACGAATCTGTTTGGAGTTTGCCGACGCTTCCCATTCGGCCACGTCCAGTGCAACATGGCAGGTGCTGTAGACGACCACCAATACGGGAACCACGGGGAAAGGAAAGCCTGAAAGTTAAGCACAATATAATTCACTGGGAGAGAGATTGTGTTCGGCAAAGCTTACAACAGGAACAATCATGACACAGATAAACAACTCGAAGTGATTGCTGCGGGCATGATGATAGCGTTAGATCACCGTCAGTTCCAGTTACCCAGAATGAATGTATGCTCCTTTAAGTGCGTGGCTTCTCTGTGCACTATCCCTGCAGAATGTTGTATTGTGTTTTTTATCGTCTTGTTTTGTTGTGTTACTGTGTAGACGTATTTCTTATCTCCGTAAGCTAAAACAGTGGTCCGCACCACTCAGTGCTGTTTCGTTCTGCATTCCGTGTCGTTTTTTGATGTTAGGATTGCTAATTATGAATCGCTTACAGGCACACCCCCCACTTACCATAAGAGCCATTTGTTTTTTGGAAAAGCTAACAGAACAGAAGAAAAGCCCGTTGAGAGCCTCCCTTGGGAGTTGTCGGTGCAAGCGTAATTTTATTTATTGTAAGTTTAAGCCTTATCTAGAGCTTTGTCTTCGTGCGACATTGGCATGGCGTCTAGTGTGAGTTTTTTAGCGTTTGGTAGAATCTGAAGCGGCCCCATGCATGGCACGTTCCCGTTATAATCGACGAATATATTTGACAGCGAACTTTCGCGCAGTCTAAATTTTTCTGACAGGTGTGCTGCTCCATGTCGGCAATACATCTTGTCATAGAAAATGCTTTTACTCGAATACTGTTAAATTTAATCGAGCCCTCACAGGAGTTGTTTTTGTTTTACATTTGCTTTGCACAGCTGTTGTGGGGCTTTGAAATGGTTCATTAAATTCATGATTCAAGAGCCTGTGTTCGTAACCAGTAGTAAAGACCTTTTGCTTTTAAACGTGGAAGTCAAACTTCAATCTAACACCCGCCAGGAAAATTCACTGTGGTTTAATAACTTACGTTTTTACTGGAATCGCCTTTTTACGTGTAATAGGGGCTGATGAACACAAAGATTTTCTGTAGAAAGAGCATATGATTGCTTAAGTACGTAAAAAAATAACTCAAATTCACACTACCGTATTTTCGTGCTACAAAAGCAGAAACAATTTGTCTAATTATCTCTATGCGCGTGTCTAAACATGCGCATAGAGATATTAAGACGAACGCTTTAGATGCCTCATGAGACGCGAAAAGTGGCAGTTGACGCTGCTGCCTAGGTAATAAGAGGGATGAAAATAAATCAACACGATGTCTTATCTATCGTTTCCTAAAGAAAAAAAAACTAGAGGGCACTCTGGTGCTACCGTGGGAATCACGGATCTTGAAGGCTTCCCACGCATTTGTGGCTTTTATTATCAGTGTGTTTTAATTTTGGTTTAAATTAATGAACGCATGATTGTGGAGTTTGTGGCCCTTATTGAATTAGTAGGCGTAAGCCGTTAAGGTAGTGAAGCGTAACTGCTGAACGTTTGCTGATTCTCGTCTGGTGACAGAGTAGTTCCTGGCCAGGCGAGACCAAACGGAGCCCGAAAAAGAAAGATTAGACAAATCTGTGTGCTACCCAGCGTTCCTGTGCAGCCTGAAACGCCATGCTTTGCAGCTCCCATAGATACACTAGAGGCCGCATATACACTAGAGGTCCCATGAACACTGGAGCTAGAGTGTATTGGGACCTTTAGTGTATATGCGGCCTCTAATGTATATTTATAGCAATATTTATATTCTTGATGTCACCATGTGAAGTCATGATGACGTCAAAAATACGCAAATCGCTTGAGGTCTTTCCGACGTCATCGTGACCTAACGCCTCAAGTTCACGTCAATACACGACAACGCAGGCAGCAGACCACTGAAGCAGCACAAAACCATGCAGAAAGCTTTAGGTGGGTGGCGGGCCATGTTAATACATAGGCTTAGGAGGAAGAAAAAAAAATGCTTCTCAATTTTGAGCTGCCTCAGGTAAAAGTATAGCGAACCCCGTGTGTACTTATTGGGAACTCTGTCAATTTTCGATATTCACTCATTTTAATATTTTTATCTAGTCATTTATTTATTTTTGCATACTGCCAGTCTCTATGGGGACAATTTCAGGAGGGCAACCAAAATACAAAAGAAATAGACTTAAACAACCAAAATAATCAATAGATACACTAGCACTTACATGCGGAAATGTATGGCTACGGACATTCTCTAATATTACACGAGGAGTATGAAATCACAACATATGTAAAAAAATGTGAATGGTATACATAAGAATAATAATCTACGCATTCCACTAATAAACATTGCATATTCAGAAAGCATCTATGAACTGTGCAAGTGAAAAAAAAAAGTATAGGAAAAACATCATTTCAGCTATGAGTGGCACGAGTATGGTTTTCCAGTAAAGCTAAAAAAGTATTCTAATCTTTACTAGTAGTCATACAAGCAGGTAATCTATTCCACTCTTTAATTGACTGTAGGAAAAAGGAATACTTGAATCAGTTTGTGTTGAAACAGTATTCCTGTAATGTTAGTGGATGTTTGTGGCGTGACTGAGTGGCGGTACATGGGAGAGGTCTTTGTCCTGCAGTGGACGTAGTCAGGCTGACGACAACGACGACGATGACGACGTCGACGACAACAATGATGATGTTGATGATGATGATGAGTAGAGTACACCGTATTCTAAATCGTTGGAACATTTCTACTGAACAAAGAACATTAGAGTAATCATGGTTCAGTTTTTTACCGAACAGATAGACACGCAGGGCGAAGAAGCCTTCTATAAAAGCTGGCATACATGATTTATTGGGGTTAGGAATAGGAATCTTTACTTTCCACTATTACCGTTTTAAAAGTTACTGGCAAGTAAAAAAATGTCGCTTTTTTCACAAATGGCATGCGATTATGTTCGAACTTAGTGCTTGTTGTGTTTACTTTCCTCTTTGTTTCTATCACTCATATGTGAGAGTATTGCAGTGCTGTAAGATACATCGTGTCTCTGGTCTCTCGTTTGTACGTACCACTGAAGTTGTTTTATCGCACTGAACAGTTATACCAACCTGAAGTGCTCTTACCTGTTTGCAACGAAGTTTCCAGTTTAAATTTGAAAGGCGACAGTCTTTCTAGGTGAACTTCAACGCAAAAAACTTGGTCTGTCTGCTGGTGCCTGATCAACAATTGAGTAACTCGGTGAAAGTTTAAGCCATTGCTCAATGCCCAACCATCTTGATCAGGTGGCTGTCTTCAAACTTGTAAACATTCCTAATCACAAAGCAAATATTACGCGTATCCGAGGCGCAACATTAGCACGTAAGTGCTAGGCAGTGTATATTTTTGTTTAGAAAATGCACGAACGCGTAATTTTGAAGACTGAAGTGTTTACTACGCAGCGCTGACAGCGCGAACGCTTTGAAAAAAGAAAAGCAGGTGTTACCTACTCTTTGGTAAAACATTTAAGAGCTTTAATTACAACTACAACAACCCAGTGCTGCTACCTACCAGTTGCTCTACATTCTAAAAACTATACGTTTTTTTACGTTACTGCCGGATGGCGCCATATCTCACAAAGCGCCTCCAGACAGAGGATTATCGCTTTTTGACGTCTGTTGCATCAAATCACGGAGATACTCGGCCTATTTTAGGTGCGAAGCAGCTTATGGCCGAGCTACATTTCGTGTTCGTGGCGACGCTTAGTGCGCATGCGCAACAGCTGGCCTAAGCATTGCCAAAATGCGCTGACGTGCTATAGCAGTCCGGTGCATGTAAGGGGCAGAATAAGACGCCGCGTCCTTTCCCCTTACACTACTCTTAGCACTCATGTGATGGCGTTGGGGAACAAGATTCTGCAGACGTGCAATTAACCGACGTACCATCACGTGGCGCGGCGATGAGCCCACGTGGTGTGCTCCAGCTAGAGGTTGCTACGGGTATAATAGCAACAACAACTACAGTGAATTCAGGGTGTGCTCCACTTGCAAGAACGCATTAACATTGGACAAAGTGTCCGTAAGGAAGAATGCCTTGAATCGATGCATGCGCTGTTTCACAGTGCATTATCACGTTCTCAGTGCATTATTCCAAGGGTAACAACGCTATATTCACAGTTCTCATATATGTCGAGCGCGTATTAAACGAATGCCACTATAACACATATGTGTTGTGGTACTGTACCCTTCGGGTCATATTATCAGACCTAGTATTCAGCGTGTCACGGTATACGAAAGCAGCATTATATTTATTTCACAGACGACTATTCAGACGTATATTAAAGCCCCCCCCCCCCCCCAAAGCGCTCAGTAATCTTCTAATGAGTTGTGGCCGCGCTTGACAATGCTGTTACTTGTCATGGTTAAAAGTACGAACTAGTATGAAGTTAACCTACGTAGAGGTGACCACCGGTGACGTCTATCGCTCGGAAACCTACTGGCAGCTGTTTACAAATCTGAGGGCTCATTTGCTGCGGTGACTCGCACCTGTCGTTGGTAAATTAGTGACTGGCAACCGTAAAGCCGAAAAACTGTCGCTTCGCCAAGCTGGGTGCTATTAAACGCGTTGAGTGGATTCAGCGCGATGCAACGAGGACAACAGTAATCGTGCTGACACAACTCAACATGTTTTATTGCAAAGCGACTCGAGGATACCGATGATCACACTTGTGTGTGACCTGTGCAGCGAATTGGTGTCTGCCCGCACGGCCGTTGCCTATCGAATCAAGCTGAGGTTCTCTCACTGCACGTCTGATTCACTCAGAAGTTTGCCCCTGTAGTCACGTGGCTGAAAAGTCGAACAGCGAACTGCCCCAAAGCACTCGGTTTGCGTCTGAAGCGGCCATCTGTGACTATTGGCTTCGGGACTTGTCACAGATGACTGCTTGGTTTCGCCACTGATGTCGGTCGCACGTGTGAATAAGCCTTAGCATTTTAAGTCGCACAGGGATTTTCTTCAACGAGCTCTGGTCACGCGTGACACGCAGGCCGCTTCTGCTCCGCTGCATTGTTTTCTCGGAGTGAATAAAATTTATAGAGTATATAATGCGACAATGTGATCATTTTGCTCATAGAGCCCTCCTTCTTCGAGATAAAGATGAACATCAACTTATGTCTGTCTCTTGCCGTCCACCTAGGCCGAACCAGTGCCTCCAGCAGGTCGTGTCTACTGAAATGTAGCTGGCGTCATCAAACTTTCAACGTCTTGCTCGGGACTGTCACACGGATGAGCAGTGCGAAGAGCAACGCGCTGCAGGGTAGGAAAATCAGGTGGCGGGGTGTTAAAATACTTGCCGGTTAGGATCCTTTTACAGATGACGAAACACACGTCCACTTCAGCCAGATGGAAGATGCAGGCGCACATTGTGAGCAGAAAATGCGGAGAGCCTAGCAAGCACTTGGCCATTCTCATCCGCTCAGGTGACGCCAAGTAGCGGCCCTGTGGTGGGAGCGAAGACACAATAGAATTCAATAAATGAGATAAAGGCGGTGAATTGGAAGAACTGAAGAAAAAAAATTGGTAGATCCCATGAACCTGGGAATCAACTTTATGCGAACCACGTGGAGGGAAGGTGACCATGTAGCATTTTTTCGTATTGAGCGACACGTCATGAAATGACGCTAAATATATGTACAAATGTTGCACGCAGAGACATATGTTGAAAAGAATATGAGTGTTGAAGAGTTACAGACGCTTATACAACCAGTTGTTTGCACTTGCGCTACGATAACAACAGAAACATGCGCATTAGCAACCCCAGAAGCTGATATGAAGCGCTGATGCTCGCGAAGATGCTGGACTTCGGCACTGCTACATAAATCAATTTCAGTGCATGGCACCTCGCCCCCAATTGACGTTAACCCGACGTGACGGCTGGATGAAAGGGTACATATGTAATACTTATAAAGTTGGGTAGACAGCACTGAAACCACGATTGACGTTTCACGAAGATTAGCGTCTATTTGAAAAGTAGTTCTTAGACCTGGCGTAGCTCTGTGGTAGAATGCTTGACTGCCACGCGGAATGCTAGGGGGCGATCTCGGCTGGGACCCTGTAATTTATTATTTGCATTCATCGAGTGGCCAACGCTGCCTATGTCAGGTTTTTCGTAACACTAACATTTGTTCTGTGCTTTCGTTGGGTCGACACTACCGATGTTGGGTATTGTTTAAAGTTCACGCGTTAAAATTGCCCGTCTGTGTTCTCGTCGTTCCTGTGTAGATACTAAGTGTCAATCACCCATGGCACATACCCGCATACCAGTGGTAGATACCCGTCCACGGTTATGTGCCACTGTCTGGCGGGAAGTGTTTGACGACGTACGTGGCGTGATTGCGACATTTTTTATGTCTTGACCAGTGCGTCATATTCGTCAAACCATCTTACCCTCCCATGCTAATTTTGGTTCACGCCAAGTTAAGGGGGTGACCACGAGAGCACCCAAGTGTAGGCGGCTAGATAGATAGATAGATAAATAGATAGATAGATACGCTAAAACTTGCCGAAGTTCGCCAAGGAATGCTTCGCATTTAAAATGACCACGCAAGACTGGTATGTTGAAACATAGACTTTGCCTAATGCACAATCATCGTGTGTATTGGTGTATTAAACATGTTCTGCTAGATGGGTGATGTGTATGAAGTGAAGCAGTGTCTTGCGGTATCTGCTATCACGTATTCAGTGGACATGGCTAGTTGTGTGACTGTTCCAAATCACGAAAAAAAAATTATCTGACCAGTTTCACTCGCGGAGGTGAACGCCCAGAAATGTCTCTTGAGCTTCGTTCGGGGGATGTCTCTGGCGAAGCGATGGCCCTTTACTGCTTTGGCGACGTGCGTTGAGGAAAAAAAAAACGCTTTGCTGGAACGTTAGCTTGGTCAACACTTCCAAACTTCCGTTAAACCATCTCTCCAATCATCCATGTCACCCTGAAGTTCACGCCTTCTTTTCATACGCGAGAGTTAAGCTCTCTATCCGCGTCGGTGTTGTTGTTCATTTGCTGTATAGTTCTCTTGTTTGCTACCCTGAAACACTAACGCTCCTAATTAAACGACAATCTATCGAACAGCTCTTACGCAACTCGCGGTTGTGGGTTTGAAAAGCAGCGTAGAGGCTTAACAGCAGTGCGTGGCAGTACGCTAGTTTAGTGGTTATGAAGGCCGACCGCCGACTCGAAGGCTGCAGATCGAATCCCGACCGTGGTGGTCACATTTTCGATGGAGGTAAGAATGCCTGAGACCCGTATACATAAATTACAGCTCACGAGGAAGAGTCAGGTAGTATAAATATTCGATACCCTCCACTGCGATGCCCCTACTAATTATATCGTTGTTTTGGGGGCGTTAAACCCCAGTAATTAACCATACCTGCACTAGGATAGCGCATCGATTTAATGAGCCACGTGGAAATTATTCACACACAACTGAACGCTGTGTTTTGTGCGAATCCTTTTTGTGTGTACCGTCGAACATGTCCGGTCACCAACCTTAGCAAGCGTAGCGGCGTCGTACCTCAAATTTCTTGACGGGTGTCCACTTTCGAATCTCGATCGTGATCACTTCCAGGGCGACGCCCAGCGCACTCAGCGCGCACCAGACGGCGCTGTTTGACTCGTAGCAGTGCCATGTGATGGTGAAAGAGAAAGCGACAGCAGTACCCACGACCATCCGGGAGGCGGTGCGTTTGCCACCTAAAACGGGCTCGTAGACGTACCTGCGAATAAAGTACGAACACAGCCAATGAGCGAAGCTCCCTAGAAGGGGGACAAAAATGACTATGCGCCTGATCTCGGTTCCAGCTTTCATGAGGGCGGCCGGGTCGGGAGAGCGTCTGGTGCGCTCTGCGCACTCACTCGCTCAGTGCTCCACGCAGCGGAAGCGCGTCTGTTTTGCTCGGTGCAGGGAGCTCCGACGGCGACGATGGAGTGTGTCTCTAAGGAGCTTCAGTTGTAATAGAAGACTCGCAGTAACTTATGCCGTGGCAAACCAAACGAGGTATACATGGGATTAATTTCGCTACCCCTCCCCCAATTGTCTGATCTGTGAATGTATGGTTTGTTCTGAAACGCTAGCACAAGAAAGCTCGTTTTTCAGGTATTCTGGCGTCGGCGTCGTAGGTTGTGAGTGAAAAATGATGCTCTTATGGGTGACCAAAAAATAGACAAAGATGCAAATATTTAAAATAATGAAAACTCATGGGTCCGAGAGAGGAATCCACGCCGGTTTGTTTGCGTGGAAAGCAGGTGTTCTACCATACAGCCACTCGTATGCTCGGAAATTTATTATAAGTAACTTTCTCTGCTTGGAAATGCAGTGAAATTAACTTTCATGCTTTACGAACACACGCGTCCTGTATGCATGCTTCACATTAGCACATGTCATATTGTAGTGATGTGTCGTAAAAGTGTACGTTGCCATCGCGCTTCCGAACATGTGATTATCTTACGAGTTCATTGTTTGAAGCAGGCCAATTAGTACTAAGGTACAAGTTATTGCACCTGTTTTCTTAAGACCACGTAGTAGGTGCAACGTGCGCCGCTATATGTAAGACGCAAGTTAGAAAAATTTCTTGGACTAATTGTTTGAAGTACGCAATGGAAAGAGGATATGGTTATTGTATTCATCTCTTAAAGGCGAAATTGAAGGGTCACTCAATTTTTTTTTGATAGACTTAGATGATGCATCCTTCAATGTGCGTGGCACCTACGTGCAAAATACCTATGCTTGTGTGCGTGTGATAGCAAGGGAGGAACAGGAGAGAAAGGAAAGGCAGTGATGTCAACCAGTCTAAGAGGACTGCTATGCCACCCCACAATGTGTAAAGGGGTAGGGGAACTTCAACGATGAAAAAAAGAAATAGGAGAGAGCCCACACAATTATAAGGCTGCATTTCGCAGTCACCATACCAGAGGCAAGTTTACAATCACTGGTGCAAGTCTCTTGCCTGGAAGAAATCGACAACAGCCTTCACCGCCACCACTCGCGATTTCCTCTCAGGTCGACATTCCACAATTCTTTCTGCTGTCTCCGGTCTCTGATCAATGCCAACAAGGGTGGATGCTAAAGATCTTCTCGATGCACTGTAACGAGGACAGTCGCAGAAGATGTGCTCAAATGTTTTTTTTTTGGGCTTGTCAAAAGGGCTTGTCAGCCATTTCACTCCTGAAGGAGGATGCCTTCGTGAAGGGCCACTCTCAGCCATAAACCTCAATGCAGAGTGGCGTCATTAGCGCTTGTAGCGTTTTAACAATGAACACGTCCCTGGTCGAGCTTATCTGGTCCGGGACTATTGCTGGCGCTTCTGGTCATTATAAACAGATGTGTGCCAGAGACTTTGGCTAAATCTCAGTGCTCGACACTGGTGCACTAAAAATGAAGGCAACAGTAGACCCAACAAACGTAGAACGAATATGTTCAACACAAGTCTCTACAGCCCATCGGAAAACTATCGTCATCGTAAACGCTTATATGCCATAGAAGTTTAGTAAATACCACTACACACAACTTCGACTAAAAAAGAAAAAGTGGCTTGACTGTTACCGTAGACGCACTACCATCACGTGATATTTTGTGGTTGTAAAAATTGGTGGCTGTGCTAACAGTCAAAACTTTACGAACAGTGCTTCACATGGGTCATTGATATAGCACATCAGGACATCTTAAGCGAAAGCTTCTTTGCACACCTGCGCAGACAGTGGCATGGTCAATGAGCAATAAATGCATACGATCGCCTCGAAACTTAAGAAAGAGCGCCTTATAGAGAGCAGGGTTAGAACATAACTGAAATACCTATATGAACGTATCTGAGAGCACAAGAATACGTTAGCGTGACAAAAGACACGCCACCTGCTTCGCTCTTTCATGATTGTCCCCAAAGCGGAGCTCGTGTAATTTTCATTGTAGATAAGAAACAATACTGACATCAGTCGTTAAAAGCCCCATTCGGTGATAACGTTCATAAGGGCTTCGACAGCTAGGGGCTAGATGGCACAAGGGTCCGTGTGCACTTCATGTCATTTGTGAGTGGTATTAATGTGTCTTTCTCAGTGAAATTATTGTCTCTGTAGATCAAGGTACGCCATGTGAGATAACTGTGAAAGAACTAACGCGCGATGACATTCTTAGGCTCTGATTAAACCGTGCAAATGAGGCGCTTTTTTCCTGAAAGAACGAAATGCAGTTTGACAGAAACTGAGAAAAACGCACTTTTTTTTGTACTGGCAATATGGTCGGGCCTGAATCAACAACTTTTTGCTAGTATGTTTCTATCCCCCTAAATACCACAAATATACAATCTGGCGAATAACTACATTGCACAATATTGCCCGTATTGAGGAGTAAAATTTTTATGTTGCTCACACAGATTCAAACATTTCATTTGGCCGTGAATTATCTCGTAAAATTAGTGTAAAATGACACGAAAGTATTGTATAGCAATATTTTGCGACAGAATGAACGTCATCAATGTGCTTCCAATGATCCCGTGCTTCGTCACATGGACGTAATGGCGACTACTCGACTTGAAGATTGAGTGGCCCTTCATGGCAAAAGGGGCGCTATTCTGGACCGCCAGAAGTGTTTTCTTGGTCTTGGCATCTATTGAAGGCATTGAAAAGTGTTGCAATTCATTTTGTGCCGTGCTGTTTTAGACCACTTCTTCTTCCTTGACGAATAGGTGGATGCCCATTATCTTCATTTCATGTGTATTTTGTTTTTCAAATATACCTTGTTCGAGCGAATGGAGAACATGATATTCTAGCACTGAACTAAAAAATTATCAGTAAGTGGCAACGTTATGCGAAGCATGCGGGGCGAAGGTAACCGTGTTGCATTTTATTTATTGAGCGAACGTCATGAAATGACGCTAAACATATGTACAAATGTTGCACGCACAGACATATATTGAAGAGTGGCAGATGTTTATATAACCAGTTGTTTGCACTTTCGCAACGATGCCAACTGGAACATACGTATTAGCAACGCCACAGGCTGGTATGAAGCGCTGTCGGTCGCGAGGGTGCTGGCCCTGGACACTGCTACATAAATCAACTTCAGCGCATGGCAACTCACCACAATTGACGTTAACCCGACGTGATGGCTGTATCAAAGCAGTACATATGTAATCTTTATAAAATTGGGTAGGCAGCGCTGCAACCACTTTTGACGTTTTATGAAGTTAGCATCTATTTGAAAAGTATTTTCGAGACCTGGTGGAGCTTTGTGGCAAAGTGCTTCGTTATCACGCAGAATGCTTGGGTTCGATTCATGCTGGTACCCTGACATTTATTCTTTGCATTCGTCGGGTCGACGCCATCGATGTCCCGTATTTCTTAACGCTCGCGCGTTGA
The DNA here is from genome assembly GCA_013436015.1 of Rhipicephalus annulatus. NCBI lineage: Eukaryota > Metazoa > Arthropoda > Arachnida > Ixodida > Ixodidae > Rhipicephalus > Rhipicephalus annulatus. The sequence goes on along the minus strand of WOVY01001722.1, from coordinate 89,344 downwards.
AATTGCCTATATGTGTTCTCGTCGTTCCTGGGTAGATATTAAGTGTCAATCATCTGGGAGCGAGAGAGAGAATAAACTTTTATTAATAACAAATGCACACTGAGCCTTCCTTGGGTGGGGCCCTATGTCCAGGGCTCTCCATTCATAATGGAATAATTGGAAGCGCAAACCAACCCGTTGGTTTGCGCTTCCATATGAATTTGTACCAACTAGCCTGTCTGTCAACCCTACTGCAGGGCTCCATTGCCTAGCTCGAACCTGCGAGCCCGCTGTACGAGCTGCTGCTGTTCCTGCCGGCGTAAGCTGAGCAGTGCAGACTCCCAAAAGGAAGGGGTGGGGTTGGGAATGGGAGCAACGCCTGTGAGGCAGAGAATTCCCACGTGGAATCGTACACTGTCGGTACGGATCCACAGAAGGGGCAGTAGGAGGGGCAGAGAGTCAGATGAAAGCAATTTAGCGTATAGAGACAAGGAAACGAATTGCTCTGTAGTTGCCGCCAAGCGACAGCACCTGTTCTGTTAAGTGAAGGATGAGGGGGAGGATACGTATAACGGCTCTGTCGGTAGTACTCCAGCGTAGCGTTGTAGTTCAATGACTCTGGCGATGCGTCGTCTGGGTTGGACAGCTCTTCCAATGGTGCCCGGCCGGTTCCGTCTGATTCTTTGGTTGCCCAAATAATAATGTCATCTGCATAGATGGCATGCTGTTTGTTGGGAACCTGTTGTAATAGGGAAGGGAGTTAGCCATAGCCACGTTTAACAAAGTGGGCGAGAGAACCAAGCCCTGTGGTGTTCCTCTGCCTGCGAGACGAATGTCGTCCGACCGGAGGCCTCCAATTCCAATAGTGGCCATGCGGTCAGAAAGAAAGGACGTCACGTAATTGTAGATACGTGAGCCACACCGAGATAAAGAGAGATGTCAAGAATAAGGTCGTGGGAGACGTTGTCAAAAGCACCCTTCAGATCCAAGGCCAGGATAGCTCGGACCTGGTTTGAAGTGGGCTATCCAACACGTCCTCCTTAAGCTGTAACAATACGTCCTGTGTAGAGATACAAGTACGGTACCCGAATTGTGTATCAGGAAAAAAAGTGACTGTGTTCGAGATATGGTTGTAGTCGAGAGGAGACAACGCGTTCAATGAGTTTCATTATCATCATCATAATCATCATCAGCCTGACTACGTCCACTGCAGGACAAAGGCCTCTCCCATGTTCCGCCAGTTAACCTGGTTCTTTGCTTGCTGCTGCCAATTTATACCCGCAAACTTCTTAATCTCATCTGCCCACCTAACCCTCTGTCTCCTCCTAACCCGCTTGCCTTCTCTGGGAATCCAGTTAGTTACCTTTAACGACCAGCGGTTATCCTGTCTACGCGCTTCATGCCCGGCCCATGTCAATTTCTTCTTGATTTCAGCTATGATATCCTTAACCCCCATTTGTTCCTTAATCCACTCTGCTCTCTTCTTGTCTCTTAAGGTTACAGCTACCATTTTTCGTTCCATCGCTCGCTGCGTCGTCCTCAATTTAACCTGAACCCTCTTTGTAAGTCTCCAGGTTTCTGCTCCGTAGCTAAGTACCGGCGAGATACAGCTGTTATATACCTCCCTCTTGAGGAATAGTGGCAATCTACCTGTCAAAGAGCTTAGCTACACATGAAGTTAAGGATATAGGGTGACGATTCAGGTTTTGGAACACATACCCGCATACCAGCGACACACACCCACACGTGCGTATGTGACATTGTCTGGCGGGAAGTGTTTGACGTCGTTCGCAACAAGACTGTGACATTATTTATGTCTTGACCATCGCGTCCTATTAGTCAAACCATCTTACTCTCCCATGCTAAGTTTGGTTCAAGCGAAATTCAGGGGTTGACCACTAGAAGTTGAAGATACTGAGGCGTGAGTTACTTTCCCGTGAAATTTAGCATAGTTTTCGCTTTCTGCATTTGACTCTCCTTGAAAAACGAACAAACAACTAAAATATTCTTCTAAATTCCATAACCTTATCAGTTTTATCGCCTGAAGTAAATAAACTTCATAAAAAGGATTACGACAGAGGGCTCCATAGGGTAGGGACGAAGGCAGCCAAGCCATATGACGGTTTTTAAATTACAGGGTGTGCCTTTTGCATTGGATGACTAAGTTATTGGTACGTATTTTGGAGGCCCCGAGAAAGTGGTTTGGGTCACTTTAGGAGTGGTGAACGCCTATTTGATAATGGCAAATTGGGAATGTTTGTGTGCCCCGACTAGAAAGCACTACTCTAACGCTCTAGTGAAGAATGGAAGCTTTAATACTGACAAATAGAAAAGAAAATAGACCCAAGGAACACTGCGGAATCTACTGAAGCGATGCTCAAAGGAGTGAAATTTCAGTTCGTTGATTAGAATACCTGCACTGCTCGTGAGCAATGCAGGAGGAAGGGGGAGGAGGGAGGCGTCCATAGTACCGATGCAGAACACAGGTGACAACACATTGAGTATACATGAAAAATAAGTAAGCGGCGATGGCGTAGTGGTTAGAGCACTTACCTCGCATGCGAAAGGTTCATGGTTCAAATCCCAGTGCCGCGCAGTTTCCAATCGGATAAAAAAATCCGCGCGGTGATGGAACCGCATTAAGGGTCCTGGGGTCGCGGCCTCACCGGTAACCACCACCGGTAACGCACTGCCTCACCAAAGAAGGACTCGCCACCCTGGTGCAGTACCTGGCCACTACCTCCCCCATGCATGCGTAAATTAACTCACAGCCCTCAGTCCCCCAGCAGCTGCGAAGCAACTGACCACGGCGGCGGTCTGATCTGCAACGCAGCAGAAGGTGCTAAGAATCTCTGGTTCCGGACAGGCCGCCATTGGAACCTGAACTTGGCAATGTTTAACGCTTGAACCTTTTCTAGTGAGGGAAGTCTAGCTGTACTATTGGAGGAGTTACAGGGAGGTAAATGGGATATATTAGGGCTCAGTGAGGTTAGGAGGACAGATGAAGCCTATACGGTTCTACAGAACGGGCACGTTCTTTTCTATCGGGGCTTGGCTGACAGAAGAGAAGTGGGAGTGGGGTTCCTAATTCACAGAAACATAGACGAATGCTATAGCATTAATGAAAAGGTGGTAGGTATTGTAATTAAACTGAATGAAACTGAATGACGAGATGAAGGTGGTACAGGCTTACGCGCCTAGGTTCAGCCGTGATGTCGCTTAAGTTGAAAGCTTCTATGAAGATGTGGAATCGGCAATGAGTAAGGTAAAAACACAGTATACTATAGTGATGGGAGACTTTATTGCAAAGGTAGGAAGAAGCAGGCTGGAGACCAGGCAGTAGGAGATTATGGCATCGGTAGTAGAAAAGCCAGAGGAGAGCTACTAGTAAAATTCGCTAAACGCAGTAATTTACGGATTTTGAATACCTTCTACCGGAAACGAGAAAACCGCAAATGGACATGGAAGAGCCCTAATGGAGAAAACAAGAACGAAATAGACCTTATAATGAGTGCACACCCAGGCATCGTGCAGGATGTGGAAGTGATTGGCAAGGTACGATGCAGTGACCATAGAATGGTACAGTCTCGAATTCGCCAAGACTTGAAGAAGGAACGACAGAAACTGATACGCAAGAACCCAATAAATGAGTTAGCACTGAGAGGTAAAGTATAGGAATTCAGAGTCTCGCTTCAGAACAGGTACTTGGCTCTTAGTGAGAAAACCAACCTTAGCGTAGACACAATGAATAATAATTTGACGAGTATCATTACGGAGTGTGCAGTGCAAGTTGGAGGCAGGTAGTTAGACAAGACACTGGCAAGCTTTCCGAGGAAACGAAGAATCTTATTAAGAAGCGTCAAGTCATGAAAGTCTCAAGTACAAGAGACAAAATAGGACCGGCAGAGCTTTTGAAGTTGATTAATAGGCATAAGGTAGGCGATGTAAGAAGGTATAACATGAAGAGAATTTAAGATGCTCTGAAAAACGGAGGAAGCGTAAAAGCAGTGAAGAGGAAACTTTGGAGAGGCAAAAATCGCATGTATGCACTAAGGGACAAAAAAGGCAAAATAACTACCAATATAGATAGGATAGTTAGAATAGCGGAGGCGTTTTGAAGAGATCTGTACAGTAGCCGGGACAACCACGACCTTAATAATATAAGAACTAGCAGTAACCCAGATGACACCCCACCAGTAATGATAGAAGAAGTTAGAAAAGCTTTGGAGAGCATTCAAAGAGGCAAAGCTGCTAGTGAGGATCAGGTAACATCAGATCTGCTGAAAGGTGGAGGACAGATTCTGTTAGAGAAATTAACCACCCTGTTTACGAGGTGTCTCCTGACGGGAAGAGTACCAGAGCATTGGAAGAAGGCTAACGTCATCTTAATACATAAGAAAGGAGATGACAAGGACTTGAAGACTTACAGGCCGATCAGCTTGCTCTCTGTAGTACACAAACTATTTACAAGGGTAATTGCTAAAAGAGTAAGGAAAACATTAGAATTCAATCAACCAAAGGAACAAGCAGGATTTCGAACAGGCTGCTCAACAATCGACCACATTCATACTATCAATCAGGTAATAGAGAAATGCTCAGAGTATAACCAACCACTATACATAGCCTTCATAGATTACGAGAAGGTGTTTGATTCAGTAGAAATATCAGCCATCACGCAGACACGGCGGAATCAGGGCGTCGATGAAGTATATATAAACATCCTGGAAGAAATATACAGGGAATCAACTGCTACCATAGTGCTTCATAAAGAAAGCAACAGAATATCAATCAAGAAGGGTGTAAGGCAGGGGGACACAATCTCCCTAATGCTATTCACCCGTGCTTACACGAGGTTTTGCGAGGCCTAGAATGGGAACAGTTAGGCATAAGAGTTAATGGAGAGTACCTTAGTAACCTCCGCTTCGCCGATGACATCGCATTGCTGAGTAACTCAGGGGACGAATCGCAACTTATGATTACGGAGTTAGACAAGGAGAGCAGAAAGGTGGGTAATAAAATTACTCTGCCGAAAACGAAAGTAATGTACAACAACCTCGAAAGAGAGCACCACTTCGAGATAGGTAATAGTGCACTTCAAGTTGTAAAAGACTATGTCTACTAAGGGCAAAAAATAACCGCGGAGCCGAACCACGAGATTGAAGTAACTAGAAAAATAAGAATAGGGTGGAGCACATTTGGCAAGCACTCTCAAATAATGACAGGTAGATTGCCACTATCCCTCAAGAGGAAGGTATATAACAGCTGTATCTTGCCGGTACTTGGCTATGGAACAGAAACGTGGAGACTTACAAAGAGGGTTCAACTTAAACTGAGGACGACGCAGCGAGCAATGGAAATAAAAATGGTAGGTGTAACCTTAAGAGAAAAGAAGAGACCATAGCGGATTAGGGAACAAACGGGAGTTAAGTATATCATTGTTGAAATCAAGATGAGGAAATGGACATGGGCCGGGCATGTAGCGCGTAGACAGGATTACCGCTGGTCACTAAGGGTAACTAACTGGATTCCCAGAGAAAGCAAGCGGGTTAGGTGGAGACAGAAGATTAGGTGGGCCGATGAAATAAAGAAGTTTGCGGGTATAAATTGGCAGCAGCAAGCACAGGACCTGGTTAACTGGCAGAACATGGGAGAGGCCTTTGTCCTGCAGTGGATGTAGTCAGGCTGGTGATGAAGATGATGAACATAAGTTCTCCTTGAACTATACCACTCACGCTATTGCGCAGATACGCTTGTCAGCTCCTGTAATATACTTGCAAAAATATATAGTAAAATAGTTTCTCTGACAACAAATAACAACTGATTGCACTGGCCTATTGTTCTTGAAAAAAAACCACATTTCAAATCCTTGGGTTTCGCAGGTTATTTTTTTACACTAATGCAACGGAGTGCACTCCTTATCACTACTAAGGCTGATTGGGATAAAACTTCCATGACTGTCATCGGATCTGCAGCTTTTATAACGGAGCCAATCAGGACTAAGACATTCGATCCGGATTAGGCCTGATCGCGATCAAAAGCGCCCGTGTAACAGCTGTATTATTTGCATGGTCCAGCCGCAGCAAAATATAATCATTTTTCGACAAATATCACCGGGGCTTCTAGGCGTGTTTGTTTAGGGAATATTTTACAAAAAAAGCTCAATCGTGACATATTGTTGTTCTCTGTGCCAACATAACATGTGTGGAGGACATACAGCTAAAGTACTCTGAAACAAATTATCATATGGGCTGTGCACCCTGCACCTCCACCAAATATGTTACGGAAAAGAAGAGACAGCGTATCGACGAGGCTGTAGTTTAGATGTATTTGAAACCAGAGGTAATAACGTGAGCAGTTCACTAGTGATCGATCTGGTGATGATGATGATTATTCCACAGCCATGGCTCGTACCCACTCAGGGGGATCGGCCAAGAATGGATGACTTAATTCAGTATGATTTTTTATTCAATATCGAAACCACCCACAAGAAAAAAGAAGAAATAAAGAAAACACATTCTAGGCAGAACGAAGGGAGTGCAGTAGTTGTTTGTCACTCGTTCAGATCAGACAATTATTCATTACCTGCAATAGGAATCAGCATGGTTAAACAAAGCTCTCCTGTATGTCGGAATTTTTTTTGCAGGAATAATAATCACACTATTTAAAGCTTAATTCTTTTACTTTCATTAAGGTACTTGCAAACTGCATAGAAAACGTTCTCGTGGCTGAGGCCCAGATCGTAAGCATCAAAGGAAAGTATATTTTCTATAGTGAAGTTCTGCCCCAGGCTAGCGAATGGGAGGACTAAGAGTGTTTTCCTGAGCAATTTGTATCGGTGACATGATAAAAAATAGTGCTCTATTGTTTCCGATTCTAAACAAAAGTTGCATAGCGGTGATATTGCCAGACCAGCCCTATGTGAATAGGAATTTAACGGGGGGACATGACATCTAAATCTGGTTATTATGGTTTCCAACTGTCTTGTAGGACAGCAATAAATATTCCATGGAAATTTTAAGTGAGTAAATTCTGGTGTTGACATTATTGCTTCTATAGCGTCTGCACGAAGCGCAAGTTTTCTGTATCTTGTCGCATCTATAGTGGCCACTGTGGGAAGGACTGATAGTTCTGGCCCTTCCAATGCTGTTCGTGCTAGAAAGTCGGCGATTTCATTTACTTCTAAGCCGCAATGACCAAGTACCGGTCCTAATTTCAGTAGCTGCCGCTGAGGAGGGACTTGCATAAGGAGCGTCTTTGAGGCAATCAATTTTGTTGACGCCGTAATCGACGTACATACTGACAGGGAATCTGTGATTATGATCGCGTTATCGGCATTCAAAGGTAGCTTTCGCAGCGCTAGAACTATTGCCAACAGTTCAGCTTCAAAAATTGGGGTGAAATCCGGTAATCTTAATGAAAAAGCCCAGTAAAGATATACCTACACCTGTCTTTTCATCCACTACTGAAGCATCTGCGGCTATATTATTATTCGTTTCTGCGTGTTCAAGATAATCCTGCTGTCGGCTATTTAATACCCAATGGGATTGTAATTTGGGCTTAGAGGGAAAACTCTCATCGAATTCTATTTTAAGATTTTGATTTGTGACCTGCTCCGCAATCACATCTCGAATTTTTACATTTATCCTATCTAGTTGTTTCTGGACAAAAGCAATTTCAGATGTTCGAAACCGTGGCCAATGAGCAAGAAAAAAAAAGTGCCTGGGTCATTTAGAAAAGCATATTCAGATCGTCTTGGCGCATAGCTCTAAAATTTCAGAAACGTCTGAACAGTTAGGATACGAAAACGGCAAGGCAATGTAGGTAATCGTGCTTCCTGATACAAAACATTGTTACAAACCTAGGAAGTCTCAAGGCTTCTCAAGGCTTCTCGTTCAAGCATAACCAGAGGCTTTATTTTGTAAGCAGGGCCACCTGAGAACAATACGCTCTCAAATTTTAGGATTGGTCGCATATACGTTTTATATGTCATCACCATTGTGCTTCTGCGTAGACCATATCGGCGGCTGCTCAGTCTACGAAGAATTCCTAAGGCGCGTTGTGCTTTAGATGCCATGCTTTCTATGTGGGCAGTCCAGTTTAGGTTGGCAGTATGAATTACTTCCAAATATTTAAGAGATTCCACCTGCGGAATGGCCTCTTGTTTATAACATATTGAAATTGAGATGAGATCTGATAACGGGAATATCAATACTGCACTCCTATTTTCATTTAAGGTCATGCAGACTGCATCTAGCCATATCTCCTGCATATTGACATATCTCTGTAGATTTTGATATAATAAATATATTGATACGCAACAGCCGGCACAGCCTGTCTGGAAGAAAGAGAAAGACGACGTTGGTGGCTGGTTGTTGATGAACTGTCGCCATCTTGTTCGCCGAGCACAGTGCTTCGTATTTAATTTATTAAATAAGTTACCCGTAACATTATTGGTGAAGTTGGACGACTCCCGTACCTCGATGGAGACGCGCAGCGGTGGCAACACCGGGGACTCCTCGGCTACTTCAACTGCCAGTGCCTCATCCCCACCGGTCTCTCGATCCGAGTCGACAACCTACGTCACCCTGCCACCCCTGCGGGATCCTGGAACTTTCCCCGCTGACGGCACCATCGACGTTGACTCCTGGCTGCACCGGTACGAGCGAGTCAGTGCTACCCACCGCTGGGATCCCACGCTCATGCTCGCCAATGTTGTGTTTTACCTCGACGGCACGCCGCGGACATGGTTCGAAACCAACGAAGCCGAAATCACAAGCTGGGATCTTTTCGAATCGAAGATCCGTGATCTTTTCGGCGATTCGTCTGGTCGTCAGCTCGCTGCCAAGAAGACTCTCGCCACTCGCGCCCAGACGTCTACTGAATCATACGTCTCATACATTCTTGACGTCTTGGCACTTTGTAGCAAGGTCGATCAGCGCATGTCAGAAGAAGAAAAAGTTAACCATGTCCTCAAAGGGATTGCTGACGATGCCTTCAACCTGCTGGTATTTAATAATGTCACAAGCATCGACACGATCCTGACAGAATGCCACCGTCAAGAACAGGCTAAAGCCCGCCGCGTCACCTACGGCATCATGTGCCTGCCGAACACAGCTGCTACTTCCTCTTGTGATGACGCCGTCCGCCCAGTTCCCCGATGTGACAACCTCACCCGCATCATTCGTCGTGAGGTCGAGGCAGCCCAACCAGTAGCTACTCCATTTCCAACGCCTGATCCTTCACCGACCACTATCTCACTGATGCAAGCCGTCGTTCGTCAAGAATTATCGAACGTCGGCCTAAACCCCATTCAACCAGTCTACTCTACCGAGCCGTTTTATCGTCGTCCATCCGCTCCTCGATTTGGTTCCAACTACTCTCGACAGCGCAATTTGTCCGAATGGCGTACACTGGACGACAAGCCCATATGCTTCAACTGCCGACGTGTCGGTCATATTGCTCGCCACTGCCGCAATCACTGGGCTCCGCCGGCACGCTATGGTCCTCCTACCCAAGCCACTTCTGACCACCAGTCGTCCTCAACATTTGATTTTGGTTCCCCTATGCCGACCACATCCGCTGATTCTGTCGCTCCTCTGACGAGACCTCGCTACGCCCGCTCACCATCCCCTGCTCACCGTCAATCTCGTTCGCCCCCACAACGCCGTCCTGCTTCTCCGACCTATTCGCAGTGCCCCCGACCGGAAAACTAGGCAGTGCAGCTTCTGGAGGTGAAGCTGCATTGACGACGAGCTCTGCAAGAAATCCTCGTGTAACATTACCGACCACCCGGAATCTGTTGAACGTTACTTTAGACAATGTACCTGTGCGCGCGTTGATCGATACAGGCGCGCATGTGTCCATAATGAGTGCTGCTCTTCGTCGCCGCCTAAAGAAAGTTGTCACACCCGCCTTGAACCGAGCCGTTCGAGTCGCCGACGGGGGAACTGTCGCGATTATTGGCATGTGCTCTGCCCGTGTGACTATCGCCAATAGAAGCACTGCTGTTCTTTTCACCGTTATAGAAAATTGTCCCCATGAAGTAAATCTAGGCATGGATTTTCTAACCACTCACTCGGCTTTTATAGATTGTTCAGCCGGCTGTCTTGACCTTGAAATGCCTCTACTTTCTGATCTGACCAACCCACCCCAACGTCGCCTTTGCTGCATTGATTTCGCACGCCTTCCGCCTAACTGTGTCAGACATATCGACCTCTTCTCTACACCACCTGTACCTCACGGCGATTACATGGTGGCACCAATTCATGCCGTGATGCTTACGCATGCCGTCGCTGTTCCGCACACCATTTTGACCATTGTTAAAAACCGCACATGCCTTCCTATTGTCAATTTTGCCCTCACTGCCCAAATTCTTCCACAAGGTATCTCCCTGGCCGAAATTACTGCTCTACAAGACCATACGGTTGAACCCTTCAGAGTGGATGATTGCTGCACCTCAGACAATGAACCAACTCTATCACAATTCATCGGGCGTCGACGTTGACCACATGGTACCATCAGACCTCGCTCCTGGTCAAGCGGAAGCCCCTCGTCACGTCCTGGAGTCCTATAGTGACATTTTCGACTTCGCCAGCACGGGTTTAACGCGAACGAGTGTTGTTACTCATCGCATCAATACTGGTGACGCGAGTCCCATTCACCGACGTCCATACCGTGTTTCCACGTCCGAGCGCACAGTCATACAACAGGAAGTCAAAAAGATGCTTGCAAAAGACATAATCGAACCCTCTTGTAGCCCCTGGGCTTCTCCTGTCGTCCTGATTAGAAAAAAGGATGAAACATGGCGCTTTTGTGTAGATTATAGGCATCTCAACAAAATTACGAAGAAAGATGTTTATCAGTTGCCTAGAATCGACGATGCCTTAGACTGCCTTTACGGTGCTACGTATTTTTCCACTATCGACCTTCGATCTGGCTATTGGCAGATCGCTGTGGATGAGATGGACCGTGAGAAGACCACATTCGTCACTCCTGACGGGCTTTATCACTTTAAAGTTATGCCCTTTGGTCTCTGTAATGCGCCGGCCACATTCGAAAGAATGATGGACTCGTTGCTCCAAGGGTTTAAATGGTCAACCTGCTTATGTTATTTAGACGACGTTATCGTTTTCTCGCCCACATTCGACTCCCATCACAAGCGTTCATCGGCGATTCTTGAAGTTTTTCGTCGAGCCGGACTTCAACTGAACTCGTCGAAATGCCACTTTGCTCGTCGTCAAATAACCGTACTTGGCCCCATCGTCGATGCTGCAGGAGTCCGCCTGGATCCCGAGAAAGTTCGCGCCGTCACGGACTTTCCTGTTCCGAAGTCAACAAAGGACGTTCGCAGTTTTGTGGGCTTGTGCTCCTACTTTCGACGGTCTATTAGGGACTTCGCCATCATTGCACGCCCACTCACAAACCTCCTGAAGAAGGACACCCCGTTTTTCTGGGGCGCTGATCAAGCCTCATCTTTTTCCCAGCTCACGACTCTCCTTACAACACCGCCGATTTTAGCCCATTTCGATCCATCAGCTCCAACCGAGGTTCGCACTGACGCTAGTGGGCATGGCATCGGGGCAATGCTAATGCAACATCAACGCGGACATGACCATGTTATAGCATATGCAAGCCGCCTGCTATCTACAGCCGAGCGCAACTATTCAATCACGGAACGTGAGTGTCTCGCTCTCGTGTGGGCAGTCGCCAAGTTACGCCCATACTTATACGGGCGTCCATTCCGGGTAGTCACCGACCACCACGCGCTCTGCTGGCTGGCCTCACTCAAGGATCCCACAGGACGCCTCGCTCGTTGGTCCCTACGATTGCAAGAATACACGTTCACCGTAACGTACAAAACAGGGCGGTCACACTAAGATGCTGATTGCTTATCACGCTACCCTGTGGAAGAGGCTGCCCATACTGACACCTTTCCAGACCTTCTGTCTGTGACGCAGCTAGTCAACCTTGGTCACGAACAACGCCTGGATGCTTCCCTGCGAACCATCATTGGCAAACTTGAGTCAAGGCCTCGCGACGCATCTCTACAAATGTTCCTGCTAAAAGACGGCATCCTGTATCGCCGTAACCTCGATCCATATGGCCATGACTTGCTTCCCGTCATAACAGCACATCTTCGTGCGACTGTTCTCAACCAACTTCATGGCGCTCCTTTAGCGGGCCACTTGGGAGTCTCTCGCACATACGACCATGTACGTCGGCGTTTCTTTTGGCCTGGTTTTGCCCGCTCTGTTCGAGGCTACGTCGCCGCTTGTGAATCCTGCCAGCGCCGCAAAAAGCCATCTTCCCTACCAGCTGGATTCCTTCAGCCGATTGACATTCCCTCTGAACCTTTTTTTCGAGTTGGCCTCGAGCTGCTTGGCCCATTCCCGATCTCCAGCTCAGGCAACAAATGGATCGCTGTCGCCACTGACTGTACGACACGGTACGCTATCACACGAGCACTTCCGACGAGTTGCGCAACCGATGTGGCGGACTTTCTGGTATATGATATTTTAGTACACGGAGCTCCACGCCAACTTCTCACTGACTGGGGCCGCACCTTCCTATCAGCTGTCGTTGATGAAATCCTGCGCTCTTGCTCTGCCAAGCACAAGTTTGCCACTTCGTACCATCCGCAAACGAACGGTCTTACGGAGCGCCTCAACCGCACCGTAACCGACATGCTTTCTAAATACGTAGCGGCCGACCACCAGGACTGGGACGTTCATTTGCCATTTGTGACGTTCGCATATAATTCGTCACGTCACGACACTGCCGGCTATTCACCATTCTATCTTCTATACGGCCGAGAACCCGCCCTACCATTTGACACCTTGCTGCCCTCGGTCACTGAGTATGCCGGCGAAGCCATCGCGCGAGCCGACCACGCACGCCAACTCGCCCGCAGCCACCTGCAGGCTTCACAGGAGCACCAAAGACAGCTCTACGATTCCCATCATCGAAACGTGCACTTTTCACCGGGTTTCCTTGTCCTCCTCTGGTCCCCCACGGCGTGTAGGGCTTTCTGAAAAACTGCTGTCACGCTACACTGGTCCATACCGCGTCGTTCGCCAGGTGACTGACGTTACATACGAGATCGTTCCAGCCGATTCAACGTCATCATCATCACCTTCGAGTGATATCGTGCACATAGCTCGACTCAAGCCCTATCACGCTCGTTCTACCGCATCCGAGTTGCTCAAGCACCGAGACGGTGCTTCTACCGCCGGGGGGTTATGATACGCAACAGCCGGCACAGCCTGTCTGGAAGAAAGAGAAAGACGACGTTGGTGGCTGGTTGTCGATGAACTGTCGCCATCTTGTTCGCCGAGCACTTCGTATTTAATTTATTAAATAAGTTACCCGTAACAATATGTCCCTATGTACCGTGAAAAATGCAATATCATCAGCATATACAAACACCTTCACGTCCTGGCAAAGCGGTATAGTGCTCATAAAGACGGTAAATAGAACTGGCGATTATACAGCGCCTTGGGGGACACCGCGTGTTTGTTTGCACTTTGACGATGCGCACCCATCCTTAAAACAATAAAACTCGGTTCCTCTCAAACATTCCTTCACCCACGCCATTATATATTTTGGGAGATTGTGGCTCTCTATTATGTCTAATAAAATTGAATGTTCGTATGCTTTAGCTATATCCAATGTCACCAGTGCCGCATGTTGTCTTCTTTTGCGAGCAAGCTGAATGCGGCTTTTTAAATCTGCGTGTGTACACCATATTCATTAATCTGTTCTGAAGTCAATTTGATTTCGGTTTAATATCATATTTTCCTCCATCCATATTATAATTGTATTATGGAGCACTCATTCAATGAGCTTCACCAAATTAGATGTAAGAGAAATGGGTCGAATGTTTTCTATGACATATCCGAATTGATCGAGTGGAGACAACCCTTCGTCTTCCTCGTCAAGCACAGACGCGCGTCAACCCCTACAATCTCAGTATGCATGCATGTAGCCACAGAGGAAGGAAAAAGGTAAGGAGAGGGCATGCCCAGCCGGCGCAGGGCGTAAAAAATGTGGCGGAAATGACATCATGGCGGCCATATTCACTAGGCACAATGGCGGCGTTGCTATGGTTACGTGTTGCGCAGTGGAGCTGGTCTAGCAGTGAGCGGCCGCGGCTGGCGGCGGAATGTGTGCCTCCCCAGGTCTCGTGCTGAGCCGTGGCGGACAATATCTGTGCTCTGCGCCGCGTTATTGGTTACGCAGTGTTCTCCTGGCTGTTACATTACTCTTAGCAACGTTTATAAATTCCTTTGTCCATCACGGAGTTTCAAGAGTGCGTAGAACAAGTGCATATCCATGTGTCGTGCGGCGTATGACGCGGATGAAGCAGTTAGTGTTCAGCGAAATCGCGTTGGGCACCATGACGAAGCTCAATGACGACGAACGCCTTGCAGGTCAGTGACGGTTGAGCAGTGCTCCTGCTTGTGACAACGGAAGACGCTGTTGAGCCCAGCAAGACACCGTGAGGACCATGTGCACATACGTAGTTTCGTGTTGTGTGTGTACAGTAACAACTTGCATGTGCCTATTAAAACACCTTTTCCCTTCCGCTTGGTACACTCTCCACCAGATTGCATGTAATCTCAACGTAACAGCAACCGCGTTCAAGTGTCACTTGCACCGTGCTCAAAGTCACCACGGTCGCAGAATGCTGACGCCGGTGAGTTTCACGCGGAACACGGACACAGTGGCAGGACGCTGCGTCGGCCGCGTGGCGGAATCCAACCGTAGAAGGAGCACGACCGATCTTGTTGTCTGTACAGTTGCTGAATTAATGACGTGAAAGCACTCGCCGTTGTCAGTGCATCTAGCGCGCGTTCTCTCGTAGTTGCTTCGTTGTCGGCGAGCTGTTACTCCCTGTTAATACGCGGACGAAGCGATTTCGCTGAAGGTGTCCCGCTGGCTCAGAGTGATGAGCCCAGTTCCATTAGTTTCGGATCGTCACGACACACGCGCTGCGCAGCCCACGTGCTTTCCGAGACGGAGAGGGAGTCGCGCCTTCTGCTTCGCATTCATAGGTAAACAAGAGAGGAGAATTTGCCTAGTCAATATGGCCAACTTCCGGCTTTATCGCGGCTTCACAACAAGTGACGTCAGGGCCGCTCCTTACCTTTCCTTCCTCCGTGCATGTAGCAATATCAGCTCACATGGGAACCGAACATTGAACGCAAGAGCAACACGAGAAACAACATAGAAATATAAAAAATGCTGACGTTTTAGAGAAAGTACGAAACAAGCAACACTGAAACAAATTTAAATAATTGTTTTCATACCTTCGGATAAGTAGGTGCATGCCTCGGTCAAAGTACCTAAAAAAACAACAACAATAAAGAAATAGAAATTTGACAGGCTATCTTAGGCTTTCGGCTAAAACGACTCGAAGGTGGAAGCCACCTGGTGAACGCTAAATTCATATCATTCGGTGATGTACGTACCGAACTCGTGTCTATAAGGCAATGTGTGTGCTACGCACAAGAATAGTTGTCGAAAAACCACACTATGAAGAGAGGCCTTTTTTTTCTTCTCGCATTCCAAGAAATCAATTAATAGACCATTTTCAAAATTGTAAAGTTTGCGTTCCTGCTATGCAGATTGAACAACTAATGGCTGCTAGTCACTTACAGCAGCGAGCTCGTTTAAGCGCGGTCTGCTTAGGCAATGACGCGGAAATTGTAGAGCCGGCTCTCTCGACAGAAGCTTTCACAACATACACGCCCCGCCACGTTCAACCATGACCGCGGCTCCGCTTGAGCGTGACAGGCGCACCATTACATGAGCAAATATGCAGCGCAGAGAAGCACACTTGCGAATTACGAAAAGGGTCCATTAGAGCACTGCTGTTGCTCTGGTGTTCCTGTATTTACGAATATGTTACGCCTCTTGATAACCAAACAATATTCTTTTTAGTGTGTGCCCGAAGCTGTGTACACACTAATATATGCACCTCTCGGCAACCCTGCACTCGTCTCTGATGTAGGTTCACCTACTGAGACTGATGGCTGCCTTATTGTGATAGAGTGGGCGTTTGCGAGCCTGGCGTCATCTCTAAACACTTTGCAAAAAGTTATTAATACCTAGCGAAAGTTAATAAAAGTTTTTATAACCCCGCAACACTATGTAAAAGTCTTCTCAACGCTTAGCAAAACTTGGCAATAACATAGCAATACTGCCAGGGGCCAGGTCCAGCTCGGTGCCGATGAGCTTCGCTGTGTCTTTGACGTTGCGCCGCTAGGGCAAGCTACTTTCTACTTATAAATGCGTTGCACTGCATAGGCACGGCTTGCCGTCCCCCCCCCCCCACATATTTCGTGTCATGTGATCAAGCTCAAAATGAAGTGGTCAACACAGGCCTAACAGAAGTCTAGCAAGTCTCAAAACAAGGCTAAGATTGTTGAAGATATAAACTAACACAATTGCCACAAATAACCAAGAAGTAATCGTAATATTTATCTTCAAGTTGTCAAACATCCAATTGCAATAAGTATCTTCAAATTCAAACACCAAGCTGACAATCGCGCCACGCCAGGGAGGGCATGCCCTCCCTGGCGATGCGGTAGTGCACTACCGCATCGCCGAGCGCGCTAGTGCTCCCGCCAGCTGACGCCTGTGTAGCTAAACCATTGTGCACATTAAACTTACCGAATCTTTATAATATAACTTCGCTCATTCTAGGGAAACCATTCACGCCCATCTCAAACGATGACGTCGTCGATCGGCGGTTCGGCGAACGAAATGATGGAAACCACCAACAGCAATCGCTTAATGTTCGGGCAACGCACTTCCTCGGGTTTCACAGTGTTGATGGTGAACTTGCAGAACTTGCAGTTTCACAGTGTTAAAGGAAGCTTTTAGAACTTGCAGATTGAGGCATTGGCGTTGTACGTGCTAAACCCGGTGCTGGCGGGCGTACAGGAATGCGACTCTTGAAAGTGCGTCTGTCACATGACTAGTTGTCGGCGCATTTTTTCAAGAAGACGTGCGTGCTCGATTGTGGGCTTGTCGGTGATCAGCCGTTTTTGATTGGGGAGTTTGATTGTTTATCAAATTAACTTGTAATTTCATGTTGCCACATTTCGTAGCATTTCGAAGAAAAATATAAACATATTAGTAAATTAAAACTTTAATAAATAATGAATAATTAAATAAGAAAAGAAATAAAGAAAGAACTGGGTACGACCGGGAATCACCCGCCCTATACTCGTTAAGAGATATATTCGGAATTTCTTCTTTTTTTCAAGTAAGAGATTACAGTAAAGAAGCTATTCAGTGCACTCAGTGCAGCTAGCTGAATGACTGAGATTGTACTTACCTCCAGAATTGCGAGCACCGGTGCAACCTGGCTATGCAGGGCGCGGTTCCCGGGATCTCGATTCCCTCGGCCTTGGCCAGGGCACCGGCGAAGCCATAGGTGAAGAGGTAACACAAGTAGTAGTTAAATTCCAGGGACAGAGCGTAGCCGAGTAGGCTGGCGTAGTCCAGTCTTTCGCCCATCCAAGCCTTTTCTGCCATCGCTGAACTGTGGATTCAGTGCGCACATACAGAAAACGCTAATTTCAGCCGTCATATACATCAACGCAAATTATTCGCCACTTGGCTCCTTCTATGTTCATATTCGCTGCGTGATGCTTGTAGTGAAAAGCGTGCGCAGGCTACCATCGTTTAGCATCACACCTTGTGATATTTCCATCGTCATACGTAACTGCACGTAAAAAGTTAATGACGGATAACGGCCATCGTTGCTACGTGGTATATAGCCTGTTGCTCATGTAACGTATAACATGTAGAATTGGCTGCAGCCAAATACATGATTTTATTTTATTTTTGTATGACTTTTCATGCATCCCAAATAAAGAAGACAAGTCATTATCTTCCACGCTATCGAAACTTCTGAAAACTTCGTTTTCTTGCGTCTTGGTTACATAAAAACAGAAATGTAAGAATCAACAGACGGTAAGTTGATGTCATGGAATGTGTAGAGCACAACTGTATTCTTAGTAGCTAAGAAGACTCAACTTAAAAAGTAACGAAGGAGGACATGGTCTAGCGTAAGAACAGAGGTCGGAGATAGAGTATAGGATAGCTGCACTACTATGAATAAACAGGACATAAGATTTTGAGAGCAGAGAATTACTAACATGTCCAGAGTTGTAAGAAAAAGCTTTTACTAGTTTTTAAACGTCCTAGTATATGCCACCGTTTTTTAAAGCATACAAAAAATAACGTATTTAAATTACCGCAATATGCTAGCGCATTCTGTTTATCTTCAGTATGTCGATAAAAGAAACGTACTTGCTTCAATGCTCTGCAATGACCATGTCCATTGATTTAATCTAACCACAGGATCAAATGTGCACCCTGAATAGACCATGTTCTCTTTTTTTCTTGTAACGACTCTTTTCGGAGGTCAACATTGCATTCGGGATGTAAAGAAAGAAACATCATAATGAAGCACTTCCTGCAGTGATTTGTGCCTCGATGTACCTGTTGCACCTGAAAGTCTTCAAAGGCCCGAGACATAAGAGGCAAACAGAAGTACCACACAAGCTTGCGCTACATGCGTCACTGTCCTGCCCATTTTGAATTTGAGTACAGCACGGAAGTTGTTCTGTCTGTGATGCCTCACTGTAATTAGTCAAGGAAAAATGTGCCTATAGGGGTCCTCGCACTCACACATAAAAGCACTGTCATAAAGAGTCGGAAATATGCATCATAGTGGTGCGAATCATCATCATCATCATCATCCTGACCACGCCCACCGCAGAACAAAGGCCTCTTCCATGTTCTCCCAGCCAATTTGGTCCTGTGCTTGCTGCTGCCACTTCAGACCTACAAACTTCCTAATCTTATTTACCGACTTAACTTTCTGTGTCCCCTTCCGACTCACTTGCCTTCTTTTGAAATCCAGTTTGTGATCAATAATGACCAGCGGTTATCTTGCCTTCGTGCTACGTGCCCTGCCCATGACCATTTCTTTTTCTCTATTTCTACTATGTTGTCCTCGACCAACTCTGCTCTCTTCTTGTCCCTTAGGATAACACTTATCATTTTTTTGGAACGTCTTTTGAAATATCTTTTGGTGCGAATACAATGACTTTAACACTGTTTTATACTGAAAAATAGGCTCGTAACCTATCGTACATCAAGCACACATACTTCCCGAATAAATAGAACAGGAGTTTTGCAAACCTGTAAAAGAAGTGGGCCATGATTTCCATAAGCAGAAAGTGCGCGCTACACCGCACAATCCTCGCCACGGCGATGGTGACTTCACGAGGCGTGCAAGTCGGTTTGGGTTTCTCCGACTGAGCAGATGCAGGTGAAGTTTTGTGAGGAACACACGTACAAGATTTTATTTTTGAGTACACATGGGTCTGCACAGAATGTTCCGAAAGATTGCCCTATTAGGTACAATTGTCGTCACTGTCGTGCAGGCTGTCATAGCCGAACATGAGCGTGATTTCTACCCAGTAATTACTTACTGGCCAGGAATGCGTTCAATTTATTTCATGAGTCTGTAAAAAGCTAGACGCATAACACGCAATAAATAACAATATCCGGGGTTTTAAGTTCCGAAACCGTAAAATGAAGTGTGAGGGACGCTGCAGTGAAGGACTCCGAAAATGCGGCAGACTCTAACGTGCAGTGACATCGTCAGTAATCTGACCTCTAGCATTCTGTGTAATTGTGGTCACTGTGGCCAAGATCTAAGCCGCGACCTTTGGGCAAGTACACGTCATTGGCAATTACTAATTCGATTGATTTTTCTCGCCTCGATTTAACCGGCGGCCTTTTCTATTTGTTTTTGCGTGGGTGCAAAAACTTTATTCATTGATTAATTTCGAAAATACACCCAACAAACATCGGCCTAGAAAGAAGAGGTAAAATTATAAAACCGAAATAATATACAAGTGCCACCAGAAAATAGAAACATACTGGCATAACTATTGTCAAATTAAGAGGCAAAAGTTAGTTAACTCAACTTGGTAAGTACCATTAGGTAGTGATGTAATGGCAGTACGTTGAAGTTATGCACAAGGTGTTAAACAAAGAAACATCGAGGGCGTCAGTTCTACTTTGATAGTAAGAGTTAAACCATTGAGAGGGATGACGCCTGGTTCGCTTTATAAATAAATGGTGTGCTTAAGGGCCAGGCTAAATTGAAAGCTAGGTAATACTGAGGCGAAAAAGAAACTGATTTTAATTCTGGTGAAACAGCACGAACGATGGCAGAGCGGAAAAAACACAGCACAATGCTTTGGCCATGAACTGGTATCCTTATTTCAAAACCGGAGTAGATAGAAATAGGGAGCGAACAAATGGCAAACTAGAACCGTGAAGCTTTTAGATAAGTCAGCAAATTATTGTTCACATCGCTAACTATCAACGTACACTTCCCATTAGAGGTTTTCTCGGGTTTTTGTGTGTTCCTTGCCAGACTCGAAGAAAGATTGTGAGCCAACAAACCAACCAGTTAACCTCATGTTCTCGAGCCTGTCGCCATTTGTCTCATGACAGTTATGTTTTAGGTGCAAGCAAGTGCCAAGTGAGCTTCATAGGATCACAAAGATCATCCACACCTTTGTGGTGCGATCAATTATGTAAAAGAATAGGAGTAGCCAAAGACACAACTAGACACCAAGTTTTCATTAGACGCATTAATAAAGCCATTTTATATATATTATTTTTGATGAGGGAAAGGTTCAACGCTGTCTGCTGACTCAGCCTGTCTGCATTGTATACTGAAATTTCTGCACATTTCTACCGCATCTGTGCTGCGTGTTGACCAAGCGCATGCTAGATGATAATTGGTGGGTGCATTTCGCAGCACTTTTAGAGCATAAAAATTCACGCGTCTCTTACTGCATCACCTGAGACTACTTGAAATAGAAAGTAATCTTTTTTATCACTGGCTGTATTAATCCTCTCCCTTCACTGCCCCATCCATACATAGCGTCCTGCTCCTAACATGCTTTCTCGCTGCCTCAAAGATCAGAGGCATTGTATTCTTCATCTCTGTTTGCTTTGAGCTGCCTCCGTGATCGGTCCACTTTTGTCAAGCCACGATGTCATGCACTGACGTGTTTGTTTGGCGTTAGATTTGTGACGTCATGATGACATCCTCACATGACGATTGATTTCAGCATCACTCGTGTCTACACCACTGACGCAGGACGCCGAAACCACCAACGGTCACTTTTTGTGTTTGGATAGGTATCTAAGCCTTAAGCTAAACCACTTACATAAAAAAAAGCTGCAAATTTCCGTGCACTATCTTCTCGACCATGATGTCACCGTCTGTGTGCCTGGAGGATTGAGCCTATAAGATTATGGACTTCTTAATAAGAACAAGTTCTTTCGACGTACCTGGGCAACGAAGTCATCGTAAACCTGTGGAGGTCCAAGGTAAAGCATGGGCATGTACAGCAGATACGCAAGCGTCTTCCAATATGGCGGCCACTTGCGCTTATTGATGTCCGAATCGTTCTTGCACTGCTCCGACTTAACGCAGTCCACACTGAAGCTGAGGCCACGCAGCACGTTCCAGAGAAATGCGACGTACACGGCACCGTACGCCATGTGTCCGTACTTGGAATACATGTACTGGAACACGTATAAAGAATGGACATCTGCAACGCGATCAGTCCCAGTTCATACCAACAAACATAACAGAACATATGGCTTGTTTCGTGGTGTTGCGTGGTATTTTATAAGCACAAAACACTCAATCTTAGATGGTTAAAGTGTGTAAGCGAGTAAAACGTTTTACAATATAGGACATGTTCGTCATCCGGGCTTGACCGCACAGGTGAGGGTCAGAATACATTGCCTCCGGATACCCTTCTTGGCCTACCGCATACCCCATGGACTCGCTCTCTGGATATCGTGCCAATCCGTTGGGCCCCCACGACATCGGACGACAGCGCTGCTCTGGCCGACTGTGTCGCCTTACGCCATCTCCTGACGCCGACAAGAGCTCTCGCTGAGTGGCGCCCTGTCCTTGGATTTCTGTGACAGCGTCCATCTTTCCTATCTTCTCCTTACTTCCTGAAGTCACTGCCCCTGCGCCACGCTCTCTCCTTCTCCCTCTTTCTATCTCTATATCTTTTAATCCTATCCTTTTAATTCCCCCTTACCCCGATCTCTCGTGCGCTACTGTTGAGGTGTGACTTCTTCTCTCTTTGAAGAATCGCATAAGAAAGGTATCCCATTTTTGGTCTACGACTTCTGAGCCGAGCAGCCTTAGCTGTCAGCGCTCCTGGAAGGCCCCAGGAAAACTTGTTGATAGGTTGGAAAATTCCCGGCGCGCACGGTTAAACAAACTCTGTTCTACCTTGCATAGCTTGCATTTGTTGCCCGGGTAGAGGTGTGGGCAGTTCTTATGGCGATGTACATGATTTAGGTACGAGTTTGTATGTAGCGGTCTGTATTTTGTCGCTTGCTCCAGTATAAAGTCGAGTGAGATGCAGGAAAGACGCATTTTGTCTCTCTGTAATATGCGCATTCTTTGTAGCATGTAAATCTGTATTTGAGTCGTACGTCAGTGATACTATATTGACGCAAGTTACATTGAAATTGCACGCGCCAGTCGTTTTCTACATCCTCAATGTTGCCTTTGGTGTGCTGCGTGCGAAACAGAGCAAGCGAAGCGCTGGTGAGGAATACCAAAATTGACTTTGACAACTCAGGCACGTTCGAGCTGCGTGGGGATAAGAGAAGAAGACTAGGTGCCGAATTCCGAAAAAAGCCAAGGTGCTCTTGACGTAAACATTTTTCTCTAACTTGTTTGTTTGCGGGGCACAAGTTCGCCCGTTCTAGCTGTTTTCGTTAAAGTCTACGTTTTAACTGTGCGTAATATATATATATATATATATATATATATATATATATATATATATATATATATATATATATATATATATATATATATATATATATATTGATGGGTTCGTTCGGATTGCGTAGCGGTTCATTGTCGCGAGAACTCGCCGTCCATTGCGTTCAGATTAACGGTATTAGTGTATCTGTGTGCCGGAAATAATTATAAGTATTTGGGTTTATATTCTTTCGTTAGTTTAGTCTCATAAGTAGACTTAGAAGGGATTACTGTAAAATATTATTTGTGTGAAATTTATACTGACTGTCTTGTGCGTCAGTCAGGATGAATTAATGTTAGTTTTAGGTGACATTCCGGGCTATGGCTACCTCTTCATACGTCTATTAGTTGTGACGGTGCACACGTTAGTATACACTTGACGGACTTGTCAGTAACTACCGCGGTGCGGGCCTTGTGTTCAGGGTTGTTGGCTGGCATCTACAAAAAGAGATTTCCTGCTTGTGCCGTGTACTTTGAGCAGGGCTTTCAGTCTGTATTGATGTCCGTGGGTCGTCGTTTATCGCATTGGGTAAATCCCACTGTAATATACTACGGACTACGTACACGAAAGCTCTACAAGAAAAGAATAGCTTTACTGTTATAAACGAATAGGTCAGACATATTCCGTGAAGCACGTCCTACAAAGAAGCTATATTTATCACGATGATCAAAACTTTTTTCAGTACAAGAGGTCATCATTGTCATTTTGAAACATCATTGTCATCATCAGTTCAAGATGTTAATTTATTTATTCGTTTCTCCTTCTAGTTGCATGACCGGTGTGATGACTAATACAACAACATCTACTACTACTGCTTGTAAGACTACTACCATTTAGATGACGAAAACAGCAAAGGAGTTGCTGATCATACAAAATGTTCAAATTAGCGCTACAAAAGCGTACACATCTGTCTGTCATTCGTCTCTGATGATGATGATGATTATGATGATGATGATGATGATATGTGGGGTTTAACGTCCCAAAACCACCATATCTATATGAGAGACGCCGTAGTGGAGGGCTACGGAAATTTCGTCCACCTGGGGTTCTTTAACGTGCACCCAAATCTGAGCACACGGGCCTACAACATTTATGCTTCCATCGGAAATGCAGCCGCCACAGCCGGGACTCAAGCCCGCGACCTGCGGGCCAGCAGCCGAGTACCTTAGCCACTAGACCACCGCAGTGGGGCTTCATGTTTGATTGAGTGTACTGTAATAGTGTATAAGCTTGTAATAGCATGTTGATCACTGGTGATGTATTCATTCGGCTGGCGATATAATGAATGTAAAAGTAGTTAAATAAATGTTGAATTTAGTTTGGTTCGACCATGCCAAGTGTGTCCGCGTGTTCCGAGAGCGTGCCTCATTTCAAGAGCCCACAATGTGTACGTCTTTTGCAGCGCTAAAATCCCTATGTTATATAGACTAAGGCAGCTCTTGTGTATAAGAAGACAACCAATGGCAGGCATACGCAGAAAACAGATAAATATCATGACTCACGTCGAATGGGTCTAACGGGAGAAAGAACTTCTGGAGGTGGATTGCGGCGGCGACCACGTAGCACAGCGCTGTGCTGCGCAACGTGGCCGTGAGGTAGAAGGCGGCATGTTGTCCCACGAAGAGCAGGGTCACTTCCCAGCCGAAATGAATGGTCACGAACAGGGAGGAGTAGGTGACGTAGAAGACGGACATCATCTGCGAGTATAGTTTAGCGATGATCTTGTGCCTAATAGCAAGAGAGACATAGAAAGAGGAAGAAATGTTAAGAAAAGACACCAAGACTAGCCAGAGAGACAGAGAGATGATTTATGAAAAGGCAGAAAGACCGGCTTGAGCTTGTAGGTTCTAGCCTGCTACTTTGGACAAAGTAAAATTAATAATTTTCGGTCGGTTTCAACACGGTAGCAGTATAGCACGTGTTGCTACCCAAGAAACTTCCGCCCACTTCATATATTAGTCTCTAACACCGAAGCAGAAGTGTTGTGCTTGAGGTTGTGCTAGAGTAACGAAAGACTCTTTCCACTTTCAGGTAAAAAGAAGCGCTCAATGTTAAGAACTAAGTCTAACATTGTTATATGTAGGTTAAAATAAAGTGTATTTGAAATATCTGACAAGGCACAGAAAGAAAACACTTGAAAATGAACTGGCTACTCGTTAAGCCTTCAATTCCTCACCAATGCTGCTAGGCTAAGCCGGCACACAGAACCAGAAGCCATCCAGTAACTGCGTTCGTAAACAGCGATAGGGTCCTATAACCACACAACACAGTGGTTCCGCTACAGCCTAGCATCCAGTCCTGTGGCATTGAGAAGATTCATAAGTGTCTTTGTAGCAATCGTTTACAGGCTTTGGTCGCCCATTGCTGACAAAATGGCACTTTTGCTTAATCTAGCCACACCGGTTGCTGCCAGCATTGAAGCTAGCGTTTTTCGTTGTGATTCTTAAGCTGGGCAATCGCAACATAGATGTCATTTTACACACTTGGCGACGTTCACAGTTGGGCACGTCCTGTAGGGCTATGAGGTGTGCGAAGGAGCGATAGAAAATATCTCCGTATCGTTGCCATGAACAGTAAAGCACAATTGGAATACGAGCAAGTTAGGGATAACAAGAAGCTATTCTTTCCCATTTGCTTCTACCGGTAAGCTTAATGCTGGCATAGGATTGCGTTCGGCATCTATAGTGGGGTGAAAAGAATATTTTGTAACACGTAACTGGCGTCTTGGCAGTGCTATTGAGTTATCGCTTGCAGAAAGCGCGCTGCTCTGCAAGTTCTTGTTCGCAATGAATTCCCCCTTTATTGTATTTGGCCAAGATAAATACTTTCAAAGATCAAAGAGACAAAAAAACAGCCTACGAAAGCATTATTAAATAACTATGGCTATGGAAACATTCAAATAAAAAAAAGACAGAAAAACACCAGGCATGCGCAGAACACGCATTCGCAGCGATAACAGTCTTCTCAGACGCGTCATTCAGTCCGACCAGAAAGAAGCCTTCGCGTGTAGGAACGTAGAATGGCGTTTTCGTAAGGCGGAATCGACTACTTTATCGGAGAGCTTGATTTTAATATCACTAGGACACGCCTTAGTGCGTAATGCGGCCATGACGCTCAATTTTGGATCGTGATTTGTGCTTCGTGGTTTATTCCATGTGCATTCAGAAATAGGCTGACAAAAACTTGGAGCACTTCGCCAATCGTTTATTTCGCAATTGAACTTTTTTATAGAAACGCGAGTGGCCTGAGAGTAGGGCAACACATGCGCACCTATATGAGTCATAATGTAACTAACATCTAGATGTGCCAGCATGTGCATTCCGACGAACAATATTTATATTGCGCGTCAGCTGCGCGTCAAATTGAAATACATCTTCTTCCTTAAATTCGGCACTAAAATAGGACGGTTTGCAACGACTGCAACGTTGACAGAAAGTGATGGTGCTGCTCCTAGCTGCATATAACGCTCCCGGTGGCATGGCAAAATGGCGATTGCCGTCGATAGACTGAATAAAAATCCGACTACTTCGAGGTCCTGGCTTGCACTGAAATATTCTTTTAATGCCAGCTTTAAATAATTATGGTAAACATAATGGACCCTCTCCTTCTAGTTTTTCACTAAAAACAACAAACTGTTGGGTGACCACGTCATGGCCCCTTTGAGTGGTCGTAAGACAGGCTGATAATGATAACAGTTGAAATAAAATTGGCGTGCTGTTTCAGCGACCGTGTGTCGATACACTGCTATGCTAAAGAGAATGAATTGCAGCCCCAGCCACGGAGGCCACCTTTTTTGTAGAAGTGAATAAAACTAAGAAAAGCAAACAAAAAAGCAATTGAATATCTCAACGTAGGAGTGACCCACTGCGCGTTGAGTAGCGCCCCTGAGAACTAAGAATAAAGTTTCGCATCCATCCATCTGATACCTGCACCTGTATGTAACAGCTTTAAATGCGTGTTAAAAACCTATTATGGCTAAATTAACTCTGAGTCCTATTCTGCGAAGATTCTCTTAAGCATATCTTGGTGATGACATTCTTGCTACATATTATCCTTTTTTTTAGAAAGGAACAAAGAGGATGAATGGTATTGACTTGTTTCGAATATATCGGCTAAACAGTGTACTTTTGAAACACAGAATTTTTATATGATGGACGTAAATTCACAATCAGAAACACTCATAAGTAACACTTCAGGGGGATCTAGTAGAAACCTCACTATGCAAACAGCCTGGCCATTCACAATATGTTTAATTGAATTGAGTGTGTTGAAAACAAAGTTGCGGGGATGACCAGCAAAAAAAAAAAGCTGCATTGAGCAGAACCTGGCCACCTCACACACTGGGCAGCGCTTCACAGCGGTAAAAAAGGAGCACACAATGTTCGTGAAGTATGCACTAACCAAACAAAAGTGCTGTAATGGGGACAAATTGCTCTCATAAAACAAGAATCTATTTTTGTGAAATGGGAGGAATGCTGATTTTCATACTTCCAAACGAAAGAAATGCTTATCAATTGTTTTCTTCTCCGGAAATACAAATTCAAGTTTAGATAGTTTGCGATTTAAGGGAACAGACCGATAACATAAAGCAACAAATTATCGCACTTTGCTTACGAGCAGACGTTTTGAGTCAAAATTCACCAATACGAACATGTGAGCGACAAATTGAGCAACAAATTGCCTCACTGGCCAATTTGTCATTGTTGTGGCCAGGAGGGGAGAAAGTGTGAATAAAGAGGCATTCACTGTGATACTATTGCGGATCTATTCAAGCCTCAATTTTATTTTGAACGTTTTTATTGCATTTACTTCAAGAACTATGACCTTTTGTATGATTCATGTTCAAATAATGCTCCTGGTCGAACGAGCGTGCAGAAACTTTACACTTTTTTTGTGCGTGTGTTCAAAAATGAAGGCTCGATGGTTGCAAACAGCCTACGCGCGCTTTGAGATTATCCACGTGCTTGAAGTGTGTATGCGTAATATCACAGCCTGCCATATTTTTCTTGCCTGCCAGATAAGCGCAAAACGCCCGTCATCTATGGTAGCACCACCTTCGTAGGGTTAAGGGTCTTTGTCTTTAGCCTTTAAGATTAGCAACTTTGGCGTTCGCTAACTTCAGGGGCTATGCCCGTGAAGTTAGCAAGCGAAGGGATCTCCTGCTGAATGAGTGCAAAACTCCCGTCTTCTATGGCGGCGTCACCTACGTAGGTTGAATTATATTGAAATATAATTACGCTTACGCCTTTTAAAAACTTTTTAACGTTATTTTTGTTGCATATAAGCTCCAAAAACGTAAAAACTTATTTGAGGACAGCCCTACTTAAGTGGCGCCACCACCGATGTTCCGACGATGGCCGCTTCCCAAGTGACCACCGATAATCCAGCAGACAAGGGAAATCTAGGAGGCTATGGTAATATTTAAGGCGAGAAATGTATACTGCTTACCGAAGGTGCGGCGTAAGCTGTCAGCTGGGCTAAGACGGGATGCAGGAGGTACCACTTCCAAGCGGTAACCACCATGTACTTGGTAGTTTGCCATTCCCAGTTTGCAATGTCCTGTGCAGACGAGTAATACAAAACATAATTGCTCAGGTTTGACATCCCAACACCACGATATCATGTGAGAAACGTCGTAGTAAAGAGTGACGAGATTTTGACAACCTTATGTTATTTAACGAGCACCCAAGTGTACGCGTACAACAAACATTTCCACCTCCATTGAAAAGGCGACCACCGCGACCGTAATACGATCACGCGACCTACGGGTCGGCAATGGAGCACCATGTTTACTAAGCTTCCATGGCTGGCGCACGCCCATGTGAAATACAATTCTTGACAAAAATAGGTTTAATTAGTATGAAAACCTACGATCACAACACAGTCCTGCTTGCCTAAACTATAGTTGGTTGCACACAAAGAGGTAAACTTTTTTTGAACCTCCTTGATTGCAAATTGAGAGGGTATTGTGAAATCTTGTTTTATTAGATGCGAAGCAGCTATTTGACTAGCCTGTGTAAAGCTGTCCCTCCATCCGCACCACTGCCTTCGCCGCAGGTTTTGGAGCGCTGCCAAGTTGCTCACGCCATCCTAGCAATGTGCGGTGACGTCTCTCTCTCTCTCGCTTTCCACGCACTTGGTGCGTCTCAGCTCTCTCGCGCTTCACCCTCTCCACCGCTCGCACCGCTCACGCTCCTCCCGTGGGCATCATCTCACCCACGCCCCTTCTCTCCATCTGTCGGCGAGAAGAAACTGTGAGCCAGTGGGTGCGCGCACTGCGCGTGCATCCCTAATCTCGCGGCACCTACAATGAGGACAGCGCACCGCTGCTCGCTGCGCAATCGCACTAACGCGTGGGACGTCGTGGCGGCATGCTTCCCGCTAGTGTGCGCGTACTTTTTCCGGTTGTCCCTGGCGTTGTAAGGGTTAGCGAAGCCGATCGCGTTCGCGAATGGCGACGTAAATGCCGACGAGGCGCGCGCCAGGGAAGCCGAACGCAAGCGATGGCAGTGGAAGACCAGCGAAACCGACGTGGTGCAAATTGAGAAGACAGATCGCGTTCGAGAATACAGATGCTGCGCGGGTAACACCGACGAGACGTGAGCCAAGGAAGCCGAGCGCAAGCGTCCGCAAGCGTCCAGACCAAACAAAAGTTTACTCGAGTATACGGTCCACCGAGTTTCGCTTCGAACCGTTCTTCCAGCACCCACTTCGACGCCCGTTTGTACCAGGTCAACGGCATGCGCACCGCTGCTGCTTCGCATGTATTCCCTTTGTGCATGTGTTCCCTTTGTGGAACCATGTGTGTGTAGCCTAGTGGTGAAGACTCTCGTTTTCGGAGCTTGAGGGTATAGGTTCAAATCCCAGCGTTGAAAAGAAAAAAAATGTTCTTTTATTTATGCGCAAGGCATTATCGGGTCTGACCAAGGAGAATTAAAAAAGTTGCTGGAGTGGAAATGATTGCGCAGAAGTGAAGCCCTTCCTCTGACAAGATGGTGGCTGTGGCGGCCATCTTACTAGGGGCATGTTTAAGTACCACCGTTCAGCGACTAAAAACGAAGCGTTTTCGTCGCACGCCCAACGAGTTTAATGTGTGAACTTTGTCGGGTCACATAGTGCTGGAAGTGCGTCTTACAGTTACTAGTTTTCCTTAGCGAGCCTCTAATTGGAGGCAAAGTTCTTTGAAGATTCAGTCATTTATACTCGTTTCTGTGTGTTATTTCGTAGGGAACAACCTTCTTTTAAAATAGAACTAACGTAGAATTTACATAACAAATCAAAGCCACTTGATCTTCAAGTGGGCACTATCAGAAAAGAGCACATTTTCGCCATCTTGGCAGTGGCAAAAGGTGGCTTCACTTTTGCTGGCAAGGCATTGCGGGAGCTTCCACTCCAGGAATTTTTCTCATTCCTCATTGGGTCTGACCAACCACTTGTGGCGCTGAAAGCAGTGAAGTAGCTGGGCCACAGGGCCCTACGGGAGTGTCAGTTCTTTAAGTAAGCATGTTTCTCTACGGTACCAGATGCTAAACTAAGGGAGAGCTTAAATCCGCCTTGTGGCCCTCACGCCTCATTGCCAATCGCATCCCTTAAGTATGAACTATTTTTACAGATATTAATCAGGTTGACTATGCTTTGTCGTATCTTCAAATATTGCCTTCTTTGTAATTCAGTTTTTTGGTCGGTTTCTGCTGACGTGTGTCAGATAAAAAGCGCAAAGAAGTAATATCCTTTGAACGTTTGAAAGATTTGCTGTATTAGACTACAACTTTTACTTTACTTCCAAAGCAATAAATGCACATTTCTTGTTTTATTTCTCAACAGATACAAATTCAAAATTGTTTACTTTTTAAGGGAACAGATCAATAAAGCTACAAATTATCGCACTCGTCTTACTAAGAGAAATTTTGAGGCGAAATTCACCAACACGAACATTTGAACAACATATTGAGCAACAAATTGCTTCACTGACCAAGTTGTCATTGTTGTAGCCAGGAGGAGAAATTTCGAATTTAAAATTTCTTTAGGTAAATAGGTTTAAAAATGCCCGTGAAATATCTCCTCAGGACGTTGTCGGTAATGGTAAAGCTGCTGTCTATCCAAGAAGAATGTGGTCGGTCATGGGGTAAAAACAATAACTGTGTCTCAGTTCGACTATGGCGTGAGCTACGGATGTACGAATAAACGAACCATGGACGGAGAGATGAACGAACCATGGATTGATGGACGGATGGATGACGGACGGATGGATATAGGGATGACCACGGATGGAACGGACGGACGAACGAAGCACGAATGAACTAGTGAGGGAGCGATCTCACGCGAGTTTAGCGCATGCCCATTAGTGGCACGTCCCTCCAGGGGCTGGCAGGCCTTGTCCGGCGCGCCAGCTTTGCGCTGTGTCACGTCACTGCTCCTCGGGCATGCGAAGCAAGGCTCTCGATAAGCCACGTGAAACTGCTCAACCTCGGCCAGTGTAGCATACGCTACAAAAACGGGCAGCCGTTCCACGAAGTGAATGCTGATGATGAAAAGATTGTTGGAGCATTGTAAAATGTTTATGAAATGTGTAGTAATGATAACTAAGGTGCCAGGTAACCACCGCGACGCGCTAATGGACGCCGGTCGCGTCTCGCGTCATATCGGACTCTACAGCACTAGGGCTTTGCTTGCGTAGTGTGTTGTGTCCAGCGTATCCAATAATGCATATGACGCTTGAATCGCGTTCCATTCTTAATAAGGAGAAAGAGAGAGAAACGAGAAATAAGGAAGGCAGGGAGGTTAACCAGATGCTAATATCCGGTATGCTAACCTACACTGGGGTTGGGAAATAGGGGGTTGAAAGAGAAAGGGAGAGTAAAAAATAAATAAGAGAAAAACACCGACACACACGCACGCACAAAATCAGTCCACTCAAAGGCGTTCCGACAGGCTAGTAGTTCGTAAGAAGCCCAGTAGCGCTTGCACGGCTTTCTTCTGTGACGATGAGTCATGACGATGGCGCAGTATACTTTCTTCGGACAGCGGCTAGTCATCTAACCTGTTTAGTTCATTAGAAAGGTGTTGTCTTTCCAGGTTGTATTTCGGGCAGTCACACAGGATATGTTGAATTGTTTCTTCATCTCCGCAGTGTGCACAGTCGGCAGTGTCGGCCATACCTATGCGGAACGCGTACGCACGGGTAAACGTGACTCCCAACCATAGTCTGCCCAGAGCAGTAGCGTCGCCTCGTCGAATTTTTGTTGGAAGCTGCATGCTTAACGTTGGATCAAGGGATCGTAATCTTGCATGGGTAAAGAGAGGCTCATTTCAAAGAGCCAGGGAGCGTTGGCGAGCAAGCATGCGGAGCCTCCTAGCAGCGTCCGTCCTTGAGAGAGGTATTGACTGGTCGTTGTCTTCTGTATGGGCTGAACGGGCAGCTTGATCAGCTCGTTCGTTACCGATAATTTCACAGTGGCTTGGCAACCACTGAAATATAACGTGGTGCCCTTTCCCTGTTATATGGTGTAGCATTTCTGCTGTTTCAAATACCAACTGCTCGTGTGGACCACGGCGTAGATTTGACAGAAGTGACTGCAGTGCCGCCTTGCAGTCGCAGAAAATCGTCCACCGTTGCGTGCTCTGGTCGTTAATGAAACGCAGCGCAGCGCGAAGTGCTGCAAGCATTGCTGCCGTTGTTGTGGTTGCATGAACTGTCCTGAATTTGATGGTTGTGGCGTGCGTTGGAATAACGACCGCCGCTGTTGAGCTGTTTGGCAGGACGGAGCCGTCGGTGTAGACGTGGGTGCAGTGTTGGTACTTCTCGTACAGCAGAAGTAAGGTGAGCTGCTTCAGGGCTGGTATTGAGAAATCTCGTTTTAGATGCGGAAGCATCTTATACTCGCGCCTTGTAGTGCGCCGTCCGCGCCATCCGCACCGCTTCTCGAACATTCGACAGCTGACGCGCGCGCATGCGCCGTCGCGCCGTCGCCCACTCTTCCACCGTCTGTGCATCCCTTCCTCCTCTACACACCGCGCGCGCTTCACTCCTCCACCATCTGTGCACCCTTCCTCCTCTACACACTGCGTTCGACATCTGCAATTCTCCTGATTCTCCAGTGGACGCGCATGTGGCGTCGCGCTTCGAGAACATTCAACAGCTGACAGTGCATGCGCCGTCGCGCTGTATATATACTCAAGGTCGGCGCTCGCTCGCTCAGTTGCCGCTCGTCGGTTGGTTTGTACGGCGCGTCGACGTCCAAGGTCACGGTGAAATGAATTCCAACGAATCCACAAACACAATGATCGACGTCCCTTCGACCAGCGCCGCCTTTTCGCATACGTGTGTACGTGTTCACTCATTTAACACCCCCTCCTACAACCACGTTAACCAATTTAGCCATCGACTCAAGTAAGTCGCAATTTAACACCCCATTTCACAACCACGTTAACCAATTCAGCCATAGACCCAAGTAAGTCGCACTTTAACACCCCGTTAACCAATTATATGCTCCGCATCCTTCTCAGTGTTCCCCCGAGGGAAGCTGCGGGCAATTTTTTATGGATGCCTGGTATTGTCAGGTTGATGACTGGCTGTTTTAGGCACCATGGAGGAATTGAAGGTCTCGCCGCGGGCGTAAAACCAGTTGGTAGGAAGTCACCATGTGTAGTAATTGTTCGACAAAATGACGACAAAATGACGTATGAGGTCTATCTACTGGCAGAGAGGCTAGGTGGTGATGGGGAGTCCGGTCCACATGCCTTATGTGTGTTCTCAACGCTTCAATTTCAATATGGGTCTGCACGAGGTGGTCTTTGGCTATAGCTATAGTCGCCATTGTTGAGGCACCCTGAGGCAGACCTAGACATATTCGAAGCGCCTGTGCTTGAACGCTTTGTATCATGCGTCGACTTGTTTTGCTGGCGTTTGATAATGCAGGCAGACTGTGTCGTAAAAAGCCAAGGAAAAGCACCCTATACAGTCGTAACATAGCATTAGGCTGCATTCCCCAAGTCTTTCCAGCGAGAAACTTGAAAAGATGGCATATGCCTGTCAATCGCTTTTTCAAATACGACAGATGAGGGCTCCATGATATGTCTCTGTCGACTATGACACCCAGAAATTTGTGAGATCGACGATACGGTATATTTTGACCGTTAATTGACACTCTGTAATTCGACATGGGTTTGCGCGTAAATGCCAGAAGAGCGCACTTTCCGGAGGAAATTTACAGGCTCGATTGCGTAGATACAAAGTAGTTACAGTAGTAGCTCTCTGTATTCTCGCTCGTAACTGCAGGCGAGTTACCGCAGATGTCCAGATGCAGATGTCATCAGCGTATGTTGAAAGATAAATATTGTTTGGTAGGTGCGTATGGAGAGCAATTAGTGTTATATTGAATAGCACAGGGCTCAGTACACCACCCTAAGGGACGCCACGACAATTGAAATGTGTAGACGTGTTCCCGGTCTCTGTACTCACAAAATAGGATCGCATTTGGAGATAACTGCGTATCCACTTAAACATTCAGCCACCCACTACAATCTCTTCTAGTGCGGTAAGGACGGCTTCATGTGTAACATTATCATAGGCTCCTTTGACGACAAGGAACAGAGAGGCCCAAAGACGCGTATGGCCTTTCTCGTGTTCAACGTACGTGATTAGGTCGATGACGCTATCGATCGATGATCGACCACGTCGAAAGCCAGCCATGGCATTTGGGTAGATCTCATGATACTCCAAGTACCACTCGAGTCGGCCGAGAATCATTCTCTCCATCACTTTACCCACGCAACTAGCCAATGCGATCGGGCGATAGGAGGAGAGTTCCAATGGTGATGCGCCAGGTTTTAATAATGGTACTAGATGACCAGTTTTCCAACTTGAGGGGACAGTGCCCTCTAGCCAACAATCATTATATAGCTGAAGTAGAGCTATTCTCGCGCGCTCACCCAGATGCCACAGGGCTCTGTAGGAGATTTCGTCAGGTCCTGGTGCAAAGGTCTTGTTGCATGAAGCGAGTGCTGCTTTGAGCTCCTGAATGGTGAACGGGTAGTCCATACAGGAGTCAGGTGGTGGCGGACAACTGCTCGAAAGTGGTGAGCTGCTGATGGCTGTAGTTTGCCCTGATAATCCGGCACAGAACTCTTCAGCAACATCCACTTCTAGTCGATTTTGGTGAAGGGCTAAGGCCTTGAATGGTGACTTCTGAATGGGCGATGACCGCAAACCTCTAACCGTCCTCCATATCTGCGATAAAGGCTTACGAGGGTCGAGTGACTCGCAGAAAGTATTCCAACGTTGGAATTCTAGCTTGTCCAACCGACGTTTGATCTTCTTCTGCATGCGTCTAGCAGTCCGTAAATCTTCTATGTCCTTCGTGCGCCGGTACCTTCTTTCAGCTCATCGTCGCAAGGCTCGAAGCCGCTCCCGCTCTATGTCGATGTCCATGATTCTTACAGGGCATGGGATCGTACACACAGTCTCTTTTACAGTGCTCTTGATGGCCTCTTGTAAATCGGATATGTGTTCTTGGCATTGGTCTTCTATACGGGACTGAAATTTTTTCCAGTCCACTCTTTTAACGATATCGCACACTTTAGGAGGCGACAATCCTCTGATCTTGGCTTATGTTGGAATGTGATCACTCCCGTGCGTTTCTATATCCGTGAACCATTCAGTATGTTTCACTAGGCTTAGCGAAACAAAAGCCAAGTCGAGACAGCTACTGTATGTGGAGCCACGTAAAAATGTAGGACTGCCATCATTCAGTAACCAAAGTTGGTTGTCGGAGGCAAAAGACACCAAGCTTTTGCCCTTCATGTTGGTATTCTGACTTCCCCATAATGTTTGATGAGCGTTAAAATCCCTAATGATAACACACGGGTCAGGAGTTAACGCTATGATGTTTCGTAATCTTTTTTGATCGAAACGGCTTGATGGTGATAGGTATGCGCCAACCACAGTGATGTTGAGCCTCCTTTTTTTCACTCTTAAGCATACGTATTGGTTTCCGTCATAAGGTGGTACAGGTTGAAGAATGTAAGTGAGGTCTCGGCGAATGTACACCAGAACCTTGCTGCTTTCAGTAACAGTAGGCGACATAAAAGGTTCGTATACCGAGAGTCGTATTGCACTCGATAAGTTCGGCTCACAAATGACGATTACGGGAAACATATTGACGTACACAAATCGACGAAAGTCACCAATGCGCGATCTCAGTCCCCTGGCATTCCACTGCAGTACTGCTGCTTTACGAACCTCATCCCGGAAAGACAGTGGTGGTTTAGCCATGGTCTACTCTAAGGCTGCTAGCACTGAACTAAGCGCGTCCAGTACTTGAAGGGCACTTTTGGCTGACGGTGTATTCATGTCGCTTAACAACATGCGAAGGATGTCCACTAATGATCTTAGCATCACCATCACGCGATGATCTGGCTTCCCGCCCGTTGCAGCATTTTGTGCTTGTTCTTGAGGCGGCTTCTGTTGAGGCTCGACAGGTCGTGTGGGCGGCTTCTGTTGAGGCTCAACAGATTGTCTAGGCTGAAGGGGTGGCCATTCCTTTAAAGAGAGAGATCTTCCAGCATCATCTCTTTCAGCGCAGATGTTTGCCGTGCTAGGAGCCGCGCCTGTCGATTTCACTTGAGTTTCTGACTTTCTCGTCAGATTTTGCACTGTCCTTCGTGAGGACCTTCGACGATGACGACGCCTTCGCCTTACTTTTTGCGCAGCTTCTCTGTGAGTCAAGTTGTCTTGCACCATTTGCCTCAGAATACAAATCTCTTTCTTAATCTGAGGACATTCCTTGGAGGAAGCACTGTGAGCTCCTTGGCAGTTGGGGCATTTCAACGTAGTTGCATTACAGTAGTCTTCTGAGTGGTGTTCAGCGCACCGGGGGCACACTGCGGAATTTCTGCAAACGCCCTGCACGTGGCCAATCTTCTGGCACTTGAAACACTGCATAGGCTTCGGAATAAATGCGCGAACCTGGTGACGGAAATGACCCACCTTCATGTAAGAGGGAAGACAGTCAACCTTGAATGTTAGTCGCACACAACGAGAGTTGCCTAGGCGACCAGCATGTACAATGACGTTGTTTTCACTCACTGGTTTTATCAGTACAGGAAGATCTTCATTGGCGATTTCAGTGTCTATGTAGTAGATAACTCCTCTTACGGTGTCACCATTCGCTGGTATGATGGATCGGACTTTGATGTTTCCCAGCTCTGACACATGCCGTAGCGTGTTCAGTGCACTTGGGTTCCTCACGTTGATTGTCAAAAATATTCTTCCTCGTGTTTATCCTGATGTCCTTAATGTCGTTAGGTACAATGTTTTCAAGGTACAAGGACAGTGCTTGCCTGTTGAGGAAGCGTAGATTGGCAGTAGTAGTCTGCGGCACAAACAGAATGGAGTGAGGCCATCGCTGAGGCGCTGTCCTCACAGTGGCTGTACTTGATGCCGATGATGCGTTCATGATTCTTCGTTTGGCCTTGCGGTAGAGCACAGGTTCGAAGTCGTCTTCCGAGGACTCATAGTCTGATGCAGAGTACAGCTCGGTGTCCTCGCTCTCACTAGATAGATTTCCACGCTTTCTTAAAGCAATGCCCGTGGATGAACTGGTACTGGGCGGGATCTCCGGGGATTGTACATCCATGACCACGATGTAGGGGGCTGGAGACCCCGCTCTTGCGCTGTGGAATGCAGAAAAAAGAGCACAGACCGCAAGATGTGTTCCACAAGAGAATCACTTCGTCTTCCTTACCCTTAATAAGGAGAATAAAAAGATGCCTATTCATTTAAACCCTCCTTCATTCTTACCCACCCCGTTTCAATGAACACAGGCATTCGCTCAACGCAACTCAGAATTTACAAATCGATGAACGGACGGATGAACGGAAGCATCGACGGAACGATGAATGTTTGGAAGGATGGATGCACGGACGCATGAACGAACTAACGCATGGACGAATGGACGTACAGACAGATTCTCGGATGGTCAGAGGGGCAGGCGGATTGGCAGAGTACGCAAAACGGAAAGGCGAGCTAGTTGGTACTGATTGACAGTGGCGTAATGCTTGATTCAATCGCGAGAGCTTAATCCCGCTGCTCCGCGGACCGAAAAGTCACGTGATTAGTTTCATTCGGTGCAGCAGCGGAGAGGTCGCATGCACACAGCCGGAGCAACGCTCGCGGAATCCTCGTGCATACTCTCGACTACTGTGCTTATGCAGCGCGCTATGTTTATGCAGTCATTGATATCTGTTCCGACGCAATCATCCAGCGCTCACAATTCAACAAACCCTTGTGGCCACAGATGCTTGTGGTAGCTGTAGCAGTACCAGTCAGAGCGGGACCAGAGAAAACGATACGACAGCCAAAGAGCGCGACTGATTGGATGCCGAAGTCGGGATAAGCTCGCTAACCCGTGGCAAGGTTATTGAACGCCTCCTAAGGCGTTGGGTTATTGAATACCACTGCATCGACCAAACGGAAACGCAAAAGGCGTCGTGTCTTCGCTTTGGTCCGCCATGATTATTTGCGCGGCTAGAGTAATAAAGCAGCCGGCCGTTCCAGAGCTCTCCTCTTTTTAGAGGCAAATCTCCTTAACGCGTGGGTCGTGCTGCTCCTGTATGTAGCAGGTACGTCTCGCTTTAGTCTTTGGAAGGTCCGCTGGATGGCGGTACTTGTGTATGGTGAATATACGATGAAGAGATGCGTGATGGCGGTACTTGGAGTGTTCACTAGATGGAAAGACGTACGTTCGAACGGGCGGACGGATGGACGGACAGCCACACAGACAGACAGACAGACAGACAGACAGACAGACAGACAGACAGACAGACAGACAGACAGACAGACAGACAGACAGACAGACAGACAGACGGGTGAACGGACGGACGGATGGACGGATGGACGATTCACTGTTTAGCGGTAAAGCTCTTAGAAGCTTCACCTCACTCATCATCATTCACTAATTGGATAAGCAGTGATTTTTTGTATGGCTGTATTAGCATCCCTGATGCTTCCGGTAAGGTTGCACATAGGGGCGTTGAGAGAATCGCGACTATGTGAAAGCTCGCCGAACAAGACGGACGGTTAGAAACGACACGTTGAATCAGGTAATCGCGGATGCGACAGCCATAACGCATTACTGCGCTGTATGAAGAGCACTGCGTGAGGACGTCAGTAGACCTATAAGACCTATTTTTAAAGCCTACAAAGGTTTTGGCTGTGGTGCGGTAGATAGTGTGCCCGAAATTTGCTATCGTAGAACCCGAGATTATGGGTTCGACTTCTGTTTGTCCAACTTGTGTCTTCTGATAGTGCGTATTTTTTGACGTCATTTCTGTGTCGGAAATACGTCACTGAAGTCTTGGTAGACACCGGCATAAATATTTTCGTGTTGAAATTCGCATACGATTACAATACTACCTGAGGTGAATTCTTAGTGCAGCTGTAGGGGCGTTTAGGTGTTGTGATAATTTGAGCAAATGTCAAGGCAACCTGGCTTGGATGCGTCTTTTTGGTGTCAACGTAATGAGGTGAACAAGGCGTCAACAACTTCCACCGCCGCTGGCTGACGCGAAAGCCACGCCGAATGTTAACCGCCAGAGCCCTTCATACACACGGTTTCCCTTCAACCAAATCATGTTTTGTAATTTTCTCACGGCCGTGCTCTATTCGGTCATTCCAGCGACGCAGGCGGCGTCATGTAGCCGCGCTCCGAAGCTGTCACATGGTGATAAAACTGCGACGCAGTTTGGTCTCAGATTGCCCAGTTAGAGAGACTAGATAACACGCGTGCAGGACGGTGTATCCTTGACAAGTTGGGGATAAATTACAATAGGCAACAAGGAAGTAAAGTGTCGGTTCTAAAGGTGATCAGAAAAAAGATCCAGGTCCCCAATCTGCCCAAAAACATGCACCCCGAACTTAATCAGGGCAGAAGAGAAAGCCACGCTAGAACTCTACTTAAGGCCTACGGCAGAGACAAGGAGTCGTTGTTCGTAGACGCAGCGAAGTACCCTAGTCCCAAATCCTACGTTGCGGCAGTAATAAACACCGACCGCAAATGCGTAAACGCGGGCTACATACGCTCGGATAATTCAGAAATCGTGAAACTGGTGGCTATTGCACAGACCATAATTTCCCCAAAGTGTAGGTATGTCATCAGCGACTTGCAGTCAGCAATCCGTAACTGTGCACGAGGAAGAATATCTCCCGAGGCAGCCAACATACTCTTCCGTAAGGCAAATCTCATATCATCCAAGAAATTCGAAGAAAGGTATATTATATGGTTCCCAGCCCACACCCCGTGTGCGTCCCTCATTCCCAACCTCAACGCGGAGGCTCATCGCATAGCGCGAGGTCTCACTTACCGCCCTCGCGATGGAGCTTCGCATGAGGTACTGGGAGGAGATGAGTGGTGGGAGAGGGACAGAATGTTTAGGTTCTGTGACATTATCCAATTCTACCAAAAGTCAAGGCGCAGATTTCCACCACCTAGCTCCACATTAGACAGATCTCAGGAGGTTGACTGGAGGCGACTTTAAACTAGAACATTTCCCAACCCGAAGCACCTAAATCGCATCTACCCCGAACTATATCCAGATGACTCGTGTAAACTATGTAGCATGAGACGCGCCACCCTAGAGCATATGTTATGGGAATGCACACAGATAAAGGACGCCAATGCAGTCTCCCCAGAACAGCGTGGGGCGCGTTGGAGAGCCGCGCAAGATCAGCTCAGATTGGACAGATCAAATATGGGCCATCCAGCGAGCACGGGAGGAGGCTGAGAGACAGGGTCTCTCCACCGCCCCTGGCGCGGCTTAGGCCCACGCCTCAATGCGCTGGTTAAATAAAGTTTGCTCACTCAGTTCGGTCTCTGAGTAGTCATAAAGCAATGAACGCGTCTTCACCATCTGCGACGCTGACGTAAACGCTCGGGACATCATCGTATCGTCCGCCATTTCGACCTTTCGCTGCGCCGCCTATATTCGCTAAAATTATTGAATAAGCATGCGCTGCGCTGTCAAAGAAGCGCAAGTAGGCACGCGGCATTGCAGGTGCTCACCAAGCGGCGCTAACAAAGCACTTAACACAGTGGCATGCTGGCTCTTACAGTCGAGGGCTCTTCTGTGGTGGCGGTGGAAAACATTTATTATTCTACTTAGAGTGAGAGGGATGGGTGCAGTATGGATGAGATGAGCCCGAAAGGCTCGCCCTTCACAAACACAAGGAGGGATACCGAGTCCGGGATCCCTGCAGCTACCGCGGTGGCCTGGGCCCTAGCTACCAACGCCTGTTGCGCTTGGTGGTTGGGGCAGATCAGCAAGACTGCTTCCTGGTCCCCTCGGTTGGAGTGAGGGTTGGGTGCGGGGGTAGGTGAGATCGTAGTGGTATGCCCGCACCACTTGAGAAGTCTCCCTCGTAGAGTGTGAGCATGCTCCCGAGGATGCCGAATTGAAAGACTTTGATACTGCCGGGCACAGTTCAGTATTGGGGAAGTCTCTCTTTTGTTCTCTTTCGTCCTCACTGATTGATAGATATGTGGGGTGTAACATCCCAAAACCACCATATGATTATCAGAGACGCCGTAGTGGAGGGCTCCGGAAATTTCGACCACCTGGGGTTCTTTAACGTGCACCCAAATCGGAGCACACGTGCCTACAATATTTCCGCCTCCATCGGAAGTGTAGCCGCCACAACGTGGATTCGATCACGCGACCTACGGGTCAGTAGCCGAGTACCTTAGCCACTTGACCACCGCGGCGGGGCTTACGTCTTTATTCACTTTATTGGTTATGCCGACAAAGGTGACGCCGCTAACGCAGTAACGGGCGGCGAAGAGCTTGTGCGAAGGCTTTATATTCGTATGTGTGTTGTTTTTTAACGTGTAAAGAACTTTCGCTGATTTTTCCAGGTTCGCATTGCACAACGGACCGCGTTAAATTGAGGAAAACCTTTCTTGCAATCGTACGTGGAGTTTATTAAATAGGGTGTTTGTTTCTTGCAATGCACACAAGACATCTCTGTGATTAGTGTTTAGGCTCACTTGGTCTACCATACTGAAGCACAGCGCAGGCACGAACATATGTGAAAAAAAGTATATACAGAAAGGTAATATTAAGAAGAGTGTAAAGTTTTATCAAAACTTACATATTTAGGTAAGCACTGTAAAAATAGATGGTTCTTTATCACTACGTATGCGTTCTGCCGTTTGACCTGTAGCAATTGAAGACGTCTCGTAAGTCTCGAAACGATTAGATATGCACTAAATCTACCTCTGCTAACTACATGTGTTATTTTGCAGTGAATTAACAGTTTTCATGTTTCTACGAAGAACGAGTACTAATTTAATTAAGTAGGCCTTACCTGTTTTCGCTGGAACCCGTAGGAACCGTCTGAGAAAGATTCTGGTGTTTGCTCCAATATATAGGCGCCTGGGAAAGAAATCGTGGGCATGATAAAGTAGAGTCAACAGAAAGGATAAATCTTTAAATGTCACAGTGAGTAATTAGTATGAATAAAGGTAAAATTGAAGAACTAACAGCGGAAGTAGTCTATCATTTGGTCAGGCTGCCAAGGTTCACTGTAGGATATTGTAAGGCCTGAAAACAGTATTTGTTACAAGGCCACTAACGAGTTTCACCTCTGATAGGAGGCCTCAGTGTCTCACGACGAAAGGATCTATTTAGGTGGACCAACGACTGGTGCGAAGACTGAGGAGGCAGCGAAGCTTGCACCATCGTTCCTCCTCCTTTTCCTCCTCCTCACTCTCATGCTCATTTCCACCTCTCTTTATGCTATATTTTTGCGTAAAATGAAACGATATATGACTGGTATTTAGTGTATTCACCACGATCAAGATTAAATTCAGCGCGCATAGTGGATAGGCCAGTCCTTTTGGTCCTCTTCAACGCAGAATGACTCCCTTACAATACAGTATGATACAAGATTGAGCTAGGTTTCGCCCTCTCATGTCGGCCTCTCCCTCCTCCACCCAAGTTGCCCTTCCCGCTTCTTAGTTTGTTATACCGTAGAAGGTTACGCTGTG
This sequence comes from Rhipicephalus annulatus, assembly GCA_013436015.1. NCBI lineage: Eukaryota > Metazoa > Arthropoda > Arachnida > Ixodida > Ixodidae > Rhipicephalus > Rhipicephalus annulatus. Next base: position 46,413 of record WOVY01001722.1, on the reverse strand, counting down.
CTCTATCCTCAACTTTCAATCGAGACCTAAGTAACCGTCTAATGATACGCTTAATTAACTCTAGGTAAGTATTACACTTTGAAAGTATATCTTTTTCTAACCCAATCCGTTTTTATTACCTACCCGTCGAACGTAGCTTTTCTAGGTTCATTTACGCTTGACTTCTGGGCCATTCCGGCTGGAATTATAAGAAAACTTATCATCCAGGCTTTCGGACGTAAGATCGTCCCAATAACGTTCTAGCTACACTATATAGAGGTGACACAGCTCTTTCATCCCTCCACCCTATATTTATCATTCTATTTATTTCATAAAACCTTTAGGGAGAAACACAACGACATTTTTAGATGATTTGTTTTCATTGATACACCTTTAGTTCCACATCTTTTGAGGGGACGAGAGGCCAGCTCTTCGACACTCCCGCGTTTGAGGAGGAAATAGAGAAGTTGAGTAGAGGAAAAGGCGCAATTTCTGCAGCGCTAGTAGGCATCACGGCTTAGCGGCCGTGTTTGACTGTTCATATGCTTCCCGTGTCTTTTAACATTTTCGTTAATTTCGGTTTTACCTTCTGCAGCTGCTTACTTCTTTCTGAGATCTGGGAGCCAACCACACCTCTATCTTCTGGTTCACCCCCCAGCTGCTGTCTTAGCATTTATCTCTCTATACTTATCGTTTATCTATAGAGCATGGGCACCTGACCCCATAAACATTGAGGATGACATTATGCACCGTTTAATTTACTATTAACCGGCCGATGCCCATTTATCAAGCCAGGATTCGGTAATGGTCGAAACGCTTGCTTGGTGAAGGTTTTTAGAATTTATCCATGCAGAGATTCGTTCACATAACTGGTTTCAGAGGAACAGTTGGATATGCTGGCAAATATCATCAGATATCATTACGGTAGCACTCGCCTTCTCAACGCTTTTATTTCTAATACGCTTAGTTTTTACATTGGCAGTACGTGCGCTTCGAAGGAAAACCATCTGATACACATTGACATAGGCTAAGGACACGGGTAACGCGGATATGTGAATGAACCCTAAATTTTTTTATGTGGCAGCCTTTGAGAGCTTCTTTGTCACCCCTTACTACAGAGAGAAAAAGAAACTTAGCTTCACAACCAGCCTGAAGGAACACTGGAACTGTTTAGGCTTTCCTTTATAGGTAGCGTAGAAAAAAGTCTCAGCGGCGTTGCCTAGCAACCACCTGGCACCACTTTGCGTGGCGCGTGCGACACAGTAACGCGGAGTTCCATGCTTTAATACTCGCCTTCTTCTCATAAAGCTGCCCCCCCCCCCCCACATTTTAATAAGCGAAAACAATTCTCACACTGTTTCTTTTAGAATACCAAAAGAACAGTATTGGCGCTATTGCCTCTATAAGGCACTTGATTACTGAGAAAACGTGCGACAAAAAATTAGACATGGTGACAGCCTGTTGAGGTTATCGCTCCCCCTCACTCGGATGTCCCAATTCTTCACGCTATCTTCTCGTGCCTGCGCAGTTCATTATGGGTGAAAATAATTTCAATCGTAGATATAAGACTGCAAGATTCAGGAAGCTATATTGAGTGAACAAAGCCGAAACACACACAAAAAATATAGCGATACTAGTTACGCCTAACCTGTGTAATGGTAATATCATTTCAGCACTAAAACAAAAGGTGATATACAATATAAGACTTCAATCTTCATTTTCTCATCCAGTAAATTCAACCGAAGTGTGTAAAACATGACTCCCAATGCAATATTGATTGACACAAATAGCTCTTGGCCGCATATTTTATTCTCATGATATAGTGTCCCACTGTCCCTGTCGGAATACCTTCAACTATCGCGAGAGATCAATGCAACGCGCAGATTACCAAGGGCGAAAGTGAACCAAATATAGTGAACTAGAAGGGACGCACATACTTTGTTCGGTCATCGCGAATCGCCAGAAGGCATACATTGTGGCTCCGAAGGAAACCACCCAGTGGTACACCTTTTCTGGAGTCCACCTCCACCTTGAAAGTTGGAAACAGCGTTTTTATTTTCTTTTCATTTTAGTCACACCATATATTGCTTAAACTCATACATGTGCAAGGCACGTACACGCTCTCAGGCAAAAATTGGCCCCGTATCTGCATGTTAAACTGCAAATGTCGTCGAAAGACGATAGTCTTGCGCCTGGAGAGAGTGAACAAAACGTTTATTTGATGTTCTGCGCAAGAAAATCAGTGAATGGTATTCCGGAGGCGCTGCGTTAGAGTTCCTCGAGCGTGCAGCGGAGGTGAACAAGCGCATCAAGTCACGTCACACTTGAGACATGAGCGCTATCTGGCAGTTATCCTAGAAAACAAAGCGCGCGGCGTGCGCGCCTGTCCTGAGGCCATAGGGTGTAGAACGCAAGGCTTCGGGTAGGTGCCATTACCGCGTCGTCTTAGCAAAGCGTTGGAAACACTTGCCTTGTAGTGCATGCGTTGCATGGTCAGTGCAACGTGATAAACGCTGCAGTTCTTAGAATTACTTATATAGGCCATTTCTAGTAAAAAAATACACATACATAATATTGACCTGCTGTTATGGTGCCTGAGATATACACAATATTTGCTTTGTAATTGACAATTGCAGAAGTTTGAACGCTGAACCTTGAGCAATATTGGAGGGTGCTGCGGGTGGGATCGGCCGTATGGAGTATCGTTCGGTCACTTTGGTGTCGTTTAGGGTACCGTTAAGGGTGATTAAGCAGACAAATGTACAGACAGACAGACAGACAGACAGACAGACAGACAGACAGACAGACAGACAGACAGACAGACAGACAGACAGACAGACAGACAGACAGAGAGGCAGGCAGGCAGGCGGGTGGGTAGGTAGGTAGGTAGGTGGGTAGGTAGGTAGGTAGGTAGGTAGGTAGGTAGGTAGGTAGGTAGGTAGGTAGGTAGGTAGGTAGGTAGGTAGGTAGGTAGGTAAGTAGGTAGGTAGGTAGGTAAGTAAGTAGGTAGGTAGGTAGGTGGGTGGGTAGGTAGGTCAAAAGTTTTGCGCCGAAGGTCCCCAAGAAAGACTATCGTCTTTAAGTATGTACATTCGCAAATACTCGCGCCTATAAAAGCGCCTGCGCGGAAATCCCGAAAGATTGCACATGCGCATTACGGAAGTTCTAGTATCCTGCGTGCGCTGAAGGTGTTCAAACAGGAGCAAGGATGTGCGAAGTGCTCAGGAGTATGAGCGTGCGTGTTCATACTATAATGCCTAGAATGTAAGTATACTGTAGGCACTTTATTCATACTAATAAACATTTCTCAAGCACATGAGCGCCACAAATGGGCGCTCCAGCTCTCATAAGAAGAGTGCGTGTATGCGCCGCAGCAGTCGCCGCGTGGAGCGCGCCGGCCCGACGTTTTAGATTTCGCATGCGCCATGGCAGCACTTTTCAGAAGAAGTGTCTTAAACAAGACGTAATATATTACACTTCGTAAGTGGGTCATGAACGCCTAGCTACGACGGTCTATAGATGATTTTCATCAAGCTAGTGTTCTCGCGTGGCACTGTTGGACACGCTAAGTGGTTACGAAGCGTCATTTTTTTTTTCGTGCCAGTCTGCTGTGCGGCACACACACAAAAACGTGGCATATTCCACGCACTAATGGAATCAGTTTCACGCGAAGCATATGGAGGGAAAGTTACTGTAGTGTAATATTTTCTACAGCGAAACGTTACGAAATGTCGAAACATTACGTACAAACTTTGTACGTCCCGACATGTATGTTTAACTGTTGCATACATGTGTTTTATATGCCCAGTTCATTACAGTGGTGGAACGATGCCTTGAGCAACATGGGTATTACGAACAGGAGAAATGGTGCTCGAAAATGTACCGCTTGGGCTTGAGAGCATGGTAGCCCTGGATATTGCTTACCAACTTTAATGCATGGCGCTGAGCTACAATTGACGCTAAAGTAACGTCACGCCTGTCTTATAGGAGTACATGCGCAATATTCATAGAAGTAGATGGGTAGCAGCAGTGCAACCACAGTTGACTTTGAAAATATTATGCTGGCATAGGGCGTTTTTTTTTCTAAAGCAGTTCCGAAACCTGGAGTTGCTCTCCGGTATAATACTTGCTTAGCGCACATAATGCTTGGGTTCGATTTCTGCAGGGAACATAACATTCACTCTTTGCGTTAATCAAGTAGACGTTGCCGATGTCAGCTTTCCTTAACGCTCTCGCGTTTAAATTACCAATGGCTGTTCTCGCCATTGCTATGTAGATATAAACCGCCAAACATCTATGCCAAATAACGGCATACCATTTCATACGCGTAGTGCCACACGTGTGTAGAGAAAAGGGGTTTAATGTAGCACGCGACAGGATTATCACATCATTTATGCCATCACCACAGTAACAGTCGTCAAAGCTTCTTGCCCTCCCATAATAATTTCGATCTACCCTAAGTTTAAGTGGTGATCACGAGAGGACCCAGACAAAGGTGCATGGATAGATAGATAGATAGATAGATAGATAGATAGATAGATAGATAGATAGATAGATAGATAGATAGAAACTCTCAAGGTGTGTGCCATAGGCAGAGAAATGATTCGCATTTATAAAGTACAACTCTGCTTCGCAAGAGGATTTCATTAGCGGCCATTACAATTTACAGATCCATTTGAAATCAACGTCCATCGATACTGCTGGCTAGCGCAAAGTGAGGCTCTAAGATTTCGAAATTACGCGTGAAGTTACTGTCGGCATTTATTGAAATAGTATGGGTGCATGAGACATCTTGTGTGTCACACCCACCACAGTGCATTTCTCACGATTCGTTGACTTACAGGATATGTTACGTTCCATTAACACTGGCTGTGTTTTTGTGTGTGGGCTCACACGTAAATATACTGTATATGTGTATAGTCCTACTCATGAGTAAGCTGGATTACCTTTGAAAATCTATAGTGGCTAAACGCAGCTGGCAGAAGCATGAGTGTTCATGCCCCTCGCTAAATCCGGAAGGGCAAATATATTTCTGGCATTTCGATACGTCACACATTTCTCATCACGTGCTAGTGATTGTTGGATCAGATAAATCCACTGTTCCGTTTCAGAGAGTAGTATGTCTCGACGTATCGGCTCGCAATAATGTACACGCTGCTTAACTGCTGCATTCTATATACATATCCTGATGGCAATACCTACACTGAACCTAGTTAGTCCTTTCACATTTGACACGTAGATGTGCATGCAGATGCGTTCTAATGTGTGCAGTATTTACGGTGTAAGAATGATGGAGAGTCGGTGTTTTGTTTGTTTCGTTTATTGCTCCTACGGCGCTATGAGCATCAAAAGCACGGACAGCCGGCTAGCTCGGAGAATAGGCTTTTCGGATAGTGCGCTACACGACCGCGGGGCGCTCTTAAAATGCTCCAAAAGCATACGCGCGCACACTGTACGAATGCAGTGAAATTCACACATACACGTGTGACGTTGTAAGCGCACGTACAGAAAGATAACGCAGAGGCAAGTGGTATATGCAGGGAAATCAATGGGACGCGCGCCTGGTCTGCTACAATAGGCAGAGGTAAAAGCGTTAGGATATAAAAGGTGAAGAGGAAGGATCATGAAGAGAGCCGCTTCATCCGTGGGAGCATCTTCACAGCACCGTTATTCGGGGGGGGGGGGTAGGCACATGTGCGTGGAGATGCGGACTGCATTCTTGGCAAACATGGAGGCACCCAACTAACATACAAGAACACACAGAAGCGTGCACACAAAAACACACAAACACACACGTACCCACAGGTGCGCACATGCACACATTCGCTACAAACATGCACACGCACACACACACACACACAAACTGGGACACTCTACAAGTACACACACATACAAACACACACAGACACACAAATAGACTTACACAGACGCAAGCACACACAAATATGGACACGCACGGCTACAAAACTACACTTTCATGTTGGCAAGGCAAAATGCCTTAATAAGCGTCATATGACATGGGACTCGTATATTACAATATCTTACCTCTGAAATTCAGGTCCTCGTTTGCAAGGCGCCTCATTCCTCCTGTCACACATCTTCGCACGGGCCGTAGCAAGCGAGATAATATGAACCGTCGTTATCACAACGCCATTCTAATGTTCGGCTTAACAAACAGTCCGCACTTTTGTTCAGTTGCACATCTCACAAAACTACCAAGTTTGTTTCGCGTGGATTTAGTGTTATTATACGTCAGCGTGGCATGTGCATCAGATACCAGGTTAATAGAAAAAGAAATCATTGCAATGTGAAAGAGGGCTGGCGTTGAACTCCCGAAGGCCTGAAATGCCACACATAGAAAATGAGAGATCGATCAATTCTCTTTTAGAATGGCTTTGTTCTCCATGGATACGGTGTGCTCGGTAAAAGCATACAGTTACGGGGCTGTAGCAATGATGTTGGAAATGCAGATAAGTTACAATAAATGTGCAGTCTGTTTAGCGCTCCTAGCTTCGAATCTAAAAGCACGTTCTACGCTTGGAGCAGTTTGTGTTTTCTCTGCGCATTGTTCAAACTTTCTTGATTGCCCTGTTTTCAAGGTCTGTAACCTTGTAATAACCTGTATTCGAATCTCAAGTAACGTCACAATTATTCTTAGAAAACGCGTGACTCTGTTTCTAGTGAGATATGATGCACTTGCCACTGTGATATAACATTGATGATTGTTGCTTGAGCCCTCTGAATACACGTCAGCGCGAAATTAATTGCCAATGTGCCCGTCACAGATCATTTGAAAGGATGTGTTGAGCTCTATTTATCTATCTTGAATGCTTTTCAACAATTATCGATTCTTTACTCTAAGGGTGGTGCTGCGATTCAGCGCGTGCAGTTGAAAGCAGAAAAAGTTTCCAGTCAATGATTGCTTTTGAATATGAAAATAATGGCTCTTATTTCCTCGGAATGCACGACCGACTGCCTCATACCACTTTACGACAGCCGGCGCAGACTGCCTAATGATAAATTGTCGACATTTCGTCGCAAACACGGCTGTGCTGTGCAAAATTGTTCTTGCGGCTACAACATGTGTGGCACCCGCTGGGACTTCATTTCGTAAGGATGCCGATGAACGTCATTCGCCACATATCTGGCAATCTGCGCCACTACTAGTTTTGTTTATTCCGCTACAAACTTAACATTTGACTATAGGACTATTTGGTTGTGTTGCATCGCTCAGCTGCTCTTCGGTGGACGCAAGTGGTCAAATGCTGGCCAAGAGCACTTGTAAAACTTTAAGGTCACGCAAGTTCTTGTTCCACTTGATTCATCCACATTGTGCTTGCGCAAGATTATTGGGGTAGCAGGCCCTTAAAGATGTGAACTTTAGGAAATACATGTCCTAATTGACTGGCTGTGTGTGGTGTGCGTTTTTTGAGTGAAAGTGCGTGGTTGATGGGTGAGCGTGGCAGGAAATTTCCAGGTTGCGCATAGTTCACTTGCAACATAGCAAGCTACCAACAAGCGCAACAAGTTTTAGTAAGGCATACGCATTAATAATAATAATAATAATAATAATAATAATAATAATATTAATAATAATAATAATAATAATAATAATAATAATAATAATAATAATAATAATAATAATAATAATAATAATAATAATAATAATAATAATAACAATAATAATAGTAATAATAATAATAATAATAATAATAATAATTTTCATTACTAATCAATAGTTTGATGAAGGAGAGCTTCAGGTAAAAGCTGCTCTTTGAAAGAGGCAGCTCGAAGAAGGCCCACAGCCACCTTTCAGTACGACAACAAAGGAACAGTGAGCAAAATGAATGAAAAAAAAACGAGCAACAAAACAAACTAGGTCCAAATTAAAAAAAACTAGAAACAGTAAGAACAATACAGCAACTACAATGAAATATTAAAAACTGAACATGTGTATATCACACAATTGGGTCTGTGTATAGTGTAAAAAATCTATGCCAGCTTCAGCATATTAATTAAGTAACGTAGTAACTATGTAAGATAACTTATATGTGGAGTAGTTTGGTTTCGCAGTTTTTTTATTTTCCATGCTTTTTTACTGTTTTTCATGTTTCATTATATTTATTTTTCACGTTTCTGTTGTATACGTCTATAGTATACAAAGCACCCTTGTTTTTACGCGCCTAACATTGCTACCATATAGTGTGCAGTGCTTGGTGTGTTTTTTTTTGAGTAGAGATGCGTGGGAACATGTGAATGTTTCGAGGGATTTCCAATTTGTGCTAAATTACAATCTTTATTTGAACACGCTGTTTACCCTAAGGCTATTGTAGAGGTGGGTCACAATAATAGCGGGTAATAAGGTGGCTGACAAATTTGCCCGGAGTGCTTTGAAACTTACACCAACGAAGGAGGCTCCCAGACACAATCAGCATCTTTTACGAGAAGCCGTCGACAAGCATTTCCATTTGTTATTGCTGACGCCTCGCCAGGCATGTGTGACAAAAGGATTATCAAGGGAAGAGGCCTGTTTGCTTCGTCACATCCGAATGGTCTCAGCGTATACACCAGCGTGCATGGCTCCACAAGGTTACGCTTTCAGCGACGCAATTTTGCCCGACTTGCAATGAGTGTGGTGACGTAGAACACTGTGTACTTAGAAGTCGTGAGTTTAAGATAGAAGGGTCGTGTTTATTTGAGGAGCTACAACGTTTACACTCACCACGTGACAGTGTAACAGATATTGTGTTTCCGCGTGGTCACTGGATCTTCAGGAAGCAGGTGTCATGACTTCTTTTGTAGTTTTTGACTGCTACAAGCCTCCCATGTGACTGGTGATTAGTGACATTTCTTAGGGGGCGGGGGTATGCAGTGAAATAGGGGTCCGGTACAATACTGCGTGTGGTATAGCACACAGGCTGCTGGCTAGAGTTACGTCATGCTAGGTGCGACTTTCTAAGAGCACGCCCGCACATAATTGAAAAACAAAACAAAAAAAGACATTAGTTTATTACATCTGGCAAAGAGAAAAGCTTGCGGGGCAATGTCGTGCAAATTCCCAAGGCTAGATCTGTCGGCTACCTACAACATCCTAATCGTAATTCTAATCCTAGGAGCTGCTTGGCACATTCCCACTTTCTGCTGGTCACGCGAACCGGCTGAACGAAAAGCTTAAGCAGCTTTGGTGTCAAAAAAAAAAAAACGTGGTGTATGAAATGCGACATTGTTGCACGTCTTCCTGCATTAGGGCTGTTCACGGTGACGCCCGTTTCTGCTTAGCCGATGCCTCCCACTCTGCCACGTCAAGAGCAACATGGCAGCCGCTGTAGACGGCCACCAGGACGGGAACCAAGGGGAAAGGAAAGCCTGCAAGTCACACAAATATGAGACACTGTTTTAGCAATTGCAGTTTGTAGAACGATTAAGCCGCAGAAAGTACTGAATTACATTAAAAATCCAGTAATATCTTGGAAGTAAGGGCTGACGATAGGGCGAAGAGCCATGCAGCATACCATGATTCATGTGTGAAATTACAATGCTTATGTTTCCGCGCTCTCAGCTCCGGGTCTGCTAGTCGACGTTGTCGTATTACTAAATCTTTTCGAGCTCTCATTTCGTGATGGGACTGGCGGCGTTGCCGCTGAGCCGGTCCATGGAGCACCCTTACGTTCGCTTTCTTCAATGGCGGCACTAAGATAGCGGGGAGCGCGCGCCTATACGAGCGAACCCTGACGGGTCTGTGCTGTAAGGGAGTTCATTGATGCGGTTCTTTTTCGCGCGACGCTGCACATATGACGCACCTGCAATACGTTTGGTAACATCTGCTGTAGACGCCGGATGGCGGTTTATGGACGAAGGGTCATTTCGCGATCTTAAGGTGCCTGACCGCTCAAATATCGAACGCCACTTTAGCCCTTTATTTGGGTGTCTGGTAGTCCTTAGGAATCATGTCTCCTGGCGTGCAGCGTGTCTTGATGTCAGCGCTGTTTGAAGTAACGTTGCTGCTAAGACACCATACTGATTGTCAGCGTTTGATTCAGTTTGGTAGCCTCACACAATGCGAGAGGGGCTGATGCTGATGGGGATAACCTCAGATGAATGGTGCTAACCCACAGAGGGGGATGGGCCAAGAACCAGGCAGCAAGCAGGATACTTAAATAAAACAACACTGAAATCAAAGCTAATCTGAAAAAAAAAATTGTTTACACATAATGCTGCCCATACACAAAATGGTTGCTGAGCAAGCGGTCAAACCATCTCTAGTTCCTGACAAACATCGCTACGAATTATAAACTAAGGATCTGAAAATGTTAGCGTTCACTTGCACGGTAATTTTTTAGTTGCATTGATGTGATCAAACACAGTGGAGCATATATCTCTGTGGCAGTAACCAAATGACGTGCCGCCAAGTGATAAAAGTAGTGGTACATTTACTTGTATTCCTAGCTTTTGTAATGGGGCTACTAAAATCCTTTTCTCTGATAAGAGTAACGATGACAGAAAAAAAAAGAATGTTTAATTGTTTCAATTTCGTTGCAAAAGATGCACAGCGGTCACGCCTTGAGCCGAGATTGTTAAGGTAATAATTTAGTTGTGGAACTGTACAGCGCAATGTGGTATAAGTGACCTCTAACTGGCGAGATACACACCACTGTTTATTCCAGCAATACCTTAAATGCTCGCCATCTTTTAATTTGCGGCTCTGTTTGACCCAGTATGGTAGTGACGTAATACTTGCGTACCACCGCACTGTGCTAACAAAAGCTGACATGAAGGTGCTCCACTGACGTATTACTTGGGTCAACCTTATTTCGTCGCACTGCCAAAGTAGATCTTCGAGGCCAAGTAGAAGGAAGCACTTGGTGGAAATCTACTCTGGTAGGGGCCGCCAAAGCCAAGCTTCTCGCAAGAACAGCGTGTTTTCTTTGAAAGAACTCTGTCAGATAAATTAAATTAAAGCCCTGACCATTGATTGGCTCTCCCGAATCTTATGCTTCAATTTCATACGCAACCGTTGTAGTACTTGAACGAGAAGCTTCTGGTGGACAGTGGCTATACCCTGCTCGGCTGATGACTCAAAGGTCGCGGGCTCGATTCCCATTTTGGTGGTCGCATATTGATGGAGGCGAAATGGTGGAGGCTCGTGTTTTGTGCGATGTGAGTGCACGTAAAAGAACATCAGATGGTCAAAATGTCAGAAGCCCTCCACTTCGGCGCCTCTCATATCGTAGTTCTGAGACGTAAAACCCCAGATATTATTATAAACCAGAAGCGCCTAACCCGTTTTCTTTTTTAAAGGGCCCCGCAACCCTTTTCGACCACGGTCAGAGTACTCTTCCGATCGGTCGTAGAGCAAGCGAGCCAAAGAACATTACGCAGCTCGCAGCCTGGATTTTACTATAAATTCCCAGCCTAGCCCCGCCACTATGGTCTAGTATAGGTATTCGGCTGCTGATTCGCCAGATTTGGGACTGAATCCCGGCTGTGGCAACTGCATTTTCGATGGAGGCGAAAATGCTGTAGGCCCGTGCACTCAGATTTGGAGGCAGGTTAAAGAATCCCAGGTGGTCAAAATTTCTATAGCCCTCCGCTACGACGTCTCACATAATCATATGCTGGTTTTGGGCCGTTAAACCCCACATATCATCAACAAATTGAGCCTAAAATCATTTTTCTCCTCTCCACAAATGACTCTGTATTCTAAAAAATCAATGCATTGTAGGCTAGAGTATCACGCCATCAGCTGAGTAGAGCATGGCACACTTGGGAATCACTGAGGCCGTCGCAAAAGCCGCGACGTGTCACATATGCGTGCGTGGTCACACTGAAAAGCAGCGCGTTGAAGAAAAAAAAACAAAGAAAACTGTGCATAAGTTCATGAGGTACTCGTGACGCACCTTCTTCTCACGTGCCATCCCTCTCTATTTAGCTTTCAGCACTGTCGTCGGGACGAGAAAAAAAACAATAGATAAAAAAACCGGCAACAAATCTTTGTTACTCCGCTCGTACTGGACGAAATAACAAAGTTTTTGCTGAGGTTAATTCGCGAGGCAATAAGCCTATTTAGTGAAATAATATCATGGCTACTTAGAAAAGTGTTGCAGGACCCTATAAGAGGCCTTTCTGAACATTTATGAAACCAAAAGGGCTTGGTTAGAACTGACTTTGAAGCTGAACGAGAGTGCGAGTAATTTTTCTTGCTCATGAAAGGGCTCATGGGCTCACAGCGCCAAGTTCACGCTTCAACAAAATAATGGCACATACGTGTGCTTGTTTACTTCTAGACTAATTGGTCGTCTGACTTGGACGGTTACTGCTGTCCCATAGTAGAGTACCAATTACTCTAAATCATTAAACAGTTTTTCTAAACGCACGTGTGCTGCACCCCAATGAAAACTTGACTGGCGTAAGAACAATTGCTGCCACAAGAACACAGCTATATAAATGAGGACAACGTACGAATGACGCTACGATTCTTTCGAGCAGTCTAAAGAGTACCCGAAAGATCATCATAAACTTTAATTAGCAGAGAGATCCTTCTCTCCTTTCAGGTGCGGGGAAAAGAACCGAACCTACACCATGACCATGATCCCGTGGGCCTCGGCAGCATCTTCGGCCTGCCAAATTAAGTGGGCTTGTAATTCCTAGTCAGAGTTGAGGAGCGTGGTGGTCATTCCTCTACCACCTAAGAATTCGCTTTTCATGGGGTCCTGTGGGCATGCTAATAGAATGTGGCTTAAGTCTGCCATAGTATTACAAAATTTACACTTGTTCGAATGAAGGTTTGGCACGCAGCGGTTCATTGTTACCGGTCCAGGCAACGTATGTGGCTGAAGTAGGCGCCATGCCACCACCTGTCCTTCGTTCAATGATGAGTGGGCGAGAGGATAAATTTTCCTGCTTAGCCCATAATAGTGCGTAATATCTCTGTAAGAGCTCCTTCGCTCAAATCACTCAACGTCCGCCCAGCTCGACCAGGGCAATCCAGAGGCTAGGTCTTTGAGTCCTCAAGCTGTCTAGTGTACAGGCTCATTGCGGGGCAAGGAGGAGTGAGCAGGTTCCCAGACTATATCTATTGTTCACTGGTCTTTGTGTCGAGCCAATATTCTTAAAGCTATTTGGGATATTTGCCCTGGTGCAAAGTTTCTCACAGCCGTCTGGGAGTCGCTAACGATTTGTGAAGCCGAGATGAATGCTATGGCCAGTGCAATAGCTGCTGTCTTCGCCTCTGTTGCAAACTTCGTTCTCACCAAGCCACTGACCTTATGATTTTATTTACAGTCCACTACTGCTATAGTCATGTCATTTCTTTTGTAATTGGCCGCAACTATGTATTTTGTTTCCGGTATATATTTAACGTTGTTATGTATACTTTTCGCTCTTTCAGCTTTTCTTTCATGATAATCGTCGATGTGCATATTGTTTTGGTATAGGTAAGACTACTAAACGACTCCTGGTCTCATACTTGATTTGCGTAGTTGATACCCAGTTCGTCTAGTAGGGTTCTGCCTGTTTTACTATGTGTTAGTCGTTTATATTGTGCAGTTCTCTGAGCTTCTATAAGCTGTTCCGGTGTGCTGTGAAGTCATCATTGAAGTAACCTCTCATTAAGGGTAGTTTTCGGAAGTCCGATCGCCTATTTGAAAACTCGTCTAATGATTCTGTCAATTCTTTTTCTCTCGGCCACTTTCAGTGTGAGGTACGGAATGAGATATACAATACGACTGATGACTAAAACCTGTACCAGTCTCATCATAATATTTTCCTTCATACCTTAGTGTCGGTTTGCGGTTCGTTTGAGCTGACAAATAATTTTCTGCGCACTACTTTCAAGTAATCTAATCACATCTCTGTTATGCCCCTTCCAACTGATTCGGATTTTCAGAATTTTTATGCTTTCGACCGTAGGTATAGGTGTTTTTCAAAACACACGTGTGGTAGTGTCTTCTGACTTTAATTATAGGTTTTTCCTGCATGCATTTTTGACCCCTTCTTGTCGGGTTGTAGAAAAGGATATCCGATGAGCATTGTAATTCTGTATGGGTATATTCTTCTACATTATTCACTGCGGTTTGTAGAGTTTCTCTATATATCCGCCAGTACCTTCTGCAATCCATAGGGCATTGTAATCTGCATAGAGGCTATGGTGGAGTCCTGGAATTTCCTTCCGCCTGGTAGGGAGACCTATCACGGCCACGTTAAAAAGAAAGGGGGATAGGACTGAGCCTTATGGCGTTCCTCTACTGCCCAGAGTGAACTATTGAGAGTCTGCTTCGCCCAGTATTATTCTTCCAGTCGGCTTAGTTAAAAAGCCTTCTATATAATTGTATACTCTTTTTCCTGCCCCTAACGCTTAAAGATTGGCAAGTATAGCTTTATGTGATGTATTATCGAATGCGTTTTTAAGATATAAGTCAACCATAACCTTTGTATCTAGTATATCGAGACCCCATCAATTATTTGATGTTTAATATTAGGTATGATGTCCTGTGTGGACCGTTTTGCCATGAAGCCTACAATCCTATCAGGAAATAGCTCATTGTCTTCGATATAATCTGTCAGTCGGGTGAGAACGAAATTCTCTAACATATTTCTTATACAAGATGCCAAAGAAATAGGCTTAAGGTTATCAAAATCTAATTTCAAGCCTGGCTTGGTAATCATTATGATTGCTGATGATTGCTGTCATTTTCCATCACTGTTGTCAGTTTTGGGTATCTTGCTTTATTCCCAACACTTGTTCACATATATTCAGCGAGGGCTGTAATGGATTTGTCGTCCAAAGTCCTGAGCGCTTTATTCGCGATACCGTCGGGGCCCGGGGTGGATGTGGTTTTCAGTTTTTTAGTTCCAAACGTACCTCGACCTCTAATATGGGTTGGTCTAGGGATTAATTCTTTTACATTTGAACGAACCTAATTGTTCTTTGTTGCTATCCCAAACGTATCTATGCCTAATAACTTCAAGCAGTTCTTCCACCATACCTTTGTATTTATGTACAAGTCTAATAGCTTTTTGTCATTGTTCTGCCTTGCTCGCTTCCGAGTCTATCAGACAACTGAACAAGTTCCATTTTTGGAGAAACTTATTTGTTTGTCCATCGCATCACATTTTCCCTTCCATTGTTGTTTACAGAGCTTCTCCGCGTACTTCTCTATATATTTACTGAGGATGGCTATCTTTCTTTTAAGGCTTTTGTTGTGTTTTTGCACTCTCCATCGCTTTTCTAGGCTCTTTATTTCCTTCCACATATGTAGGGGTTTACTCTCTGTGCTTTCTAGTCCCCCTGTTCTTGGCATGGTCTTAGTTGCCATTTGGATATCTTGCTTAATCTTCCCTAGCCATTTATCCAAGTGTTCTATGAGGTCACATGCTTCCTTCTCTCTGATATTTTTAAAACTATCTCATTCAACCATCTTTCATTCTTTGCCTCCTCTTTTACGTGGACACGCTTTAAACGTGGTCTCAATTATATAGTGGTCACGTGGACACTGCCCATTATTTTTTGTATGTTGAGCCAATAAGGTCTGATTATATTCTTTGTAAATGTGAGATTAGATGTGTCTTCGAATACGCTTCTCGAATCCTAGTTGAGAAAAGGAGGTCGGTTATTAACGTAAGGCCTGTGGGGGGGGGGGGTACTGACACCACCGGTAAAGTTGTTTGCGCTCCATCACGCACGTGTCTCGCGCAGAAGCCGTATTTCGGAGTCACATTTACTCAGTGGTAGGTGGCATTGTGTTCGCGAGCGTTGATCACCGCTATCATCATCATGGACAGATTGGTCGCACCAGCGGTGACTCCTGGTGGCCAGCCGTGGTGGCGGCAGGAGAGAATGAGTGGGTTTCTTGTACGGTTGGTGGTTGCCGCGAATGGTTGTCTCTAGCGTGGGTCACCGGTGTGCGGCACCACGGGTTGCGCGCCGGCGACCCTCTTCGTAAGTCAAGCGTTGGCGATGCTGCGTTGGGTGTGTTATCGTGTTTGTCATGTGATTGAATATTGTGTAATGATGTTATAGCATGTTGATCAGAGACGATATCGTCTTTATCTTTATCTTTCATCTTTATTCATCAAGTGTGAACATGGAAAAGTGCATGGGTACAGATTCACTGGGAGGTCCCAAGGTAAGAACCGCAGGCGGGACCTCCCAGTGAGTTAGTCGTGATAAAGTAAATAAATAAATGTGTTTGGCTTGGTATGGTCCGACCACGTCTGATGTGTTCATTCACTCTAAGAGCGTGACGTCCGCTTGCCATATGGAGACCCCACAGGACGTTCTGTCCGGCGTCATTCCACAGATTTATACCTTTGATATTTTCTTTGTCATAACACCTTGCCGCATTCTATGAATTGAAATTTCCTACTATAACATGTGCTTGGTTGTTTGTCATATTTTGAGCTGCATTTTGAGCTGCTGAAATAACCCATATATTTAACGTTGGCTTTGTACTTCTCTTGGTTGTTGATTTTTATAAGTATAAATACTGCTTTCGTTGTATAATCCTGTGTTTTGTACTTTTGTTCTAATGCTGTACTACAAGTGTTGATTTCTCCTGTATACTGTAAGGCACGATTTATTTGCCTTTAATTTTGCTGTTTTGTATTATATTTTCTACTGCAACCCCCCTACAACAAAGCCCAATGGGCGATGTAGGTACATGTAATAAATAAATAAATAAATATTGATTGTTTTCGTGAAAAGTGGCCTAAATTTGGTATTTTGTCTTGAGATGCTGTAGACGTTTAATATGAATAGACTGTCACCACTCTTCTGCGAATAAACTAACTCAACAAGAACATGATCGACATCGCAAATTTTTGTATCATATTCTATCACCATGAGATTTCTTCTCACAAGGGTTGTTACAGACGTTTTTTCATCAGTAGTACCATGAGATTTGTAATTAGACAATCTATCCATTCATCCAGTTTCCTGTAAGTCTATGACGTATGGCACCTCCTTTCTCTTGAGGAACTGTTGTAACTTACATCGTTTCCGGCGATACTCACGACAGTTTCACTGGAAAAATGTATACTGATCACTTCATGCCAAGAATGGTTCATTTCCCCACGACTTTGATTATATCGGTCGTAGTCAGCCGGTTGTAAGGTTCAGTAGTAGTTTTAAAACTGGGCCTGCTTCTATAACCTCAACTCTGTTTACGTATTCTAAACCACAGTTAGTTGATTTTCCATGCTCTGTATTCTTTGTTTTATTTCTCCATGCTGCAACTGCATTCCTGCAAATTGTTGTTGCATTGCCTTAGTTAGTTCTCCGACCATATTATTGACTTTCTTTTCCAGAGGTTTTGAGAAGTCTTCATTTTCTACGGGAGATATTTCCTCTGCTTTTTGTTTCACTGTATACGCTTCCGACGCTTGTGCGGGCACAGAAGTTAAAATCCGATTAGAAGATGCTAAGGGGCTAGTGGACTCGTGCAGCTGATTTTGCATGAGCTTAGAATTCTCTTTCTTTAGTAGTTTAATTTAGTCTCTCTGTTTTGCGTTTTCGCGGTTGAGTTGCTCTAGCTTTTTCCTGATACTATAGCATCGCTATAAGGGACAACGTGGGCAACCTTTCAGCAATGATATAGGCTACCTTTGTCAGTCTTTTTGAATGCACCTCTGTCGACATGCATCACGTTTTCGCAATGTCTCAAGCTTCCTCACGGTCACCGAAACACCCGCGCCGGTCTCAGGAGGCTGCCTCGTTGTCTTGTAGCAATTTCCACCTAACTTGCGCTTGCTTTGCCGTTTTGCACTTACCCATGCTAGACTGAATAGGGTCTAGGCCTAAGAACGCACACCTTGCATCGTTGACCCGTGGAAAATGCAGAACAATGCGCTTGTGGACATTAACATTCTTTCTTCAGTGTTTTCATCACTGATTTGCCTGGATGCAAGAACCCAGTGCTGAAGCTCGAGGAACGCTATCACCAAAAAAAATATGCTCAACCTGTGTGGTCGTGTGTACTAACTGTGGGTTTGAGCGTCCATTTTACACGTCTAGAAAGGTGGGACGTACCAATGAAAAAAACGTTCGTTGCTCGGCCGTCGTTGGGCCATGCCGCGGTGGTCTAGTGACTAAGGTACTCGGCTGCTGACTCGCAGGTCGCGGGTTCAAATCCCGGCCTCGGTGGCTGCATTTCCGATGGAGGCGGAAATGTCGTAGGCCCGTGTGCTCAGATTTGGGTGCACGTTAAAGAACCCCAGGTGGTTGAAATTTCCGAAGCCCTCCACAACGGCGTCTCTCAAAATCATATGGTGGTTTTGGGACGTTAAACCCCACAAATTAATCAAATCAATCAATGACTTTTAGCTCTCCTGGCCGTTTCGATCATGCCATCACTATCAAACTTAGTATGGCATAAGATGATCGCATGGCGAGCATATGTGACTAGTCATAACATAAAAATCAACGCATGTGCGTCATGAATGTATTATTTACATTTCATGGTCTTGCTGCTCTTGTGGTGCTTTCGTTCACATGACATTGTAAGAAACTGGTAAAGTATGGCATGATTGTATAGCGAACACAAGCGATTGATCCTAACATGAAAATCATGACATGAGTGTCATGTGACAACATCGCTACATGCCAAATTCATGATGTGCTCGCGGCCGTTTCGTTAGCTTCGCATGTACCAAATTTGGTATTACGAGACGTGAGTGCATGACAAAGAACTGCTGCAAACATGATAATCATGAAATGCGTGTCATGTAAAAACATGACTGCATGTCACGCTCATGATGCGCTCACTGCTATCTTCACTTATACCAAATTTGGTATTACGCGACGTGAATGGATGAAGAAGGCATCAGATTCGTGCAAACATAATAAACATGAAATGCGTGTTATGTAACTTTATGACTACATGTTATTCACGATGCGCTCACGGCCGTTTAGCTAGCTTCACATGTACCAAATCAGGTAACACGTGACCCGAACGGATGACACAGGTAAATGACACATCGAAACATAATAATCACGACATGCGTGTCATGCAACAACTTGACTACATTCTTCATTCATGATGCGGTCGCGGCCGTTTTGCTAGCTTCATATATGCTTAATTTGGTATTACGTGACGTCAATAAATGGCGAAAGTATGTGATTAGTGTGAACATGATAATCATGAGATGCGTGTCTTGTGAGAACAGGACTACATGTCACAGTCGAGCCGCCAATACACTTCGACGTGACCGGGCATGCATGCGCGCCGGCATTCGTATCGACGCGTCAAGCCGGCGTTGCTACACCAGGTGCCGGTTCTGCCATATACTCGCAGGCGTGTGCCGCACAGCGCTGCTTTGACGCATGCGCGTTTGAGCGCGTCCGGCGTCCCTCTGACACAAAAAGAGGCAGACGCCGTGCTTTCTGGGTAACGTCATCGGCGCAAAATGAAACATGTTGAATTTCGCGCCGGTTACCATCGGGCCACGCCGATACACGCTAGTCGCACCTGGCGTCAAGAGTGCTCGCGTTTTGCTAACGTAGCGTCGCTGTGCCCTGCGTGCGCGCGCGTCAACGTTACGTTGTAGTATATTGGGCCCTTCATGATGCGCTCGTGGCCGTTTTGCTAGCTCCCCATATACCGAATATGATGTTACTTGATGTCAACAGATGATGGAAGTATGTGACTGGTGCAGACCTGGTAATTCTGACACGCGTGTCATGTGAGAACATGACAAAATACCACGCTCATTGTGTGCTCGCGGGCGTTTCGCTAGCTCCACATATACTTAATTTGGTGTCACGTGATGTCACTAGATGACGAAGGTAAACAACACATCCAAACATGATGATCATGACACGGAAGTCGTGTACGGCCTCATTTTCCTTCCCCTCGTAACGTAACGTTGTGCTGATTTTAAATTGAAATATAAACATTTTCGCAATTTTGCTTCGCATATAATCGATTCCCACTGTGCGTGGGATCTACCATTTTTTTTTATAAAATGCTCTCTCTTGAAACAATGACGCCTAACCGCATTTATGCTTCCGGAGCTATTGCTCTTTTTATTATGTGGAAACAAACGACTCCAAGCAGAGCTTAGGACAAAAGAAGTGATGTGGTACGGAGTTCCTGGTCATTCGGACTAACTGAGGTCCTTAACCTACACCAAAAGAATAATAATTATATGTTTTGTAGAGCATCAACTTAGGCTGGTTGCTATGGTTTTATTACAGATTAAAATGAAAGCAAAGATTATTGCACTGTTTATTTAGTCACTTGCTTTTTCGTTCAGAAATAGAGCTGGACGTTACGAACGTGCTTTTCCATAGTAGAGTACCATGTACTCTAAATAGTTCACCAGTTTTTTTATAAACACACATTTGCTTGTCTGACTCTTAGATGGTATGAATTTCTCAGACCACCGGTCGTGAATTCGTTCATGGCGTAAATTTTGTCAACAGGGCCTCATCAAGTTTGAAGACCATGAGACGGCTTTGAGGTCTTCCTAAGTAGAGTGCCTAGTACTCTAAATCATTAACCACTTTTTCTAAACGAGTAACATAGTAAACGTATGGTTCAGAGAGCAGCCGTGTAGGTACACGTGCTTACAGCTCTCACATAGTACAGTACCGAGTACTGTAAAGCGTTTACTATTTCTGCTATACACATTGTTGCCATGAGTTTGTATCGTCCCACGATAGAATAAATAAATTTTTGTAACTATTCTTAGCACTCTAAATATGAAATATTGTTTTGTAATTGCAGTTACATCCGTTGCTTACAGACTTCTTACCAACCCTAGGCCAGTCTTTTTACTGCAGAGCATATGGCACTCAACATCAGGAAAAGATTTTTATTGACACAATCTCCGTGAATTCTCGGTACATACGAATTGACATTGGGCAGAGGTTTTTTATGAGAGCGTACACGGCGTGCAAGATCATTCGCATTGTTTTTCCAAACACCATATTGGAAGCGCCCTTGTTCCACTGAAGCTCAAAACTGCATTGTTTTGTTTTCACATACGTTTCAAAGTACACCCTGCTAATCCCGTGGTAGAGAGTGCTTATAGTACTCAGTACAATCACCGTACTTAAAACGCTGATTCGTTCACTCCTCTCACTGCCGATGGGTCAGAAAGCGAACGATGGTTCTTATGCTCCACCATGGATTCCACGAAGATAACGCCACGTACGGCGCTTTCGCGATGCGGGTAGTCCACCGGCAAGTTTCAAAAGTGGCAGCCTCCGCCGCACTGCCTGGTGGGAGTAGTTGTTTGGCTGCCACGAAGAATAGACGCTGTTTACAGCGCTCGCTGAATGCAGCTTGGCCAAATTGCGGTCGTCACCTCACTTTTCTTTGTCCGTGGGCTGACCTCTTCATATGAGTCGCAGTTTAAAATGAGTGATTGTTGTTTTGTTGTGACTTGAAGCCTCTGTCGTCTGTGCTTTAACAACAGACTGGAGGCAGCAAGCCTAATTTCCCCGCGTTGGGGAGTAAGCAAGTATTTGGATGCAACATTCAGCGGCCGTTGGCTTCCATTATTGTAAAAAAAAGCATGCGCCTAACGCAGGGCATTTATAAATGACGTGACATTTCTTATTAACAAAATATGTAGGGCTGAATCGGCGTCCTTCTGAAGATAACTGAATAAAAAGACAGCTTCCCTCCTCCCCCTTCTTCCACGTGCGCGTAAATTTCTTACTTTAAGTGTTCGTAAAAATAATTTTTGTCCCATATCTTTCTGTTTAAACGCGAAAGGTGTACAACACTAATGTCGCCATCTGTACGTACTAAATGGGCCAATGCGCGTTGTTAACTTGCTAAAGCTGACAACCTTCAGCCAGATAGAACTCAAGAAGTTCGGAGACGCTCCACCGAGATTACCAAAACACAGCAGCTGATAGCTTTCGCGACTAACGAAACAGTCAATCTCATGCACGTGTAGCACTGATATTTAACGGCAGGATCACTAGCCGTCAGGTTGATGACGACAGCCAGGAGGGCGCATCCGTTGGTGCAGGCTTGTGTGCATCCACCTTAGACGAATAAGTGCCGCAAACTTCTAAAGAGTTATCTTTTTGTTGTTCTAGTCACATTTAAATTCACTGTCTGAAATCACACCCTGGTTGGCAATAAGGGGTAGCTGCGCACACAGTGAAAGCACTAGAACCCAACTGCTCTTCGTTTTCAAGGGTGTGAAATTTGCTATTTAATAAAGTGCAACACCACAGAGGAATGGCAACGATAAGAAAACACGCATTAGCATAGCTTTATACTCACATGAAATTTGACAATTTAGTGTTTCTTTCACCGTCCACCTATCGAACGTCTCTCCATTGCACTACATATTCACTAGCAAGCGGCATCCGTAGCCGGAATTTGAGTCTTAGAGCTTGTGGCCGCGAAAGTTCAGGTGATAACGATCGCATAGCTGTGGACAGTGACAATAGCAATGTGCATCGTGGGACAAAAAAGCACATGGGGACATAATAACAGACTTACCGGTTATTATCCTCCTCACAATGACGAAGCACACGTCCGTTTCCGCCAAGTGGAAGATGCAGGCGCACATTGTGAGCAGGAAGTGAGGCGAGCCTAACAGGCACTTGGCCATTCGCATCCGCTCAGGTGACGCGAGGTAGCGGCCCTGTATAACGAGTGATCGTACAAGAGTATCAATGTTAGCTTGCAAGGAAAATGCGTTTTCGATATTAGGGGTGGCCAGTGACATGCAACAACCCGCGTAGCGCTGATATTTAGAAAATACCTCACACACCGGCTAGCCATGGTCTTGAGAATGGTAAATGTTGATAAATTTACTATTTTGTTAACAAGTCTCGTCAGCACCGCTGCGCTCACACCCATTTCAAGCCTTTTTCTTACAACCTCTCTTTGCGACCACCCACAAGGCATTGGCTTCTGAAACGCATTAAGGACTAGTTTTTTGATGCTGTCCCCCTTCGAACATTAACATAACATCAAAGTCCACGCTTCAACGGCTTTCACCGCGACAGCATAAATTAAGGCATAGTTCCTTCATTTTTCTTCTGCATATATGCACATTGATATGTGCGCCACCAAGCGCAATATTGCAAGTGGCCTAATGCATAGCGTACTCCGTGTGAATCAAACTTTTTCGCTTAAATATTAAGATAACTCATAAAGTGGAACAAAATAGCGTGAACTGAAGGGCTCATCTTTTCTTTGTTAGACACAATATCGTTTAAAATTAACAGACAATGATGCCAAGAGGAGAGTAGGGGATGTTCTTAAAAGTATCTGTAAGGTAAATATGAACAAACAAAAGTGAACGGAAAGATCACTTTCCTCCGGCAGGAATCGACCGTGTGCAGGTTAGGATTCTGCCGGTGGCAAGTTATCATTTTGCCCTCTTCTTTTCCTTCATATTTTGATTACACATACTTCGAATATTATCCCATATACTTTTATTGACACCATTCTTTCTTAATTGTCACCATTGTCTGGTAATTGTCACAAAGAGGAACCTCATAATAAAACAATCATAATACAAAGCTAAGCTATCCCAACCAGGCAGACATCTGTCGAATATTTACCTTTGGTTTTATACTTGATGAATTTTCTGGTAGGGCAACCTTCCTTTCGGCCATTGTGATACCAGTCTCAATTGTGAACACTGTGATGTGCCAGATACACTTGAGCACATATTTTGGGATTTTGCATCATACGCATGTGAATGAGAAACGGTGATTTCTTCTACAGAACGATTTGCAGTAAGTCATTACCTGATGAGACTGTGTTGGGTCGTTGGCCTGACACCAACAGTGCAAATGTGGTAATAAGAGTGGTTATAGCCATTTTCAAACCATCTGGATCATATGCGCGGCTATAATATTTTCTCAGCTGGAAAGCATCGTATATATTTGCCTT
Organism: Rhipicephalus annulatus; assembly: GCA_013436015.1. Classification (NCBI taxonomy): domain Eukaryota; kingdom Metazoa; phylum Arthropoda; class Arachnida; order Ixodida; family Ixodidae; genus Rhipicephalus; species Rhipicephalus annulatus. Next base: position 22,564 of record WOVY01001722.1, on the reverse strand, counting down.
TCTCACCATCCTCATATATTACTCTTTTCTCTCCCCTTTTTCCTCCCTCAGTGTAGAGTAGCAGGCAAGAACATGCTATCGCTCAGGCGGACCTCTCTGCTTTACTATAAACTTGTATCTCTCTCACGTGAATTGTAGTTTGGTGCTTTCTCCCTATTTTGTCACCACACAATGCAGAAACCATCTTTCACTTATTTCTGTCTTAAATTTGTGGGAAATTCCAGGGTTGTGTCTAATACCTATGACTTCTTGTAGATCATCATCATCACCACCACCATCATCATCATTCGGTTTTACGCCCGCTTCTGGACGAAGATCTATGCACATGGTATCCAACGCCCCTCTGCGCCACCAGATTTCCATTTCTGCTATGAATTTCTTAATTGCAACAATCCACCTAACTGTTCTGACATACCATATCTGTCTTTTACCCCACCGATCGCATGTAAAACTGGTCGTAGATATTCATATTTATTTAAAACAGATATATTGTGCCAGAATAGCGATATCGCTATACAGGCATACAGGCATATGCCTATATCAAAAACATTTGGCGAGTAATTATATACAAACTTCTTAAGCAATATCTAGAAGGCAGTCAGTATGTATTGAATTGTCATTGCCGCTCAAGAACACTCGGCTACACCGTCCATATTTATTGAAGTGCAATTGATTTGAAGCAGCCCGAACTAACTCTATGAACACAATACGACTAACGCTAAGCTGCGAACTAATTATGATGATGCTACTTGTTCAAATCTGCTTGTTATTGCTATTTATTAAAAGTTAGCGCAACGTGATACATTGTCGTATGATTAGGTTTTAAGCAAAATATTTTAAATTTGGTTAGCAAAATATCTTCAGCAAAATATCTTTCAGCAAAATATCTTCAGCAAAATATCTTTCAGCAAATATCTCAGCAAAATATCTTCAGCAAAATATTTTAAATTTGGTTACTCATTAAAACACTGCTCATTAGTACCAGTCTGTTTACGGAGAGAAAAATATATTCCGAGTAACTTTGGCAAACACAGCAGCCACTAATACAAAAACAAAACCTTGTCATCCGTACCATGTGTCACAGAACGAGCGCTCAAAAACGGGCGCGCCGCCAAATTGTAGCGATGAAGCACCAGAGTGACGCCGCGAGGGCAACGATAAAAGAACAAAAAAGAGAAAACAAACATCCAAGGCTACCCGGGCGCGCGACTCTCTCCCCTCGGAAGCGTGCCTTCGCCGACGAACCTCCTCACCCCACATCGGCGGCCGAGCAAGCACTCGATTTTTCTAGAAGGAAAGGGGCGTGGTCATACCGAGTTGAGTCATCCGCCGCTAGGGGCATCCCAACCGTCTCGCCCTCTCCCCAGCTTTCGCTGCGTATCGCGCCGACGAAATGACGAGAACCTTCTGGAATGTCGCGCGGAAGGTATTTAACCGAGCAGCCGAGACGAGAGATCAGGAGAAGACGGAAGTTAGCGCCAGAGTGCGTAGGGATTCCGCCGTGTAGTCGGCGAAGGTTTTGTCCGTAGCGACAAAGCAGGAGAAGAAGATGATTTCCACCTGAGGGGTGAAGGCTCGAGCTACAGGCAAGAGCGTGAGTTTACCGCTATCGAGCGAAGACGCGTGGCAACAGCTGCGTGTGTGAAGCCGACGTGTTTCTGGCGAAGAAGTTTGAAGCTTGGAGAGTGGCCAATTGAAGACGCGAGGTTTCCTGGAAGAGAAACTTCGGTGCAGCGGAACGGCAACAACGCTGGACTTTGAGTGAGTGATTCTCGGAAGAGTATCATTCAGACTTTTGTTCCAAGGACTTTGGACTGAATAGGTTTTCTATCTCTTTAGTCTTTAAGTGTCTTGGTTGTTCAATGTGTGCGACTGCATTGTAGTGTGTACTGTTGTCTGCGTCCGTTGTTCGAATGTGGCTAATTGTACTGTGTAGTACGTTGTTTGATCGGTGACATATTGTACTCAGCTATTGTGGAGTGAGCATATTTGTGTATTGTTTTCCTGATCTGCCATTATTCAGAATATAATTTTGTTGGTTTATCAACTCTCGTCTCTGACTTGTTCTTTGGGCCACAGCCGGCGTCCGCTGGCGCGCCAAAAAGGACCACTTCTAAATTGTCCATGCTTTCGTGGTGCGGTTCGGGAGCCGATACTTCGGCCCTTGGAATTAGCCCGGCGATCGCCTCCCTAATTTACGGGACCTGTGACAATAAATCTGGCGTCCGCGACACAGGACCTTTTGGTGCACAGTGTGTCCAAAGTAGTGAGAAAGAGCCTCGAGTTGTTGATAGTGCCATCGGAACGATTTTGTGTGTTGCTCAGTGTTCTCGTTAACGAGTGAAGGGGAGTGTTCCGATAGAGTGATTTAGGCGATATTTTTTGCACGCGGCAAGGTTTTATTTGCGAGACACCATGGATCTCGAAAAGTTAGTAGCTCTTGGTGAGAAGATGGGTCTTTCTGGCGCCGAACTACGGAAGTAGGTAAGCCAGAAGGAGAAGAGGCGGTGGAGAGAGAAAAGTTGGCAGCTGAAAGGGCGAGAGAAGAAAGAGAAGAAAAAGAGCGACAGCTGAAGGAAGAATGAGAGGCAAAGGAGCGACAGCTGAAAGAAGAAAGAGAGGAAAGGGAACGGAAGCGGCAGCACGAGATGGAACTCGAGCGGCTCCGTTTGCAACAGCGAAGTGAAACTCCCGTCCAAGCCAGAGTTGAAAGCAGCGAACGAGAGGATCATGGCTTCCACTTGAACCCAAGCAAGCTGCTCATAGCGTTTGATGAAAGGAAGCACGATCTTGACGCGTACCTTCACCGATTTGAGACGATTGCAAGGTGCCAGAATTGGCCGGAACATCAATGGGCAACTGCTTTGAGTACCTGCTTGAGTGGTGAAGTGCTCAGTGTGTACGGTAGGCTGACGCCGACCGATGCAGCCAACTATGCCAAGGTGAAAGCTGCTTTGCTAAAGCAATTTAAATTTACTGTGGAAGGATTCCGGGACAGATTTTGGACAGGAAAGCCCGCTGATGGTGAGACGGCTACGCAGTATGCCGCCCGACTTTGCCATTATTTCGACAGATGGATTGAACTTTCAGGGGCAGCACAGGAGTACGATGAGCTTAGAGAGCTCCTAATTAGAGAACAATTCCTTACTAGTTGCCACCCAAGCCTCTCGCTGTACTTGAAAGAGAGGAAGGCTGAGTCACTTGAAGGAATGCTTGAATTGGCTGATCAATTCTTGGAAGCGCAAGGTGGAACTAATTTGGCCAGGGTCAAGAGGGAGTGTCCTGAAGATTCGAAGAAATCGGCTCTCGAAGAAAAGAAGCGCGCACCGGAGAACATTCCGCGATGTTTTCTGTGTAACCGAGTGGGTCATCGCGCGAAAAACTGTCGAACGATCTTTACGAGCTCTACAGTTGTAAAATGTTTCAAGTGTGGACAGACTGGGCACAAAGCAGACGCATTTCGAAACGGAGCGAGTCAAACTCACCAGGTATCCTGTGTGCAAGCGGCACCGAAATCCGGTAATAATGCCGTCACCGATGGATTCGTAGAGTTGAAAAATGGGGAGAAAATTCCTATTGTGGGTGCTGTAATGTAAAAACAGCCAACCGGTGTTACGAAGGGAACGCCAACGCTGCCTGGAAAGGTTGCGGGCAAGAAGATTACGGTTCTAAGAGACACCGTTAGCTCCATGGTTATCGTGCGGAAAAATTTGGTACGGGAAAGTGAGTTGACAGGCAGAATTATACCAGTTTGCCTAATTGACCGTACGGTTCGGATGCTTCCCGAAGCAGAGATTGAAGTTGAAACCCCGTACTTCAGCGGGAAGGTTACTGCTTTATGGATGACGTTCCCCCTTTACGACCTTGTCATCGGAAACATCGATGGGGCGCGAGAACCGAATGATCCGGAATGTTTGGGAGAAGACCCTAAGATACAGCCCTCGCCAACCCAGCGACCGCGAGATACAGTGGAGGAGCATCCCGTGACGGATCTCACTAGAGCCCAAGGTGAAGCCGCGGCACAAGAGACAGCAAATGAGAAGACGATCGTGTTGAATGAGTTCACGTGCTGGGCAGCTGGAGGTACGTCAGCACGACCCCAACCGACTGACAGTGTAATGGTGACGGAGTTGGCCAGCCAAGCCCAATGCCGTGACATGAACAACCTGGTAAATAACAGACAGGACCCGTTGAACGTTATGACCCGTTAACGGCGTCGGAAGCGACAACGATGCCTGAGACGCCGCCTCAGATATCGTCGTTGGAAAGGGCTCGCCGAAAAAGAACGTGGAAACACAAGAAGAGATTGAGCGAGCACCGCAAGAAAGGGCGCAAGCGCCGCTCAAAGTACACAGGATAAGTGCTGAGGTCGAATCAGAATGTGTTTGGCAGTGCTGAGTGCCATATGTTGTGTTAGTGTTGTGTTATCCTGTGTCACAAGTGTCGAAGTATCTGTGCTGCGATGTGATGTATAGTGTTGTAAAGACAGAACTTTGTATGTTTGTATGGTTTGGAAAGTGTGATGAAGCGTTGTACTCATGTACCTGCGGTTATATTTCATGTGTGTGAGATTGAATTGTAATGTCCAATTGTATTGAGTGATATATTGTGAATGTGACGTGTCATGAGCAACGGACTATGTTACAGTCTTTGAGTGTGTGGGGACTGTTCGCGCTCGTTTGTGTGGCTTTGAATATTATGAGATAATATTCTTAAAGTGGGGGGCAGTGTCACAGAACGAGCGCTCAAAAACGGGCGCGCCGCCAAATTGTAGCGATGAAGCGCCAGAGTGACGCCGCGAGGGCAACGATAAAAGAACAAAAAAGAGAAAACAAACATCCAAGGCTCCCCGGGCGCGCGACTCTCTCCCCTCAGAAGCGTGGCTTCGCCGACGAACCTCCTCATCCCACATCGGCGGCCGAGCAAGCACTCGATTTTTCTAGAAGGAAAGGGGCGTGGTCATACCGAGTTGAGTCATCCGCCGCTAGAAGCATCCCAACCGTCTCGCCCTTTCCCCAGCCTTCGCTGCGTATCGCGCCGACGAAATGACGAGAACCTTCTGGAATGTCGCGCGGAAGGTATTTAACCGAGCAGCCGAGACGAGAGATCAGGAGAAGACGGAAGTTAGCGCCAGAGCGCGTAGGAATTCCGCCGTGTAGTCGGCGAAGGTTTTGTACGTAGCGACAAAGCAGGAGAAGAAGAGGATTTCCACCTGAGGGGTGAAGGCTTGAGCTACAGGCAAGAGCGTGAGTTTACCGCTATCGAGTGAAGACGCGTGGCAACAGCTGCGTGTGTGAAGCCGACGTGTTTCTGGCGAAGAAGTTTGAAGCTTGGAGAGTGGCCAATTGAAGACGCGAGGTTTCCTGGAAGAGATACTTCGGGGCAGCGGAACGGCAACAACGCTGGACTTTGAGTGAGTGATTCTCGGAAGAGTATCATTCAGACTTTTGTTCCAAGGACTTTGGACTGAATAGGTTTTCTATCTCTTCAGTCTTTAAGTGTCTTGGTTGTTCAATGCATGCGACTGCATTGTAGTGTGTACTGTTGTCTGCATCCGTTGTTCGAATGTGGCTAATTGTACTGTGTAGTACGTTGTTTGAGTGGTGACATATTGTACTCAGCTATTGTGGAGTGAGCATATTTGTGTATTGTTTTCCTGATCTGCCATTATTGAGAATATAATTTTGTTGGTTTATCAACTCTCGGCTCTGACTTGTTCTTTGGGCCCCAGCCGGCGTCCGCTGGCGCGCCAAAAAGGACCACTTCTAAATTTTCCACGCTTTCGTGGTGCGGTTCGGGGGGCTGATACTTCGGCCCTTGGAATTAGCCCGGCGATCGCCTCCCTAATTAACGGGACCTGTGACACCATGTGCCCACATTGACGCAATATGTAGAACACTATCTACAAAGCGTAAGTAGGTTTATCTTTTCTCCAACTCCTCAGTTTCTTCTAAAATATTTCTAACGGCTCGCTTTCATATTTATCTCATTAGGGTCAAGTTTTCTTAACAAATACGTTTATGTTGTTCGATGAAAATAATGTAATTAGAAGCTAGACCAGAGAAAGAATATCGCGAGAGTGGACGCTTAGACAACGGGAATCATCTTCGTCAGGGGCGAGTGTCTGATAAAGCTCCGTCTACAGTTCTGATAGTGTGCTCAGTCGAAGTCGCCTTTAAATTAGTGGGCACTTTGCATCACCAGTTAAAGTGAGCCAAACAAAAAGTTTCAGGCAAATGTCTGCAAATTTTAGAAGGCTAGATCCACCGGCTATCTACAAAATCCTCATCTCCCTCTCCCGCCTGCCATTGGGTGAGTTACAAAGGTAATAATCTACGCAACGAATGATTAAATGAAAATTGAGCCACAACGTGCTTTTCACAAAGACATTTCAAAAAGTTGAAATGATTGATGTCCTGCATTTTTTACATCTTGTTCATCATGGTATTGTGGTGCCTTATATTTTTATAAGTTCGTGATAAAATTGTGGTAGACTACTACAATACAGTTGACTGCATTTTATTTTAATAGTTAATACTTCTTTCCGTCACGATTCCGTTCAACAACTCTTTGCTGATTTCACCTGTAGGCCAAAAGCGTACCCTTGACAAGAGGTTTATTTTTTGTATTAACTCTATTATGGGCACCCATTTCTTGGTACCGCCACCGCTCTAGTGAGAGCCGCGATCTTATTTCAGTGCACTGCACTCGTAAATGGGTCGAGATTTTTTGATGTTGTATGAAGTTGTTTACAGCCCACGTTTGGTTGTATTGCCACCTCTTTAATGACAGCTGTATATAAATTTTCGTGTGTTTCACTCATAATTCTGTTTGATCTTATAAACCGCGCAAGAATAATGTGTACATTTTAGTTTTGTGCCTGTAGTGCTGACTGATATGTTCCTCCTGGTTTGCTACTGGGGTGTTTGGCAATTACTCTGTGTTTAGTCGTATCGTTTAAGGCAATTGCTAACAATTATGCCTTGAATAAACCAAATAAGCCAAACCTAAACCAAACCTGCGAATCATTCCCGGCTATTCAGGTGAATCTGGACCGCAAGCGTTTTTTTGTATGGTAGGTCATGGGGTGCCAGGTCACTGTCATTGCCACAAGACCATCGTCATTAACTCTGCGCATTCCAAAATGACGTGAAAAGGACGACTGAGTAGAGGCGTGGGCCAGAATTTGTGTCTTCCCTTAAATGATTTTGGGAAGGTGCCCCACGCCCCCTTCCACTCTCTTGAGCTCAGGACTATACGAGTCAATGCGTTGGCTCGAGAAGTATTGCCTGTTTCCCCCCTTCCCGTCCAACAAGTTATTCCAGACGTCCTGAAACTGTGTCTTGTCTGGGGAGTAAAAAAAAAAACTCTTCATCTGCGTCAGTTATAATGTTATCATGACAGAAATAATTCTAAAAGCAGCGCTTCATACGCAGGACGAAGAAAATAAATGGTAATCATGGCGCTGTCTCATTTCCTTCGTCTAGCGTGTGAAGCACTGCATTTTTATATATTTTTATCACAAAACTAACCCGCTCGTCTAATTTACCTGTCTCCTTGCTCGCTACTCTGAAACGCCAACGCACTTGAAGCTGCATCATACCACTAGCCCGTTGGCCAGTCGCGTTCTCGTTCTCACTGCCAAGTTGCGTACGGTTGCCATACCTCAAACTTCTTGACGGGTGTCCACTTCCTGATCTCAATGGTGATGACTTCGAGGCAGATTCCAAGTGCACTGAGAGCGCACCAGACGAGGTTGTGCGAGTAGAAGCTGTGCCAGGTGCTGGTGAAGGTGAAGGCGACGGCCGTGCTCAGAACCAGTCTTAAGGCGGTGCGTTGGCCACCGAGCACGGGCTCGTAGACATACCTGCGGATGCAGCCAGTGCAGTAATGGTGCAAGGTGCTAAATATAAGGCTATATACCTGACCTTCGCAATGGGGAAGCTAAGAGAGGTGATGAGCGAATATTTCCCATGCCCCCATTTGGCAGTGCGCGCAACTTCTCATGAACGCCTTGTTTTCTCTCCGAGGCTCACCTGACGTTTCATGGCCCATGTTCACCGAAGCTTCTTATGCTAAAAATTTTCGTAACAGAATACTTCAGTCAAACATGATGCGGAACTTTTCATTAATAAAGACAGCTGATTGATGCGAAAATGTACTTACAAATTGGAAGAAGCTCCAATACAGTCAGTGATGTGTTTTAGATGCGGAAGCATCTTATACTCGCGCCTTGTAGTGCGCCGTCCGCACCGTCCGCACCGCTTCTCGAACATTCGACAGCTGACGCGCGCGCATGCGCCGTCGCGCCGTCGCCCACCATCTGTGCCGCGCGCGCTTCTCCTTCGAGAACATTCGACAGCTGACAGCGCATGTGCCGTCGCGCCGTCGCCATCTGTGCCGCGCGCGCGCTTCTCCTTCGAGAACATTCAACAGCTGACAGTGCATGCGCCGTCGCGCTGTATATATACTCAAGGTCGGCGCTCGCTCACTCAGTTGCCGCTCGTCGGTTGGTTTGTACGGCGCGTCGACGTCCAAGGTCGCGGTGAAATGAATTCCAACGAATCCACAAACACAATGATCGACGTCCCTTCGACCAGCGCCGTCCTTTCGCATACGTGTGTACGTGTTCACTAATTTAACACCCCCTCCTACAACCACGTTAACCAATTTAGCCATCGACCCAAGTAAGTCGCAATTTAACACCTCATTTCACAACCACGTTAACCAATTTAGCCATCGACCCAAGTAAGTCGCAGTTTAACACCCCGTTAACCAATTATATGCTCCGCATCCTCCTCAGTGTTCCCCCGAGGGAAGCTGCGGGCAATTTTTTTTCTTTAATGTATGCAAACTGCGTCAAGAAAATGTCCGCGAGTGTGTGCTAACGGGACACCGCTTAAAAGTGAAATTCAGTGTGCTTTAAACTAAATCCTCAGTAACACGCACGATGCCGTGAGGCATCTTGGGTTAATTTAAACAGCTTGGAAACAATGAAGTAATGGCGTGCATAAAAAAGTAAGAAGAGAATGTGTGAACACTTATTACCATACCTTCGAATAAACAGGTGCATGCCACGGTCGAAGTATCTGAAAAAGGAAAATAAAAGCAACAGTTGAAAATGAATTCGATTCTATTTCTAGCGTTGTCCAGCAGATGAAACTAGTAATAGACTCATAGTAGTTCACCACTGGCTCAAAGCCTGAAAGCGAGTTGTGGCAGTTCCAGGAAAACTTGTTAGCGGAAGCAATATCCGATGCGTTTGTGATGAGCGGCTATACACCTTTTCACAGGAAGGAAAAAAAAAAACACCGCCATGATGGGCTGTGCGCGGGAGTACAAAGGCTAAGGGCGCAGCGTTGCCAATGCATTTTCGAGAAGACGCGCCAATTTGCACAGCCCAGGGAGGGCTATGGCGGCGCCCAGGTAGGCGTTTATGAAAAGGTGAATATGTAGCTGTATTAATAAGAATTGGTGTGTTATGCCGCATATTGGGTGTAGAACTTGGACAGCAACGTGTGCGTGGATACCTTTTTTTGTAAAGTAAGCTTCTGAAAGCAAAGTGTTCAATGACACCGTATTTTCTTTGTTTCAGCTGCTCATAAAATTTTCCTTGCTGGTTTGTTTTTATTTTTGCGAAAACAATCATTCTCTTTCTCTCTGTGTGTGTGCGTGTGTTTTCGCTCTGCAAAACATACGTATTTGTTTTACTCTTGAGGCAATAAAAAACTTAGCAATCGAGGTGATGCAAATTCAAAGTTTCCACAGCAAGCGATTTAGAGCAGATCAAGAGAGAATCGCATGGTTTTATGACATGTTCCCGAATTACGTGTTACGCACTGTACGATGATCAATACAACTGTTATACTACTAAAGACAGCAGTTAGCTAGAGAAATTAGCGTCTTGGTGCTCAAAACGGCGACGGGCAGCGTTGCCCCGCATGAGCAATGATTGAGCCATCTGCAAACAAAATCGGTCATATTAAGCCAACACAAGCCAGCGTTCGTTGTAGAATCGGCCCGCATTTCTGATTACTAGAATGATCATGCGCAGCCACAAATATACCTGGAAAAGAAAATTGAAGGATGATATCGCCATATAAAATTTGTGTGCTATCGAAATTCAAGCTGGGAATGTACTAACCATTTCATCGACACCATGATGCTTATTACTCTATAGCGGGCTAATCGAGCCCAAAGAGGCATTTTTTGTGATATGCTTAGAACAATCAATCTACTACATTGAGGTTCTGTGGTTTCTGTGGCATGTCAAAGTTGTTTACGCCTATTCGTTCAGTAAAACAATAGACACTCAGGTGATCAATTAAATGCAGTTCTCTTTTGTCGGGGGAACACCGCTAGGGGGCCACGGAGTGCGGACGTGTTGCGCGTCGGCTCCGCAATTTTCCTATGTTTTTGGTGGATTGTCGAATTTATCGTGGAAAACGCTTGTCACCATCGATCGACGGCAGTTTCAAGGACTTCCCTGACACCAAGTTTTGCCAGGTGGGACCACTTTTTAGCCACGTATTGGCGCCTTTTATTCCACCACGAAAGCAAGAACGCCAAGTCCAGCGTCTCTGCGCACGACGCCATAGGCCGGCCGCTGCGGCGGTGGGGCCTGCAAGCCTAACGTGTCGCCGGACCTCCTCGGAGCTCCCGATCCCCGACGGCAGCGTACAAGGCCTTTGCCAGGGCTAAATGGATGTCGTAGAGGTAGAAGGAGAGGACATACGGCCGGAAGATTTCGGCGAGGGAGCAGGATGGTGCAGCGTAAAGAGAACGAAACAGACCGACGGCGCGTCCGAGACAGCGCAAGACCAGAAGACGGAGACGCAGCACCAGGCGGCTGCCGCGGCTACTACAGGGATTGCCCCGGATACTGCCACAGCGGCGCAGAATAAAAAGAAGTGTGCTCGTTACTTGCAGCACCTCGCTAAGGCGAGCCGAATGCCAGAGTTACCGCCCGATGACTACAGGATCATTGTGCGCCCCCGCGGCGGATTCAACGGGGCTGAATACAAGATAGATCGCATTTACTGCTGCCTTCGTAACGCGGCAGGTATCGGTAGAGAAGCGGCTAGAGAGGACAGCATCTGCCTCAACGTTAAACAGAACGTCGTGGTGCTCAGCACTCCGTCCGCGGACAGAGCCAAACGCTACGGAGCCATCAGCAAGCTTTGCATCGGGAACCGAGAGTTCGAGGCGAACGCCTATCAGGCCGCCCCGGAGAACACTTCCAAGGGCCTGATTAGGAACATTTCCAAAGACGAGAGCCCGGAGGACATCGTTAACAACCTAGTGACGCAGCGCAACCCCAGCGTGCTGCATGCCAAGCGAATGGGCACCACGGACAACATCATCGTATTGTTCGACGGTTTCCGTGTTCCCAGACACGTATACTATGGACCTATGCTTGTGAGATGCTCCCTCTACAGAAAGCACATCGACGTTTGCTACGCGTGCGGGAGGCTGGGCCATCGCTCCGACGTGTGTCCCAACCCTGCCGACAAGATTTGCCGTGGCTGCGGAAGCAGTAACCCACCTTCTGACCATCGCTGCGAGCCGCGGTGTCAACTGTGTGGCAAGGATCATCTCACGGGTGACCGCGTCTGCAAGGCGAGATACAAGACTCCTTACATAGTCAAGCGTCGCCGCCTAGAGCGAAAGCGGCGTGAAGAAGAGCAAGCGGCCGCGGCGTCCGACAGCATCTACAACAGCGGCATTAGCACCGAAGGCAACGGAGGTTACTACAATCATTATCCGGCGTTTGACAGTCATTCATCCAACGCCACCCGAAGAGGACGCTCGACAAGCCGAGACGCGAGAGGCGGCGGCGGTAAATCCCGGTCCCGCTCTCGCAGCCGGACACCAAGGCCGAGAAGCATGTCGAAGACGCGCGGTGGCGCCGTTCCGGGCGCCGCAGCTGTCAACATGGGTCCTTGTTGTTGCGGCTGCCGCCACGTCTGATGCTGCTGACTTTGTTGGGTGACCAAGGCACCCAACAAAGTCAGCAGCATCAGACGTGGCGGCAGCCGCAACAACAAGGACCCATGTGCACATGGCAGCAGGTGAGATGGGCGGATGTAGCCGCCTGTCGCGCCGGCGGCGCTGTTTCGGCGGGACGTCCTGGCGGTCCCGCCGTCGGTGGCGGCGGTGGGAGCGAGCTCAAGCTAGCGGTAGAGCGAGCGCTAGAACAACGCCTAGGACCATTACAATCGATAATTTCAGAGCTGAAACGCGAGAACGCCGCCCTTAGAGCGGAAAATTCCAAATTGAAAGGAGAGGCTCCACGAATGCAACAACCGCAGCAACAGTCGACGGCGCCGCCACCACCGACGCCTCGGTCTTCGACTCCGTCGAGACCCGAGGCGGCGGGGACGGAGACGGATGACGAGAGCAGTTCGGGAGAGGGGGCAGGCGGACGCGAAGACCGCCCGTGTACCGCGAAAAGGATAGCACTAGATCCTGCCAGGCACGAATCCACACAGCGGTTTGGCCGTTATGATAAGCTACAGAAACAAATTGATACTATAGAGACCAGCCTCGATGAACGTTTAGCTAAACAGGTGGCTCAGATGAATGACATGTTCAATAGTGCGATAGCTAAGCTCTCTGAACAAATGACACAAATGCTCACCGCGCACACGGCGCGCATAGAAAACATTGAAGCGCGACTCCCGCCATCTGCGGGCAGACCGATTAGAACGGTGAGTAAGCCCTACGCTAGACAGCAACAGAGTCAGCAGCAGCAGAACGCGCTGCCAGACGCCGAGCCGCAGATTCAGCCGCACCCCAGTCGCCTCGACGGCGATGGGCTAAATTAAACACAAGCATCACCATGGCTAGACACGCGCACACTCACACTAACACTCACAAACAACAGTACACGATCTGGCAGTGGAACTGCCGGGGATATAGGAGGAAGCGGGGAAATCTCGAGCAATTTATTCGAAGCCGTGAGACGAAACCGGACATTATCCTTTTGCAGGAAACAAATTATCCGGCAAAACTAGCTGGTTACAAAGCCATAAATGCGGCCGCGGCGGACAACAGGCGGAAAGAAAAACGTGCTACACAGCGCTCGGCGCGTGGTGGGGCGCCGGGGGCGGCCGCGGGTCGCCGAAGGCGGAGCGATCCGCTCTCGTCGTCGGCGCGTCCGCGGTCGCTGTCGTCGCCCCCGCCGCGTCCGGCGCCGGTCGCCGCCGTGCTAGTTAGACGTAACATCACGGTGGCGCAGCGCGAACTTGAGTGCGTAAGGATACCGCATGTTTTTGTAGAATTAATTCCTAAGCGCGGCCGAGGCCTGTTTGTACTTAACGTCTACAGTAAACCCACGCTACAGCACCGATTTGGGGAGCTGCTCCGGAGAGCAAGCACGGCCGCCAACGGCGCACCTCTGCTAGTTGCAGGTGATTTTAATGCGCCCCATGGGGCCTGGGGATACACGCGTGAAACGCTCAAGGGCAAACACCTTTGGGAAGACTCGCAAGACCAACGGCTTGAACTGATCGTGAACCCCGCCGATCCGACGCGCCGGGGTAACAGCGTGAGCGCAGACACGCTACCGGACCTCGCGTTTGTGTCGAATGTCACCGCGGCGTCTTGGCAAAACACGCAGGAGGACTTAGGGAGTGACCACTCTCTGATAGAGATTACGGTAGACACGGGCCTGAGCGTTCGTAGAACATACTCTGAAAGCACAGGCCGTAAACTCAAATTAGTGCAGTGGGACGCGTTCCGCAAACAGCGAGCAGAAGGCGGGCGAGGCGACGAGCCGATCACGGATATAGACGAGTGGACCGCGACGCTCAATCGGGACGTAGACGCGGTAACGTGCCACATCCCGCCCGAAGCGAAGCTCGAAGTAATCGACAGCAGGCTCCTACACATGTGGGAAGCAAAGCAAGCCCTACTCAAGAGGTGGAAGCGCCAAAGACATAACCGGGCGTTGAGAAAACGCATAGCACGGTTAGACAGAGAAATTGAGGAACATGCGTTCCAAGTCTGTAGGTCACAATGGGAAGACCTGTGCAACGGCCTCGAGCGACAGATGCGCGGGGCGAGTGCTTGGCGCCTTTTCCGGCACCTATTGGATCCGGAAGATACTCGTGCCGCTCAAGGCCATAAAACTCGGAGACTTGTGAACGATCATAAAGGCGATGACCTTCTCGGTGCAATACGTGACCGTTACTTTAAGTCGGCAGAGAGCGTCCAACACCCAGATTATGACGGCGTTGCTAATGAGCAACTAGACGCCGAATTTAGCGAAGCGGAAATTCGGGCAGTCCTTTTTGAACTAAACACCCGATCGGCGCCCGGCCTGGACCGGGTTTCGAACAAGGCTCTCCGCAACTTAGATGACGAGTCAATCTCCCTATTTGTGACTTATGTCAACGAGTGCTGGCAACGCGGTTCCCTTCCTGAAGCATGGAAAAGAGCTCGAGTTATCATGATTCCTAAACCGGGCAAGCAGGTTGCGCTTGATAATCTAAGGCCAATTTCGCTCACGTCTTGTGTAGGAAAAGTTCTGGAGCACGCAGTCCTCAAACGCGTGACTGACTTTCTCGAAGTCCGCGATGTATTTCCGCACACCATGCTAGGATTCCGCCGCAATCTCTCCGCACAAGACGCGTTGCTTCAGCTGAAGCACCACATTGTTGATGACATTACCAGCTCAACCAAGGCGATCCTTGGCCTAGATATTAAAAAGGCCTTCGACAGCGTTAAACACGAAGCAATTTTAAACAGAGTTCAAACATTAGGACTAGGACAAAAAACATATAATTACATACGTGACTTCCTTGCCGGCAGACGCGTACGCTTCGTCGTTGGAGATGTGGAACTGCAAGAATTTGAGATGGGCTCGAGGGGCACGCCACAAGGCTCCGTAATTTCGCCATTACTCTTTAATTTAGTTCTAATTGGGCTACCCGAGAAATTATTAGGCATACAAGGATTGTATCACAGTATCTACGCGGATGACATCACCCTCTGGGTTCCCGGCGGAGGTTGTGATGGTCACGTCGAGCGTACGCTCCAGGCAGGTGTAGACGAAGTTCAGGAGTACTTGCGAGGAACGGGCCTCGAATGCTCGGCAACCAAGTCGGAACTTCTAATCTACAAACCTACAAGTAGAGGTCGCAAAACCCCGCGCGACGAGGAAAGGGAGTGCTACAAAATAAGCGTTCTATTGGCAGATGGCACTCCCATTCCACACGTAGACAAAATTAGAATTCTGGGGTTACACCTGCAGGCAAACGGCCATAATGGTGAGACGGTGCGAAGACTACGTCGTTCGGTAGACGACACGATCCGACTCCTACGTCGTATCACGAACAGACGTACTGGTATGCGCGAACACTGCGCGATCCGTCTAGTGCAGGCGTACGCAATAAGCCGTATAACATACGTTGCCCCCTTCCTCAAATTGCTAGGCTCAGAAAAAAACAAAATCGAATGTATAATACGAAAGGCTTTCAAGAGAGCAATTGGAGTTCCACTGAATGCGAGCACTGAAAAGTTACTAGAACTTGGACTGCACAACTCACTCGACGAGTTAATTGAGGCCCATGTCGTTTCGCAAAACGAACGCTTGTCGGGGTCTAAGACGGGTCGACACATCCTCGAGTCACTTGGCATCCGGTACCACACTCAGCAGGGAGAAAAAGCGGATGTTCCTGCCTCGGTTCGCGACCGCCTAATTGTTCCGCCGCTTCCTAAGAATATGCACCCGACGCACCACGTCGGGCGCCGTAACCAGCGAGCTAGAGACCTTCAAAAGAAGTACGGCACTAGCGACGAAGTTGTGTACGTAGATGCCGCGAGATATGGGGACGGGAGACACGCACACGCCGCTGCGGTCGTTGACCGTGCGGGCAAATGCCTCGCGAGCGCCACGGTGACCACGGGACATACGGAGGCGGCCGAAGAAGCCGCGATAGCCCTAGCAATCGCCACGGTGCCGAACGCTACGATCGTAATCAGCGACTCGCAGGCAGCAATCCGCGGCTTCGCGCGCGGCCGCGTCTCGCGGGAAGCGGCCCGCATCCTTAAGATGTGCGGTGATGGTGACTCAGCGTCGCGATCGCCACAACAAAATTTAACAGTCTTCCTCCTTTGGACCCCGGCACACACCGATGTCCCGCTTCCGGGCAACGAGGCGGCCCACGCCGCGGCTCGAGGTCTCACTCGCCGAGCCGTGGCACATTCCGTGGCCGCCGCCTCCGCTCCCGAGAACGGGGCTTCTGATCTGCCGGATCGAGACACTTCGACAGACACGCAGCGACAACACAGACCACAACGGTCGTGGGGTGATCGTCTCATCACTTTCCGAGATATTACGCAACACTACAGACTGGAAAGGCGAAAGTTCCCGCCACCGCATGACAAATTAAACAGACACGATGCCGTAAGCTATCGCTTACTACAAACCCACTCTTACCCCAGCCCGGTCGTCTTACGCCACTGCTACCCGCACTTACACATTACCGATCTATGTAAAGCATGCGGGCACAGAGCAACGCTGCGCCACATGCTCTGGGAATGCGCCGGTAACAATGGTCGAGAAACGGCCGCCGTTCGCGATGCGCCTATGGCGGCTGCCAATACCAGGCAACAGGAAGCCTCGAGCTCACTCGTTCCCGCCGCCGTCCCGTCTGCGGGAGCCGCGGGGGACCTTCTCCGTCGGCGACGCCGCCGCTGGGAGGCGGCGCTCAGAAGCTCGGAGCTCAACGACCAGCTCTGGGCTGTCCGGCAGGCCGAAGATGCCGCCCGAGTTCAGGGACTCAGCGCCGCCATCTGAGGCCACCAAGACCAAGCTGCCGGCCAAGCTCTAATAAAGTTTCCTCTCTCTCTCTCTCTCTCTTTTGTCGGTATACGGTGTACAGCCTCAGCAACATCGGAACAACTAAGACGAGGGCACCATCAACGCAACTATCTCGAAGATGCGACGTTTGCTAAAGCACGTGAAACTGAGCTCTTGTCGCAACGAATAGTGTGACAATTCCTACTTTGCGAAACAAATAGATGATACAACGTGTGTTAGCTATTTTGTATATGACCAGAATTTGGGTACTTCTGCGCGTAGCGCCATCTCTCCTCCGTCAAAGCAGCAGCCTGCTGTAACTGAAAGGGAAATTGGCGAAAAATTCTCGTCTGGTGCGAAAAGCTAGTTACTAAAAACGAATCCCGGTTCTATACATCCTAGACCTATTTGAACAGTCTAGTAAAGTTACAATGTCGCACTACAAACTGCGTGGCTTGCCAGAGCGTTTAAAATTTAACAATTGGATCCGATGGGCTTCTATGGTTGGTGTTTATTTGACCTGAGAAGCCACAGGCTTTATAGTGCGATTCTGCTGTTTTACCTAGATGTACCAGTAGGTGTCTGCAACTAACAACCCTGAGTCGTTTTTCATAACTTTTTTCAAGAGATATGATTTTTCTTGTCTATTAGCCATTCAGTCTAGACAGGCTGCTGTTTCTGCCCGCAAAATATGGCGTCATGTTAAGATGTCCCCGATTTCTGGGAATATGCGAGCGCATATGCCAGGGTACTCTACTGGAATTTGTGAATGAGCGGTCTGCGACAACTAACGAACAGCGATCGGACGGAGTCCCACCTACCGTATTGAATCGCGTATTGCTGGAACTAATTATTACCACGTTGTAGACCTGGCAACACTGACTATAGTGATAGCTGAGTGATGACCGACGCTGCCTGGTGCCTAGTGCTCATTCTTTCTAGTGTTGGCTAAATGATGAATAACGCTGTCTGCGTACAGTGACTTGATAGATAGGCATGTACACTTGTGGCTATACGTTTTTTAATGTCGGCTGTGCGCTGTCATTACAGTAACAGGTACGCAGCAGCATTATTTTTAGTAAGTCAGATTCCATTAAGGATTTCACGTATGCATTCGCAGCAGGCTAAATTAGTGCTGCAACAATTTTTTTATAATGATGACCACACTTATAGAAGAAAACGTTTTACTGGCATCAATGTTGAATATATTGATGTGAGATGCTACTATAACTGCCACTGTTGCAGTATTGGTCTCCCGTAATCCTCAGCTTTGTAGACGCACAAATTCCGGAAAAAACGGATGCTTGAAGCGATGGAACATGCTTCAAGCCTTTGTCGTAACGATAGCTCCAGGGACACCCCGTGTTAAAGAAAAGATTTAGAGGATATCTTTTATTATCTTACGCGCTTTTCTCTATCCGTGCCCTGGAACGGTGTGGGCTGTGACTATACCCCTCACACTCTCTCAGCGATCACGGGATGGCAAAGCACGTTGTTGCAAGCGCTCGAGTTTGTGGAATAGCTCCACGCGCACATGGCTCCCATGTAGCTTAGCCACAATCCACCCAAACATACAACAAAGGAGGCGCGCAGATTGTGCTCTGTTCTGTACAAACCCCGCCTCAATGAGCACTGCCTTTTGGCGAATACTCCGAAACTTACGAAGTTTCCTTGAATCCCCATCCCCAGTTTTTAGGAGCGAAGCTTCTTATGCTGTGGGTCGTGCATCCGCAATGTATGTAATAGTAGTCGCCATGGTAGTGGGCAGCCACCTCTCGTTTGGTTCTTCGAATGTCTGCTGGATGGCGGTATTTCTATATGATGAACATATGAGTGAAAAGATGCGAGGTAGTGGTACTTGGAGTGTTCACTAGATGGACGGACGGACAAATGCGCGGACGGATGGTTGGATGGACGCACGGACGGACACGTGATGGACGGACGGCTGGACGCACGAATTTACGCACGGATGGACGCAGGGATGCTTCCCCCACTCATCATTCACTCCGTGGATATGTTGTGATTTTTTATGAATACATTGTACGTTTTTCTGAGGACCTACAACTCCCACTTTTTTACGCGATGTAGTTAGACAATGAATTCAGCGCGCTCACTGTGGCCAGCCGAACAGTTCACTTCACACCCACCTCCAGAACTGCGAGCACCGGTGCAATCTGGCTATGCATGGAGCTGTAGCCGGAATCTCGATGCCTTCGATCTTGGCCAGGGCTGCGGGGAATCCGTAGTTGAACAGGTAGCACACGTAGTAGTTGAATTCAAGGGAGAGGGCGTAGCCCAGCAGGCTGGCGTAGTCCAGTCTTTCGCCCATAAAATCCCACTCGGCCATAGCTGAACTGTGGGTACATATATAGGGGCTGTTTTAGCTACCTTAGAAAAAAATATCACCAATATATATATATATATATATATATATATATATATATATATATATATATATATATAAGTACACACTGAGAACAATTCTGCCCACTCCAAAACAAAAAAAAGCCGCAAAGCTTAACAGAGGGCAGTTGTTATAAATGATTGATGATTGCACGTTGCCGAGGAAGCGTTACAACATTTATTCAACAATTTCTCGCTACATTTACTATTTAAATGGTGAAGACAAAATATGGTAATAATTAATAAAGAAAATTCTGAATAAAGAAAAAATCGAAACTAGTTGGTTCATATCTAGCACTAGTTCGAGAAGCGCAACTGCAATTAGGAGACAAAAATAAAACAGGCGGCAGTGAAATCCTTGTCTGTCTTCCCCTTGTCCTTCTTTTGAAGTTCCGCGGCTGGAACCAGTGTTAATTGGATATTAATTGTTAATTGCCAAGCTTTTCAAATGGGTACTTATCTCCTCAAAAAGTAAAATACATCGACGCATCTGAACAAAAATGCCAACTTTTGTATTGACAATTTTAGATGCGAAGCAACTTACGGTGGAGTTCAATCCGTTGTGCATGCCCACCTTTACTGCGCGTGCGCAGTAGCTGCCCTAAGCTCTGCCAGTACGTGCTCACGCGCTAGTGCGTTCCGGC
The DNA here is from genome assembly GCA_013436015.1 of Rhipicephalus annulatus. Lineage (NCBI taxonomy): Eukaryota > Metazoa > Arthropoda > Arachnida > Ixodida > Ixodidae > Rhipicephalus > Rhipicephalus annulatus. The sequence goes on along the minus strand of WOVY01001722.1, from coordinate 2,710 downwards.
TTGTGTGAAGATCTTGGTAAGATGCTGTAGGCTCTGCTTTCTACTCTACATATACTTACACTTTCTCAGCAGTCATGCGATAGCATCGGAGAACAATGTTCTGCAGACGCGCGACGAAACAATGCGTTGTATTCCAGTCAGAACACGTTTGCACGCGCTAGCGCGTTCTGCCCTGTGTGTCTCTGTAAGAGTCGAGGTGTACAAAAGGGTGTGCAATCTCCTCTTTGTGCTGCATCGCATCACCTCATAATCCCCTTTTACGAGAGACTTCATTTATTCATTATAAAGCGATTAAACAATATTTCCTAAATGCCCAGCTTGGGCTTCGTATGTACTTTATTCAAGTGTGTGCAAAGGTTATACTAGGGCATTAGATGTTTTAAGGTATGGCGCCGGAGGGGACCCTCCCCACCTGGAACAATACTGGGTGGCCAGTTTTACACGCGCGGTGTATATGCTTCTACATCAAAACTCGGTCAGAGTTATCTAAAAGGCAATTGCACCGAAACAGATAATTCCTCGAATTTCGCGATTTTTTTTGTTCGCATGAAAATTGTGACACCGGGAGGTGGAAAAATACATAGATGACCGTAGTCTAAAATAATGCGTGAAGGGAGATCTTTGCGTCATTGTAGAAGTCCACTGCATTCATTGTAATGCAAACGTGCCATGTATCAGTACTTTGAGATCACTCAGCGGTAGTTGGATAAGGCCGTAATAACAGGAAATATTTGTTTTTTCGTTTCATTTATAATAATGAGAGGCAAGTAGTTTTCTAATTGCAGAGTGTTCACGAAAGAGTTCCACTGTGTTTCCTCCCAGACAGTACAACAAAAATTAATAAAGAGAGATAAACAAGTAGTGACATAGAAAACACAGTCACTAATGTAATAAAACCAACTTGCCTGCGTGTACTACTCCTAACAAGTATTTTCTCCGCTAATGTGTGTTCCATAATCATATGATAGTTTCGCACGGTAGCCTCCAAGATTAGTAATTCCGCAGTGTAATGGTCAAAACAGGCAAGTAAACTCCTAGACAAAGCTTTCGAATGAAAGAGATTCCATGAATAAAGAGAGACAAACCTGTAGAAGAAGTGGGCCATGATTTCCATCAGGAGAAAGTGGCCACCACTCCGCAGAATCCTAGCCATGGCGATGGCGATCTCGCGTGGTGTACAGCTTGGCTTCGCTTCTCCGACTGGGTATATGCAAGTGGACGTTTAGTAAGAAAGGTCTGTAGCATTCTTTTATGCTCGGTCACCGCATGACCACGCGAAAAAAAAGTTCGAAACTCTACAATGCGCGAGCATGAGGTTTCAGCCACTGTTCTGAAAGTTGTCATAGCCGAGCGGGTGGTATTTCTGGGTTGATAAGTAAGCGATAATTTAACTTCTAATAAATCTTCTACAATCTGACATTGGGCTACTCACCAAAATATTTTGGTAAAGTATGCACTCATCGCAGCGAGTGCGACAACCTTCGCGTAGTATATCGCTCCCAGAAACATAGGGATAGAAAAAAAAACACCTACAAAGGTGTGAGCCATGCGCTGATCTCTATCAAGAAACAGTGCGCGCATCCACGCCTCTCGAGCCCCGCAGCAACTCCCCTGATTTCCGTTAATACCCGTGGGCATTTCTTCCAATGGAAGATGAAACGTGCGTTTTCTGCCCCCTTGAGCCGCAATCGTAGGCTGTCCTCGCATGTTGTCAATCGCACATAGAACACAGGACGCGCAGGGAATTGTTATCGCCCTAGACTTCATACGGAACCTCGCGCTGGCGCTGATGGCGGTAGCCAAAATGCACCTGAAGTGTTCATAAAATTATTATTATAATAAAAAATTGAAAATTGCGTTAACTTACGCTAAAGAGAACACAGGCGATAACCCATGCTGTCACACTAATTAAAAATAGCATTTCACATCACTGTAGGTCACTATGGGCCAGATGCCACATTCTTTGTAAATGCGAAGCATTTCTTAGTGAGCTTCGGCGACATTGAGCGTATCTATCTATCTATCTATCTATCTATCTATCTATCTATCTATCTATCTATCTACTATCTATCGATCTATCTATCTATCTATCGATCTATCGATCTATCTATCTATCTATCTATCTATATCTAGCTATCTTATCTATCTATATATCTATCTATTTATCTATCTATCTATCTATCTATCTATCTATCTATCTATCTATCTATCTATCTATCTATCTATCTATCTATCTATCTATCTATCTATCTATCTATCTATCTATCTATCTATCTATCTAGCCGCCTACGACGTTTAGCTCTCCTGACCGCTTCGATGATGGTATGAATACCAAACTTGGTATGGCATAACATGACTGTATGTAGAGCATATTTCATCATCATCCTCATTATCATCACATCTGCCTGACTACGTTCACTGCAGGATAAAGGCTCTCCCATGTTCCACCAGTCAACTCGGTCCTGTGCTTGCTGCTGCCATTTACACCCGAAAAATTCTTAATCTCATCTGCCCACCTAACCTTCTGCCTCCCCCTAGCCCCTTGCCTTCTTGGCATCCAGTTAGTTTACCCTGAATGACCAGTGGCTATCATGTCTACGGGCTACCTGCCCGGCCTATGTCCATTCTTCTTCTTGTTATTTAACTATACCTTCCTTAACCCCCCGTTTGTTCCCTAATCCACTCTGCTCTCTTCTTGTCGCCCAAAGTT